>JACAVU010000003.1:52926350-53133991 GCA_014183005.1 Castanea mollissima
ATGGTTCCATTATCACATTATGTAATTCCTATATCAAATTTGATAGTTCTTTTGTCACATATAGTGATTCCTTTATTTTTTTTTTCTCAAATTTGACGGTTTCATCCTTATATTATGCAGTTCCAACATCACATGTGATAATTCTTTTCTCACATTTGGTGGTTCTCTTATTTTTTTCTCACATTTGAAGATTTCATCCTCACATTGTCTAGTTCCAACTTCACATGTGACAGTTCTTTTCTCACATGTGACAGTTCTTTTCTCACATTTGATGATTTTCTTACTTTTTTTTCTCACATTTGACAGTTCCATTCTCACATTTGACTGTTCCATCCTCACATTGTGCAGCTCTAACATCATATGTAACAGTTCCTTTATCATATTTGGTGATTCCCTTATTTTTTTTCTCACATTTGACGGTTTTATTATCACATTATGTAGTTCCAATATCACATTTGACAGTTCTTTTGTCACATAAAGTGGTTTTTTTCCCCCTCAAATTTGATGATTCTATTATCATATTAAGCAGTATCAATATCGCATATGCTCTATTTTTGTCATATGTGACAGTTCTTTTGTCACATTGGGTGGTTTCCTTACTTTTTTTTCCTCATATTTGACAGTTTCATTCTCACATTGTACAGTTTCAACATCACATGTGACAGTTCTTTTCTCACATTTGGTGGTCCCCTTACCTTTTTTTATTTTTATATTTGACGGTTCCATCTTCACATTAAGCAGTTCCACCATCACATTTGAAAGTTATTTTGTTACATTTAATGGTTCATTTATTTGTTTCTCAAATTTCATGGTTCCATTATCACATTATGTAATTCCTATATCAAATTTGATAGTTCTTTTGTCACATATAGTGATTCCTTTATTTTTTTTCTCAAATTTAATGGTTTTATTGTCACATTAAGCAGTTCCAACGTCACATGTAATAGTTCTTTTCTCACATTTTAGTGGTTCCTTTACTTTTTTCTTACATTTAACAGTTTCATCCTCACATTGTGTAGTTCTAACATCACATTTAACAGCTATTTTGTTACATTTAGTGGTTCCTTTATTTGTTTATCAAATTTGATGGTTCCACTATCACATTATGCAGTTCCAATATCAAATTTGATAATTCTTTTGTCACATATAGTTGTTCATTTATTTATTTTTTCAAATTTGATGGTTCCATTATCATATTAAGTAGTACCAACATCACATATAACTGCACTTTTGTCACATTTGGTGGTCCCCTTCTCTTTTTCTCACATTTGATGGTTTCATTGTAACGTTAGGTAATTCCAACATCACATTAGACCACAGATTTTCTCATATTTGGTGATACTTTTGTCACATTTGATGGTTCTTTTTTTTTTTCCTTCTCACCAATTACCATACCTTTGAAATCTAAAAAATGACCGAAATACCCTTACATTAAAAAAAAATAGAATCACCCTGAAACTTAAAAAAAAAAAAAAATTTACCAAAATTACTATATAAAAAAAAAGACTGAAATAACCAAGAAACTTAAAAATGACCAAAATACCCTTAAAACAAAAAAAATTGACCAAATTACCCTAAAACTTAAAAAAAGATCAAAATTACCATAAAACCTAAAAAATGACCAAAATTACAATGAAGCCTAACAAATGACCAAAATACCCCTAAGACACCTCAAAATATCTGAAATATCCATGACACCTCAAAATATCTGAAATATCTATAAAACATTAAAATTTGAAAATGACTAAAATAGATTTTTAAAACTTCCAAAATTAATATAAAGAAGCACTTTAAAATGAACAAAATAGCTTTAAAACACCACAAATGACTTATACATCCTCGACACTTTCAAAATGATTAGAACACTTACAGACTTTGAAAATTACCATAATGCATCAAAATCAATATTTTTGGTTATGTTAGATTGATATATATTTAAATGATTGCGAGGATAGTATCATATTTTTCACTGAAACAAATTGTTCCTTAGTCGCATTGGTATCGTGAAGACGTCATATTAGATGATAGCAACGTTCCAAATAAAAATACCAATGTCCAGTAAGAGTGTCTATAATTTGATAGTCTTAGACAAAATTTCCCCTAGTCTTACAAATGTCATTTATGCATGCATCGTTTAGATGTGTAAACTAATATATTTAGGTCAATTACATAATTTAGATACATCATATAGCTAAGATTGCATACATCATATGTCTGTTTGGTTTTCCATAATTTCTGGTAGCTTATTGTATATATATATATTTTTATCAAAAGATATAGTTTTTATAACTTATATTAAATATGCGAATCAGTTGGAAGCTACTACCCCAACCCACAGGCCGGAGTGAGAGAAAGATATACAGAGAATCAGACAAAGAAGATATCAACTTAGGAGAAGAAAAAATAACAACTTTTCAAAGTATTGATTTAAAGTATCTCTACTTACTAAAAAATGATGCAATGAACTAATTTATAATAATTAAGATGGATACTAAACTGCAATAGTATTTACAATATTCATCATATAAAAGAAAGTTTCCATCCCAGCTTTAATCAAGGTTTGCACAAGCTGTTAGTTCAAAGAGGGGGGGGGGGGGAAGCATTCCCTTCTTGCAACTTTATCAATTACAGGTCTTTCATCATTTGCAACTCCCCTCTCCATACCCAATATGACCATAAGCATTGCTTATCTTCTTGTTAGCAATATGACAAAGCCGAGTCCTTTAGCACCACTTCAATGCATTAACTCCCAATGGATTGTCCTTGCTCTATTTCATAGAATGGTATTATCAAATCAGAACTAAAGGGGGAAAATATCAAGGAGGTGATAACAACATTATGAATCATAATAAAATAGTTCAATTATAATTACTAAAAGGAAGGTTCTAGCGTCAAGATCACAGATGGGGATTCTCAGACAAGTAAGATGAGAGAAGTTTAGCATTACAATATGCAGACCAAATAAGAGAAAGGACAGGTATTTTAGCACTATAAAGGAAGGAAACCATCTCACTCTTTGAAGTTTGAACTTTGATGCCAAAGGAAAAACTGATATTTGTTTAATGTATTAGTTTCAGACACCTTCAGATAATTTTTAAAATTTATATTCAAATCTTATCAATGTATGCTCTATTTCTTAAAAAAAACTGTACTTCAGAGTTGCACCAACTAATCCTTACTAAAAAAAAAAAGAAAAGAAACCCTAGTGGAGTTCATCAACTCTCTATTAATTATGAAGATAATTGATACAAACCCATAAATCTATAATATTCCATCTTCATTGGGGTTGGAGACTTTGGCATAAAATATACATGATTTCATTGTTAAAACTCTCATCAAAATTTAGAACTATAAATCAGATTCTTCATAACTACCTAAGAGAAACAAAGGATGACACCCATAAATTATAAGGAAATGAGCATGTAATGGAAACTAAGTTCTTTCTCCAAGCTTAACTTGTGCCAAATTGCCTACAATCCGACAATTTCATGCACACTGCTCTTTTTACTAGTAATAAAATGACAAAAAAAAAAAAAATGTTGTAATGGAAGTATAAACCTGAAATCAATAGAATACTAAAAAAGCTTCCCTTTGGTACAGAACATAATCAACATGGTATTTTTTCAAGCTCTCACCTCCTATTTCTCCTTCAATCTCATCTCATCATCTATTTCACCGTTCCCAAATCCTACTGATGCAAAGTAATAAGGTTCCCAATACCTAAAAACAATTCAATTTTTCGGACAACAGCAAAAAAAAAAAAAAAAAAGATAAATAAAATTTCAATTACAGAGAGTCAGACTAACTAATTTTTGGCACTTCTGACTTTTGTGAAAGAGGTCAAGCTACATGTTATGAATCACCAATTGACAAATATATGATGTATCCACCTAAAGAGAGCAACCCTTTAGCATTGTAATTCTCGTAACAAATAAAGAGGACCTGAATTGTTTAAATATAGCAATATGAGCTATCTAATACAGAGGACCTGAGAGGTCCAACTTGTATTGTTTAAATAGCAATATGAGTTATCTAATACATACCTTTAGTCATAGGTGCTTAGCTAAAAAGTGTAGGGACTAAATTAGCCAAGGTTACTCTTACAATACACTTCATAAAATTCTGTTAAACAAGATAGAGTGCAATGTTCAACATAGACTGTTTATAGCCATAAACTTTAATGCAGTAAGCTACACAAAGCTTACTGTCAAATAAGCACACGGGGAAGTTCCATATGTCAAAAAGAGTGTGTTTTTGAACACCATAGGACATGCTACTGAAAAAGGCAAGCAAAAACATTATAATACATCCCTCACATAAAAGAAATTCAAAAACTAGTACATCCCTACTCTGAATTGGATCCTTATTTTCTATGAGTAGGAAGTGAAGGGAATTAGCCAATTTAGAGAGCAGCCTGGTGCACTTCTCAATCTAACAAATTACCCTCAAGACTGCACAACATGCAAAAAAAAAAAGCTTAACATCACTTCAAAGTTTGTAATAGACAATTTCACAAATATATCCTATGCATTCCCAAAATTAGTATTAAAATAAAATATATTTATGTATCTAAAGTATATAGATCAATGCTAAGATTATACGCACACCAAAGTTAAACTAAAACCAGGAATTGAGAGCTTCACAACAAGAGCACAAAATTCTAAAAAACAATGTTACTTTGCTTTTACAAATATTTTTTTTGAAAACTCAACAATACAAATTTAAATAAAAGGAATGTGCAGAGCTAATAATCAACATGTCTACTAGCAGGTTCTGGGTACAAAACAAAGCCAAACGATTATTTTGTAAAAAACAAAAACAAAAACAAAAGAGAATCCCTTACTAGATAAGAAAAAAAAAATTGTAAGAAAAACTTACTAGTTAAGAATTGCTCCTAATTTTCCTGTAAATTTTCTTTTTCATTCTTGGTTATCTTGCCTAATTAAAATTAAAATACATATCATCCATCCGCTGCTTTGACCTCAGAGTACTAAATGAAATGAAAAGTAAAGAAAATTTAGCATGTATCTTTCAAGTTCTATAATTTATTTGTGTATCAATTCACTGGACTAAGCACAAAATATAACTAATGGCATTACAAATGTTCTCAACAGCATTTGCCCGGGGATCCTGCTCTCTTTATTTCATATGAACAAATTTTCAAGAAATAAAATAAGCATATGTTGATATGAAGATATGAATGTGATACAACTCAATCTACCTAGTGAGACAGTCATAAAGAAAACCTTGCCATTAAGTAAGCACTAGCATCAAAAGTAGCAATCCGTTTTACCCTAGTAAGCCATTCGAAAATGTTATTGACTGATTCAATATGTCAATAAAAAATTACAAGATGTTTAAAAAAATTTCGTTATTTTCATCTACAATCTCTTAAAAAAAAAAATTGATAAATCAGAAAATTTTATTAGCACAAACACCAGAAACAACCTGAGACGCCATTCTCAAAACAAGACAAATAGCAAGCAAAAGTACAAAAAAACCAAATTCTGTACTAGCCAAAATGCAACACAAAATCTCTTAAACTTTAAAACTTTAGAAAACACTCAAAATTTGGTTCCAAGATGCTGCAACAGTACAGCTTAGATGTACATCACATAGAAAAGAAATGAAATAGAAACAAAGAAATAGCAACTCTAATTCCCGTGTCCTCCCTAGGACATAAAAGAAAAAAAAAAATTATTTCTTTATAAAAACCCTTCCACCTTGAATACACAGAACACACACGCAGCCACAACAAGAAGTTTTGGAAAAACTGAATCCCTAAGAAGCATTTCAACAAATACTTTCTGTGCCACTTATAAGAAAGAACAAAATTGGTATCTCACTAGCGCAGAAATGTGCCAACGTTACAGTGAAATGAAATTTAAGAGCGAAATTCCAAAATTCTTTCAAGGGGAACAAAATAATGACAGAGAAATTAGGGATTTGATTGATACTTACCTTAAACAACAAAATCGAAACAATTTGATCCTTTAAGAAACCCTCAGCAAATTGACGGACATGGGAGAAGGAGCAATCTGAGTTCTTTTAAGGGAAGGAGCACACGAGAGAGAGAGAAGATATGAAGTTGAGAGAGGGCCAAAATGGCCAAATAGCCCTAACAGCAGAAGTTTATAGTTAGTAGGCACTGTTTCAGAAGTTTATAGAATACTAGCATCTCGACTCTTAGAGAGTCGATTTTGACCCTATAAATCGACTCTTATATACTCGATTTCCATGGGCTGATCACATCCTATGTGGCGATTTTTCCACGTGGCGGCCACCTGTAAATCGAGTCTTAGAAACTCGATTTACTTGTGAAAAAATTAAATACACTTAACGGATGAAGGGGACTCCACGTAGAGGTCGAGTCTTTTAGGGTCGGTTTTCAAAGGAAATCGAGTCTCAGAGAGTCGATTTATAATGTTTGGTCCACTTTGGTCCACGTGGCTAGGGCAGCTGCTTTTTATCACCCAATAATAAGTTTTTGAGGTCTGCCGTTTGCCATTGCAAAACAAAATCCAGCAGCTCTCTCTTCCTCTCTCTCTCACTCTCTCTCTCTCTCACTCTCTCTCTCTCTCACTCTCATAGAAAACTTCAAATCAAACTCACCCTCTATTTACACATTCTCATGTCAAGTAAGGTTTTTATACACTCTCTCTAGTTGTTAGTTTTTTTTTTTTTTGAATAGTTGTTAGTTACATAGATGTAATGTTAGGGTTTTTTTATGGGTAATTGTTAGTTACATATATGTAATGTTAGGTTTTTTATGGGTATGTATCATTAGTTTGTTTGGTTTGTAATTTTTCTTTATATTTTTTATAGAATGATTTGAATATTTGTGCATTTAGTTTTTTTATTATTTTATTTTAGTATGATTAATGAATTTTTTTTTTTTTGTTTAGAAACAAATGGTAATGATTGAGTATATATGTTAATGTGGGGTTTGTAGATGCATATGATGTAACAAGTTAGTGTATATATGCTAGGCTTTTTAAAAAAAAAAAAATTTATAAGAAGTAAAAAATATTTAAGCTATATATTTGTATTGTTAGGCTTTTATCATGGCTATTTTTGTTGTTGTTTGGTTTAATATTTGTTATTATCTTTTTGTTAGAATGATTTGAAATTTTGTAGTGGGGGTAAGTGTTGTCTTTAGTTTTTTTATTTGTTTGAGTATGAAATAATAATGATTGAGTGTGTTTGTATGTGATGTGGAGTGAGTATATGCAAATGTGGGGTGTGTTGGATGTAAGAAGTTGTAATTGTCCTACTTTGAGTACATAAAAATGTTTTGTAATTGTGTTAAAATATGTCACTAACATATTACCCTTGACTCTAATAGGTTCACAATCTCTGAAGAATATTGACGTAAATGTATACTACGGTGGTCCCCTTTTCAATCCTGAACAGATTGACGGATTCCCATTTCAAGGGCCGAATATCGAATGCTATTACGTTTTGCTACGTCGTAAGTTGAAGACATTAAATGATTTGAAGATGAAAATAATGAAAGAACTAAGTTTGAGCCCTAGTTGTTATGACATAAATATTATTTATCGTTACCCACAAGAAGTTCTTCATGAGCGGATAAATTACAAGTACATGGCGATCAAAGAAGATAAACATGTAAAGGTCATGTTTAATAGAATCCATAAAATGCCCCAAGTAAATGCTGCTGAGTTGTACGTAAGTTCCGAGCCGCTCGCAGAAGTTGATGTGGAGGAGTTGCAGCAACAAACAACTACATCTTTGCAATTAGACGATGGATGCACTACAATGGGAGGTTACACATTCCCATCTCAAGATTATGCTGCCAATACTAGTGAAACACTTCAACCTCAAGAGACATATTTGGGGGTGGAGGACGAAGATCATTTTGCGAATAATGATGAAAATCTCGATGATATGGATGAGTACGAAGAGAGGATTGAGCGAGGTGACTTTGAGAAGGATGTGGATGACCATGAACTGGCTTCCAATCTTGAAGAGGAACATATGGAGTGCCCTGATGAAGGTGATGCGGACGATGATATTGGTGTCCAGCATGTTACAAATACGACCACTGCCTACACACCTCCTGCTGAGTCATTCTCCGCAAATACTTGGGAAAATATGGTTGATCCTTCACGTCTTCAGATACCATTTGTTTCTACTTGGGAAGATGGGATGCATTTTAATAAAGGGTTGACTTTTGCAAATAAAGAGGCGGTGAAGCGTGCATTGATAATATACGCAGCAAAGGATAATAGAAATTTTATAATCCGGAGGTCGACCAAAAGTAAATTGTGCGCCGCGTGCATTGACCCCAACTGCAACTGGTACGTTGGGGCATTCATGAAGGCTCAATTAAATGGTTTGTGGATGGTTACGTCTTATGTGGGTCCACACAGTTGTATACCCTTTGGCCTGCAAAGAGACGGTAAAATGATGGATTCTAATTTTGTTGCATCAGAAATTGTGGAAAAATTGCGACAAAATCACACTGCTCGTATTGATGAGCTCCGGGGCCACATAGATACTAAGTATAATCATAAGCTCTCTTACTATAAGGTATGGGATGCAAAACAGAAGGCAATTGCTAAGATATTTGGAGATTGGGAGGAGTCTTACCAAAGGTTGCGAAAGTTGTTGTTGGCATACTTGGATCAGGATTCGGGTACCCAGTACAGCTATTGGACCATACCTAGCCCCATAGATGGTACTACGTTACTGCGCTATGTATTTTGGGCATTCGCTCCATGCATTGCTGCATTTAGATATTGCAGGCCAGTGATCAGTATTGATGGGACTCATTTGTATGGTAAATATCGAGGGGTGTTGATGATTGCAATGGCAACGGATGCTAACCAAAAGGTTTTGCCTCTCGCCTTTGCTGTTGTGGACAAGGAGTCAGGGGCTAGTTGGGGGTGGTTTTTAGAGTGTCTCAGGAATTCGATAGGGCATGTGATACCTAATGAGGGCATTTGCATTATTTCTGACCGACATAAAGGTATCAAATGCGCCATTGCAGAGTGGCCTTTAGGTGATGATGGAAAGTTACAGGTACATCACCGATATTGCCTTCGACATGTTGCTAGCAACTTCAACACACACTTTGATGACCCGACTCTAAAGGCATTGGCCTTGAAAGCTGGATATGCGACTCATGACGCGAAATTTAAGTCCATAATGCAAACTATTAAGGATGTCGAGATTAATGCACTGAGGAGGGTAGACCCTGATGATTCCCATCTTGAACGCTATATGCCATACACATATCTAATGAGTGAGGATGTGGAGAAATGGACCCAGTCACATGATGGTGGAAGACGTTATGGGGCGATGACAACCAATATCTCTGAGTGCTTTAATGGGGTACTTAAAGGTGCCCGCGGTTTGCCCATTGCTGCAATGGTGGAGTTCACTTGGTGCAAACTTGTTGCATATTTCCATGATCGACATAAACAAATTACTTCTGATCGCTCTCAAGGTAAGGTGTGGAGTGATTATGCAATGGGGATCTATAACACAAATTTGCAGAAAACTTCAGGACACACTGTGCGGGAATTTAATCATGAGACTGGTGTATATCAAGTGGTTACCCCGTACAACGACCATAGAGGTGGAGGGGGAAACCACAGTCATGAAGTGCGTGTATTTGCTAGAACATGTGGTTGTGGAAAGTGGCAAAACATTAAGATCCCTTGTTCACATGCAATTAAAGTTTTGCAACAATTGCATCTCAATGCGACCAGCTACATTGACCCATGTTACAGTTTGGAGAACGCCATTCACACATATTCACATCAATTTGTGGTGCCAATGTCAGAGTCATTGTGGAGGGACGTTCGCGGACCACGGTGGGTGCCTGACCCAAGTCTGTTGCGGGCCAAAGGTCGCCCTGTGAAGTCAAGAATAAGAAATGAAATGGATGGGGTACGGCGAAAACGGGGAAGCCGGAACCCAGATTCGGAATTGAGGGAGATTCAACCGAGGCAGCGATGCGGAGTGTGTCATGAAGAGGGGCATAACCGCAGAAGATGTCCCAATTCCCTTGGGGGTTTGACAAGCGGTTCCTGTGGGGCTTCGACAGGCGGTAGTGCTACAAACTAGGCAAGTGCCTTTGTTGTTTTGATATAATATGCTCAGAATCTTATTTGGTTTTTGTTCTTCGCATTTAGGAACTAACAACTGCACTTTAATGTTTTTCAGGCGAGCGGAGGCTCGATTTTGGAATGGCATTGTACGTGGGAGTTGTAGTTATCTTCGGTATGGAGAACAAATGTTAGGCAACTATGTAGAATATGTTGTATCGACTTAGTTGTTATTTTGTTTATTATGAATGTTGTTGTAATTAAAGCAGTAGCTATCCATTGTACTCGTTACATTAGTTGCGTTGTGCAGCTTTTTTGCCTATAATGCCAGCAATCGTACTACTTTCGCAGTAGTAGCACTTACTTCGGCAAGTTCAACCACAGGGGCCTTGTTTGAAGCAATGATAGCTAGTTATCAAATTGTATGCCGGATGTATACGGCCTTAAATTTGTATGGTTTGTGCCTAAGAGGTCAACTATATTGCCCATGGCCAGTAACTAATTAATGTTTGTATACATTGCCCATGTGTTGTGTTCTGGATTTGGTTTACAGTTGCAGGGGGGAAGGAAAAAAAATTTCTGGTATATAGTTTAAGGGCATGCGAAGGCCTTGGCTGCGTGCCCATGCCTTGGCCTTGGCAGCACGCCATGGGGGCTGCCAAGGCAGCCAGGCCCTAGGCAGCCCCCATGTGCATGCAGCACCCAATGCCAAGGCGCATGGCGTGCGCAGCGTGCCCATGGGCCTTGGCAGCACGCCCATGGGGGCTGCCAAGGCAGCCAGGCCCTAGGCAGCACGCCCATGGGGGCTGCCAAGGCAGCCAGGCCCTAGGCAGCCCCTATGTGCATGTAGCAGCCAAGGCCAAGGCGCATGGCGTGCGCAGCGTGCCCATGGGGGCTACCTTAGCCTTGGTAGCACACCCATCTAGGCTACCAAGGCAGCCAGGCCCTAGGCAGCCCCCATGTGCATGCAGCAGCCAATGCCAAGGCGCATGGCGTGCGCAGCGTGCCCATGGGGGCTACCTTGGCCTTGGCAGCATGCCCATGGGGGGCTGCCTTGGCCTTAGCAGCATGCCCATGGGGGGCTGCCTTGGCCTTGGCAGCATGCCCATGGGGGGCTGCCTTGGCCTTGGCAGCACGCCCATGGGGGCTGCCTTGGCCTTGGCAGCACGCCCATTGGGGCTGCTTTGGCCTTGGCTGCATGCCCTGCCTTGGCCTTGGCAGCACGCCCATGGGGGATGCCTTCGCCTCGGCTGCATGCCATGCGCCTTGGCCTTGGCTGCTGCATGCCATGTGCCTCTTGGCCTTGGCTGCTGCATGCCATGTGCCTCTTGGCCTTGGCAGCTACATGCACATGGGGGCTGCCTACGGCCTGGCTGCCTTGGCCTTGTGCATGCCTTGGCCTTGGCTGCACACCCATGGGGGCTACCTTGGCCTTG
Organism: Castanea mollissima; assembly: GCA_014183005.1. Classification (NCBI taxonomy): domain Eukaryota; kingdom Viridiplantae; phylum Streptophyta; class Magnoliopsida; order Fagales; family Fagaceae; genus Castanea; species Castanea mollissima. The sequence goes on from JACAVU010000003.1 coordinate 52,937,863, forward strand.
TGCATGCCTTGGCCTTGGCAGCGTGCCCATGGGGGGCTACCTTGGCCTTGGCTGCTTGCCTAGGAAGACTGACAGGAAAAAAAAAAAAAAAAAAACCCAGTAGAAATCGAGTGTCTAAAACTCGATTTCAATTCGGATGGCATAATGGTAAATACATGTAGTACAAATCGAGCTTAAAACACTCGACTTCTGTAGGACTTATTTACAAAAAGACCACTTAAATGGAAATCGAGTCTCTGAGACTCGATTTTCACTGGGAATTTTTCCAGTGGCAGTTGCCCGTAAATATTTTTGAACTCTCTGCCTGGCGTACTCGCTGGTCTGGGCATCGAGTTCCAATGATGCAAATCGATAGTCTAATACTCGACTTCAATTCGGATGGCATAATGGTAAATACATGTAGTACAAATCGAGCTTTAAAAACTCGACTTCTTTAGGACTTATTTACAAAACGACCACTGAACTAGAAATCGAGTCTCTGAGACTCGATTTTCACTGGGAATTTTTCCAGTGGCAGTTGCCCGTAAATATTTTTGAACTCTCTGCCTGGCGTACTCGCTGGTCTGGGCATCGAGTTCCAATGATGCAAATCGATAGTCTAATACTCGACTTCAATTCGGATGGCATAATGGTAAATACATGTAGTACAAATCGAGCTTTAAAAACTCGACTTCTTTAGGACTTATTTACAAAACGACCACTGAACTAGAAATCGAGTCTCTGAGACTCGATTTTCACTGGGATTTTACTCAATTTATTTGTACACTTTATTAATGTTGTTTATCTTTTATTTTTTTTCCAGAACTGTATTTGAAACTAAGAAAACTATGAAAGATGGGGAGTGAAGTAGATAGTGAATGAGAATCTTTTTCTATTTTATTTAATTATTTTTTAAAACACCCACATCTCCTTTAGGATTAAGAATATAAATATATAATACCAAAATAAATATCAACAGAAAAGCACCAGGGCTCTTGGCATTATTGAAGAATGAACAGTAAGGTAACAAGTACCAACACTATTTTTATGCATAAGAAGTTCATTACAAAAGTAATTTATTTATTTTTGGATACAACTATACAAGTAAATCGCAAACTCAGTCCTTAAGCTAATTTAACAACCCATTCCAATATTCTCTGTCTCCATAATTAAGTACATTACCAAACTCAGTCCTTAATACCCTTATAACTTCGAAAACATGTCCCAATCTCAAGTTCCAGCAATCATCTTCAAGGAGCTTTTGCAAGTAGTTTTTATTCTGCATCAGCACAATGGCACTATGAAGTCCCTTTCTCTAGATTGTCATCATCGGGTCTCTAAGTGAAATGAAAGTTGCTTCTCTTTTAGATGACACAGTTCTGCTGTAGAAATTCATAATCCGCTTATTTCCTGATTTGTCCCTGCACTGAAAAGCACATTCACCAAACTTTTTCCTATTAGAATAGAAACCTGCAAGAAAACAAAACTACTTGCCATCCTACACAGTGACCAAAATTGTAAAAATCTCTGTCACTAATCACTGCTTTTTATTGAACTCTGCAATTCATCATCAAAATTCTAGTACTTCCATGCAGTTAAGCATTCACTTTCAGCTAAACTTTACCATGACTTGAGGTTGAACTTAAACAAGTCTGTTAAGCATTCAGTTAACATGCAATAAAAAGCAAACATACATCAACCAATCTATATGGCCATATTGCTCAGGACCTAAAATTGAAATCCAGCCACCCAGCTGCTCCCACATTGAACGTGCTTTTCCATCATCTAGTGCAAAAATCTGTCAGACAGTCATCATGAGAATGCATAAACTTTTCAGAACCAACAGCTGGAAAAACTGTTCAGCACATAACAAATAAATAAATAAAAACTCCCCAATTATACTTATAAATGGCTGATTTTGATGAGGGATGCATAAACCTCTAACTACATGCCCCTATTACACTCAACTATGTGGATTATTAAATAACTAGTTCAACATGTTTCTCCCATAAAAAGGAGAAACAATTGCTATGACTAACAAAAGTGATAATATCATACAGAAATGTAAGACACTCACCTTCAGCACATAACCCAGTTTGTGTAAATTCTTCATCACGGTGATCAACTTCAACGACTGTGGATTTTTCTCCATGTTTCCTAAGATCTGACACTCATCGAAATAAGTCATTTTAACATAAAAATGCAAATCATTTTAACGCAGAAGAAAGTAATCAACTAACATTCTTTTCATGCAGAGTATGGTTCTGAATGAAATTAATCCACAACACCTCTACATACTAATCAATGGAGCACCTAAAATTGAACTATGGAGATATCAAAGAGACTATTTAGTTCACCACCACACTGCATCCAAAAGACAAGCCTCTGCATGCTTAAATATATCGGTATAAAAGAGAAGGACCATAAGCATCTCAAGAAAAGAGATTATCATATGAGATAGCATTAAAAGACTAGAATTTAAGTTCAACCTCAAGTCATTCACTTTCAGCATTAAAAGACTAGATTACCATGCATTAAATTATTAATTCTGTTGCATTCCCAAAAGTAGCATTCACAAGGCCACCGACTGCAGTTTCAAATTCGCTATTAAAAACAAATCCAGATAATAAAACTAATTACCATCTGACAAACCAAAGAGCTACAAGACTTGAAGAGTAGAATTATAGAAAGATACATCTGAGAAACAAAAATGAAGGTTTGTTATGACCATTACCCCATCAGTGATTTTCAGCTATCAAACTTGGGTCCTGAACAAATCCATACACAGCTAGGTGTATTTGTGATTACACAGCTGCGAATATGCATCAGCCAGCAAAACAGAGAAGATTTGGGAACAGGTGAGTATTGTATTGTCAAAGATATCCTAGTGCAGCAAGGATTGATCAAGGGAAAAGAGTTTGTCAAACAAAACCACAGTAATTGTGGAAAAGTTATACATGTGTGAAAGTTGCTTACAAATCAATTGTACTTTCTAGAATTCTTTTCACACTAGCTGCACATCGTCCACACGTCATTCCCTGCCATACACACACAACACAGAAACACAACCAATAATAAACATAAGACAAATATATAAAGTATGTGCCTATATAACATAGAAATCTGTGTCTCAGTTCAGTGTCTAATTACCTTTTTTGAACCTTACGCCGTCGCGTATAATGAGGAGGAGGTCTTGCATGTCCTTCGTCAGATGCCTCAGGCCCAGCATTGTGTCCATGTTTATGCCCTCCTGTCCCACAAGGAGGTGCCTTTGCTATGCGTTTCGGCCGACCTCCTGCCTCTGCAGGTAACCCAACAGGCTGCTCAACGTGAACATGGGGTGGGTCAATGCCCGAAGAAGGGCCAGTGGATGTACTGTGGGAGGGTGGCTGCGGGTGCATGTCAGGAGGGGTTAGATCAAGACCCAGGTCGAAGGAAGGAATGGGTGACTGCTCAGGAAATGACCGTGGAGTGGGTGGACGGATGTCAGACCCAGGACATGGATGTGGAGTGGGTGAAGGGATGGTGGTGGGGGTAGAGGATGGATGGGGGATGGGTGAGGGGATGGTGGGGCTAAGGGATGGATGTGGGATGGGTGAGGGGATGGTGGGGCTAGGGGATGGATTTGGGGTGGATGGGTGGGGATCGGGGGTAGGGACAACTCCCGGGGTAGCAACAGACGAACGAGACCCACGTCCGACGAGAGGTCTGCTCGTGCTTGGGCTTTGAGTAGGCGCTGCCGCAGGAGTAGCTACCTCCTCATTCGGGGCCTCAGGGATAGGAGGTTGTACACGGCCAATCTCCTGCACTGCATTTAGCACATCAGTAATGTCCTTGTGGTCCTCGGTGCCCACTGGGTGACGCCTCAACAAACGGGCATATCCTTCAATCTGACATGAAAAAACAGGTATATTAGTAATTCAATCGATAATAAAATATGCAATTGGTTTTTAATTGGTTCTACTAGTAATAATTGCAAGTTATAGGGAGACTAAGTGTTACCTTTGACTAAATTTAAATAAGCTAATTCTATTAAGGATGTAGGTAGCGCATAGAGTAGAGAAAATGCTAATTAAAAATTGAACAGATAGAAAAGTTACCATTATAATTAATCTAGCACCGAGAACATTGATGAACCTCCGAGTTACCCTTTTGTACCAATCGAAGTACTCATGTTGTGGAGGCATATCACCAAGCACTGCTTCACAACGCTGTTGAAGGCGATTACCCCACTCTGTAATATGCGCAGCATGTTTCCGCATCCAATCAACACCAACCTTCCCCCTCAAATCAATGGCATGGAGCACTGTATCGGTGTCAACATTACGGGGAATTTCTTGGATCATCCCGAATTGACGAACGACACGATCCGGTGTATGTTTCTCTACTAGGTGGAAACATACAAGTGGCACCGTTGCCGTCCACATGGCCCTCCCTGCAACGCACCACGGCGGAAGGTTCTCGAATTCAGCTTCATACGGCTGCCACACCACCTACGACAGCCAAAAAACAAGCAACACATTACGCAACAATGTTTATATGTCAAAGTTCACTAAACCTATATCTTGTTCCTAAACATGTTAAATAAGGCATTTTCATACCTGGCTTGGCAACATTGAAGCTATTTGCTCGCGATACCTGTCCAAGAAGATGTGGGCGGGCCTGTTTTTCTTGTTTGGGACCCACAACCACCTACAATCCAGAACAAGGGATCATATTAACCGATATAATTTAGAAAATTTGACAGAAAATTATAGTGTATAACCTCTATTTCAAATTGTTTAATATAGACTTAAATAATTCCTAGAAGCTTTAAAAAAAAAAAAATTGAAGTTACATGACGTGTATGAGGTAGAGACTTACTTCAGGGACAGTGGACCACGAACTGGAGGACCATAAGCATCCACTGGCGGGCCATGTACAACTGTCGGGCACAAATATGGGAACCTGGCCCATGCCCAATACTGGACCAACAGCAAACACCCACCAATCTGATTAGCTTTCTTATCGCTTGCCCTGCATAACTCTCGGTACAACCATGCAAGGCAAGCACTTCCCCAGCTGTACCTTCGTGGATTGCGAAGGTCTTCCAACTGCTGCACCCACATTAGATGCACCCTATCGCCGGATTTGTCCATGAAGATTGTGTCCCCTAGTAGCGCTAGGATGTAGCATCGTGCGTACTTATGCAACTGATCCTCTGTGGCATTAGGCGGCAAGGGATTGGCAACAGCTTCTAAAAGCCGTTGGATGAGAATCCTCTGGCCATGAAGTTCCTTCCTCTGATTATTTACAGGTCTGAAGCCAAGAAATTCCTCACACACATTCTCCCATTCTTTCTGCGTGCTCCCTGTAATCACCTCGCCGTCAACAGGAAGCCCGAGAAGAACCTCCACATCTTGCAAGGTGATGGTGACCTCACCATGTGGCATGTGGAAGGTGTGAGTCTCCTGCCGCCATCGCTCCACTAAGGCCGTTATCAGGCCGTGGTCAATCTCTCTACCCGGGGTCCTAAGGAGTCCCTCCAAACCGAGTGCCTTAATGATGTCAATGACTCGGTCGTCCACTATTGGCTCTCGATCGGAGAACTCTTCAGTACGGACACGGCATTTAAGAGACCCTGGATCCTGCACAGAACAAAACCATGGATTAGAATATGACAGCAAGTGCGATCACATTGTATGAATCAACTGTGTGTACATTCGTTAAATATTTAGTGTTGTGCTTTACCTGCCCATTCCAAATAGCTTCAGACCGATGGTTGGCCTGCAACGTCAACACTGACTGGTCAATGGGGCCAGGCTGTGTGTAGTCAATCTGTCCAGCATTTGCAGCAGCCATACTGCACAAGAATGATAAGCAATTAGCACGTAATAGACATTGAAAACAATTAATTTTTTAAACATGACTTGGCTGCAAAGTATAAGGTGCTTATAATATCCTATACGTAATTAACTTTAGATGTTAGGGCCTAAAGAAAAAGAAAAGGGGAAGTAAGCTTCTTGACTATTGATAATCTTAGGAAGCGGCAGATTTTGATTTTGGGTTGGTGTTGTATGTGTAAAAGAAATGGTGTTGTATGTGACACCCCCCCTGCTTTCAATATATTTTAATTAGTTATCAAAAAAAAAAGGACATGTTATTTTCCCCCCTTTTATGCCTTAAGGTAAAGTGGATGCTAAATATCATTTGTAATGGCTTTGTGAGCTCCTTTTGAATTTAAAAAAAAAAAAAAAAAAAAACAGCTTATTTGGCCTGCAAAGAGTACCCTTGAAACATATCAGATTGTAGACACTGTTACCATATGTTTAGTAGAGCAAGAAGCTGGGCTAGAGCAAGAAGCTGGGCTAGAGTCAGTAGCACATACAAACTATCACTGTGATCCATAATCTAAGGCAGAAAGCAATGGTACAATTGTCCAACCCACCCCCCACCCGCACCCACCCCTTTTTTCCTATCTTTTCAAATGAACTCTAAGATATAGTTAAACATTAGTGAAATTTTAAATAAATAAATAAAGGAAATAAATAATGTTGAACTGCATAAGAAGTAATGGAGACAGCTTGTACCACTGTTTACAAGAACTATCAAAGTTCCACAGCTAATAACCCAAAAGAATATCTTTGAGGAAGGATTTGATAAAGTGAAAGGGAAGTAAAAGTTGGTAATCTTGAGTTTATTACCATATCCTGGTAGTAGTCTAAAATAAAATTAGGGATAAAGTTTTCCTTCAAATTGGATAAGAGGAATCTCCTATAAGCTATAACCCACCATCCACATGTATTCTAATCACATAACTCATTAAGTCATTTAAACCAATCACATAATTATTAAATATGCCATTTGATTAAAGCAAACACAAATGATCATTTGAATTGCCAAGTATTAGGTTGAACAAATTTTCTCCCAAATAGGTTTTGAGAAAAATTCTTTCATAAAGTTAGCCAACTTTTCCATTAAATATTGAGTGCTAAGAGGAAAATGTCACGAAATGGCTATCCTAGCAAACAACTATAGATATGTTCTTCCGACTTCCAAGTGGGTTACATAGGTACAATTGGAAACTCTAAAGTGAACAATTTTTAAGTCGTCAAAGAGAGATTGTTTATTCATCATTGGTTTTGTGAAGATTATGATTGCTAAAATTGCTTAGAACCAAAAAGAGCATCTTAAGTGCAGCTTCTACTGAAAAATTGCAAATGCGATGATTTGGTTGTTGTCTCTCTTGCAAAGACCTTAACCTGCATTCCTTATCTTTCCTCTTTTCCAACTTGGGCACATAGTATGCCCGTAAATTGTTTCTTTTATCTACTGCTATTGATAAATTTTAATTCAACTCCTTGTTCTGAAGAGGTAAACAGGTGGTACCTTGGCTGAATGCTGTTTAAATAAGGCATTAGAAAACCTACCGCAAATACCTATGATTATGTTGATTGCTATCATTTTGATGGTCAATTCCCTTCTTTGAAGTATATAGCAGGCGCCAAATTAAATAATGTTGGGCCTTATGCATGCTTCATGACTATAGACCGATTAATGCCAATCAGAGTTTTTCTAATAGATTATGACATTTCATCATTCTCTTATAGTATTTATGTGATGCAGGGACTACAGAGATAGTTTTATTTAAGTTTAAAAGTCTAGTAAGGTAATTAGGTTTTAGTATTTTATTTAATTTCATAGGGTTAAGGGTATTTGCCTAATTCAATAATTGGGCTTTGGCCCAAGTGAATTAGAGTTAGGGTTTAGTCTTAGTAGTCTATATATTATTAGTATTTTATTTGATTTCCTAGAGTCTTAGTAGTCTATATTTTATTTATGAACATTAATAAGTTGTTTCTAAAATCAATTTATAACCACACTTTTTTTTTGACAAGTCAGTAATTCCATTAAGAAGATCAATCAGCAAAGCATCAGCTTTGATGTACTAAACACAAACACTTAATTAACCCCTCAAACTAAGTTCTAAAAGAGAACTACACAATTAGCCAGTACACCTATCCATGCCAAACCTATGCTTTCTACCAAGCTAGAGCCCCAGACTTCCTTCACCTGGCCTCCATAGGTGACCTCTTCTCAGTCAGCCGCCTCAAGATATCAGAACCCAGCAACATATCCTCCCCTTCCTCCGCTCTTGTTGCTGGCCAACCCCTCTTTGTTCCTATTTCATGCTCTTGTAACTCCATTAACACCACCACTAACTTATCCTATGCCAATCTCTCATATGTAACAAACCAAATGACACTTTCTACATTGTTTCCACCTTTAAGTTTATGAACCTCACAACCTACTATTCTGTTGAGCTTGTCAACCCCACTCTAGTCCCTACCAACCTTTCTATTGGTGTTACTGTCCTTTTTCCTATCTTTTGCAAGTGTCCTTTTTCCTATCTATTGGTATAAACCATAAGATGCCCATAGAAAGGACATCATTCTATTATTATGTACCATATACCCAATGCAGAATAATACATCCTGTTAAAAATGCTAATGAAGAAGATATTATGAGAGAGTTTCAAATCTTGAACCATAACCAAAAACTGATGTAAGTTCCATAAATAAAAAAATAAAAAAATTGGAGTGGCCTTTGTAAGTTCTTAACCCAGGAATGTGCAAATCATCATTCCGTGATGATCCATGAATGCATTTTTCCATTAACCTTTTTATTGTATCATATTTGAAGGTGCACATGTTCCACATTAACTAGTCTTCCAATGACAATGTCAATCATGCAATAATTGTAAACAGAAATTTGTGAACAACATATTACTCTCTAAAACCCAAATCAGTTCAATCATGATTTTCGAACAAAAACCACTAACCCACATAAAAAAAATCACACACTTAAGAAGAAAAACATACCTGCTTACTCAGTGAGAGTGGAGAGAGTGCTTGAGAGGGTGGAGACTATGGCAGGCCAAGTGACAGCTCAGGGGGCGAGTCAGAGGGTGGAGAGCCGTGACAGATGCGAGTGAGAAGGTGGACAGAGGCGCGAGAGGGAGAGTGAAGAGGCGCGAGAGGGAGAGTGAGTGACAGAGAGTGGAGAGAGGTCTGTGCGAGAGGGTGAGTGACAGAGAGTGGAGAGATGTCTGTGCGAGAGGGTGAGTGACAGAGAGTGGAGAGATGTCTGTGCGAGAGGGTGAGTGACAGAGAGTGGAGAGAGGCGCGAGAGAGAGAGAGTCTGTGCGAGAGGCTGGACTTGGGTTAATTTGAAAAACCCCTATTAGAAATCGAGTCTCAAACACTCGGTTTCCAGGTGGTTCAAGTAGCGTGTACACGTCACCTAGAAACCGAGTATTTAAGAGTCGATATATAAATCGACTCTTATAAACTCGATTTCCAGGTGGCCGCCACGTGGAAAAATCGCCACATAGGATGTGATCAGCCCATGGAAATCGAGTATATAAGAGTCGATTTATAGGGTCAAAATCGACTCTCTAAGAGTCGAGATGCTAGTATTTTATAAACTTCTGAAACAGTGCCTACTAACTATAAACTTCTGCTGTTAGGGCTATTTGGCCATTTTGGCCTTGAGAGAGACCCACCTGTTTTTCGTTTCTTGTTTCTGGCTTTTATATACTGACCTAGCTTACCAGTAACAGGTTTCAAACTAAACTTAAATCAACGGTCACTATTAAAATAACACTAATGAATGGTTTAGATTTGGGTGATACCGTACCCACCAAAAAAATATCAGCGGTACAGTAGAATGACCCGGATAGTTTTTTTTTTTTTCTTGAATCGCTAATTTTACATGTGTAATCTATTACTTTAATTTTACAGGCCGGTAAATTTAAGAGTACTTTAGATATCAAGGTTTTTTTTGTGGTCTTATTTTGTAGAAAAAAAAATTGTATTTTTTTTAAATTTTATCTATACTATTATTTAAATAACTTTTATTTTTTAAAATCCTCAATTTTAATGCTTAAAATACCCTTAAATTTATAGTTTGTAAAACTTAAATGGTAGGATTAGACATGTAAAAAAACCCACATTCAAACCCACGTTCAAATGTTTGTCAAAAAAAAAAAAAAAAAACCCACATTCAAATTTTCCCAAAAAAAAACCTGCGTTCAAATTTATCCCCAAAAAAAAAAAAAAAAAAAAATCAAATCTATAACAAAAGATTCAGATAACTACTACTAAACAACTAAAAGTTAAAAACAAATCCAAAAAATTTCAAATAGCACGTCAAAACCCAACCCACGTTCAAATTTAAAAAAAAAATAAAAAAAAATAAACTATGTTATTTTCGACAAGAGTTTCAGATAATCACTGCTAAAATAATTGAAGGAAGTTTTGCATAACTCCTTTACTAAAAAAACTGAAGTTAAAGCCTCCCTTGAAGGAGGTTAGAGCTTCCTATGAAGGAGATGAAGCTTCAATTGCTGTAAGTCATAGCACAAAAATCTTCTGTATGATTTTTTACTTGAATGGAAATGCATTAATCACAGATAGGCATTAATAAGTGCATTTTCAACGGGAGGGTGTTAATCAGTGTTCTTTGTTATTAGTAGTTTAGCACCCGTGCCAATTGGATGTAATTTTAGATGTTGAAATTTGTAGTGATATTTTTTTTTCAACAAAATGAAATAAATGGTGTTGAAACCATCTTTACAAAGCTATAAGTTTTTGTATATATTAAATTTTTATTAAATTTTTTTATCATAATGTAATATAACTTTCATTTATATCTTTTGATATTTCCAATTAGTTTATATAGAGATGTCATATCATAAAAGACATTGTGTCTTACACTAACTCTTTTCAGAAATGTTCTTTCTCTTATGTTGTTAGGCAAAGTAACGCAATTGCACACATCTTAGCCTAGAGAACAGGATTATCTTCCTTTAAAGGTCTAGATGGAGTCTATTCTACAAGATATTTTTTCTTTTGTATTGTTTCATTTTCTGAATCCGGTTTAATAAAACAGTTTAGTCCTTCACTATAATTTATGTATAAAACCAATTTTATATAAGGTGAAGTTGCAAGAACAAAAGTTTCGTAGACATTGGCTTCAGAAATAATTTGCTCAACTCTCTTAAGCTTCTATTTTGGTATGGATTGCGTGGGACTAGGTGGGGATTTGACAATGATTCAAGTGCACGTGTTGGATTCAACTCAAATGGACTCCTCCACATCCTATGTGGTTTAAGATCATTGTAGGTCCTCCTGTAGAGTTGCTCTGCAGTTCAAAGCATTGTGGAATGTGGACACTTCATTATAGGCTGCATATTAAGTTGCTCAGTTTGCTATTGGTGTTGGCATCTTTGAAACAAATGTGTTGCCTGCTGTTCAAGCTTTGACGTTCTGTAATACCAAATTATAGATTAATATAGATTTTGCTTCTTCATTGCTTTCTTCATCCAAATTAATAGTGTTGCATAATGTTAGCAAAGTAGGTTGTTTTTATTAATGATGATTGTAATTGGTTGGAAGATTCGTTTGCTCAGTTTATGCAAGCTGTCATTTCTGATGTACCAATGTAATTTTCATCCTTAATTAAATAGTTCTTTTTTTAAAAAAAATACTTGGCAAACACAGTAATTTGAGATCTCAATCAAAAGGATGTAAAGAGTCCAAAATTGCTTGATGACATTATCAGGAGTTACACACTAACGCAGTTACACTATGTAATCAATTCGGTACAAATTCTAGATTTGGAATTATTCATCATCACTAATTATTTATGGTTTGGAAATTTGGTTAAATTAATGGATACTTTATGCTTCCAAATTTTACTCGGATCCAATAGTCTAAATGCAAAGCAATTACTTGGTTAAACGAGACCACAAATTCATGTGAAATGTTATTTTAATTTGTAGTTGTGGACTTCTGTAGAATTGGACCCTTTTAGGTGGGTAAGCTTTACATAAGGATTTTACATGTTGAATTGGATGGGAAAATGGTTACGTCCAATTGTAGGTTCAGGTGTGTTCATTTTTCTATACAAGATTTAATCATGCTCAGATCCATCTATTTCAATAATTCGCAAACACATAAATCTCGAATTGCATTAAATAAAAAGCTTTGACATTCAAAATAAAAATTAAAAAAAAAAACCATTTTAACTAAAATTAATGAGTTCGATTTAATTTTCAAACCACCACTCCTTCCCTCAAGAACCCAAAATTCAATAATGAGTTCGACACTGCAATGATTTCTTTTTGGTAATGATATTATACACCGTCAAACTACTCTATCACAATTCTTAAACTTGAATTCTCAGATAAGCAACTTATCCACACCCTTAGAACTTGCAACCAAAAACCCAATACTCAGCAACACCTCAGATTTTCTATGAATATTTCTGATGCTTCAAAATATAACCAAACCTGAAAGTAAAATAAAATAAACCGTTCGACTTCAAATCAATAAAAATTAAATAGGCCAGTACTCAAATTTGATTGCTTCATATATTTACGATAAGCCCTTTATAATTACAGATTTTTCTTTGTTTGTAAAGCGAATTTGCAACCAAACCCTGAAATCTGGTTCAATAAGTAAAAAAAATGAAAAACCCAATTCTCAGAATTTGTTTCTATGATGATAGTGATGTTGTTCAAGAAACCATAACAGGTAAGCTTTACAGGTCGGAATAGAAGACTCCGATAAACTTGAAAATTACGGTTACAGACCTGAAGTTCAAGCTTTACTTTATCTCTGGTGCTTTGCGTTTTGATAATGAAAATGAAATTTCTGAAACAGAGAGAGAACCAAGCAATAGGTGCAATGCAAGTCCGGACTTCTATCACGATGAGACAAAGAGCGTTTAATTGTAGAAATTACACAACTTAGATCATGATTATGCTGTAGAAATAAAAATTAAAAAAACCCTCTTAACTAAAATTAGTGAGTTCGATTTAATTTTCAAACCACCACTCCTTCCCTCAAGAACCCAAAATTCAATGCTGAGTTTGACACTGCAATGATTTCTTTTTGGTAATGATATTATACACAGTCAAACTACTCTATCACACCGCCAACCCAAGCCCCATTGCTGATTTGTTGGTTGCTGGGTTTTTTTTCTGGTTTTTTCCCCATCACCAATCTGTTGGTTGCTGGGTTTTTTTCTGGTTTTTTCCCCATCACCAATCTGTTGGTTGCTGGGTTTTTTTCTGGTTTTTCCCATCATTGATCTGTTGGTTGCTGGTTATTTTTCTGTTGTGGTGGCCTATTTCTGTTGGGTTGCGTGGGTTTTGATTAGTTGCTGGTGGCTATTATTATTATTATTATTATTATACTACTACTACTACTACTTTTTTTTTTATACAAGATAAAATTCTACTCTAGCCTAATCTAAGTGTATATGCGTGTGAAGCTTCCTCCTGGAGACTTGAATCCCATCCCTTGCCCCCCATACCCTACAAGCACTTATACTTGTAGAGTGACCATCGCACCAAGGGTGTGCGGTGGTATTATTATTAGTACTACTGCTTTAGTTAAGATCAATCATATCAGTGGTTGCAAAAATGTGTAAAATGCAAAAAGTCCACAATTTTGCGCATTTTAACCCAAAAAACACCAACATCAGTCTTTGTAAAAATGTGCAAATATACACCATGACTATGTAAATGAACAGTAATAGTGCATATATGCACGGTTACTGTTCACCGTGTATTTTAGTTTCCTTTCGTCTTTTAGTCTTTTACATTGGTTTCGTCCCCTTTCACTTACTTCTTCGTTCGTTTCTCTCTATATGTGGTATCAGAGCCATGCACTCATCATATACACAAGCAATTTCACAAAACTGGTAAAGCCTCAGAATCAGTTTCCCTCTCCTTCGATTAGTACACTTGAACTATTGTCCTGATTAGTATGCTCTGTGATTAACAGTTGCCACTTACTATGGATCCTCTGTGATAATCACATCAGAAAATGGGATTTGATAATCAAGTAGAAAACTAAGGAGTTGTACTAAAAGTGTCAAAGAATTATTTTTCCTGAGTAGTCTAGTGGACGTGAGCCTAGGAGTGGCGTTTTAGTCCTGTCAAGATCTTAGGAAAATTGTTCTTCATTTTAGAAACAGTCATGGCCAGTTCCAGTTCATCATCCTCAGTAGTCACTGATACCATTACCACTTCTTGTGATCTTTCCCTTAGAAAATATACTGCAAATAGATTAGAATATTTATATGAAATATCCCATATCCCTGAAGATAGTAAAATACATATTACAGATTTTCCCATTATAAATCCTTATACTATGTTTGATAAACCCCAAAAAACTTTCAAAAATCCATAAAAAAATTTTTAGGTCCTTCTCAACCCTCTAGTGTCAAAGAATATGTCCAAGCCTCAAAATTTGACCAGTTTAATATTCCAGCCAGTGAGAAAGAAAATTTCATCACTCTTGCCCTTCCTAGAGAATTTGTCATCCCATGGCAAAGACAAGGTTATACTCACCTCCATTTTGGTGCAGTAAGACTTGCACTCACTTTTCATGGCAGAAAAGGACTCCCTATAGCTTCTAGGATTGCTCTCCTTGATTCTAATTTATGGAATATCACAATGCAGTCATAGGTACAGTCCAAACTACACTTAATGCAGGAACAGTCTTTGTCACCCTTTTCCCCAATTTCAACATGTCCCTCAGAGACCCTTACCTTTGTGATGCTCTTAAAGTTCAAGTCCAGATTACAAGAGCCTCCCAAGTACCTGATACTTTTGCAGCCACACTTCACTATCAGCTGCCTACAGACTCCAAAACCATGCTTTTAATGTAGATATACCAGAGATAGCCCAGTCCAATGATGCTCTTTTGATCCAAGTTGATCCAGGCATGACGCCTATGTGCACATTTGTTCCAAGACAGTTGAATAAAGACCAGATGAAAAAACTTTTTCCAGAGTCATGGATTACAAAATATGAGACTCTCCATCAGGCATCTCAGCCAATCCAGTCCAACACTCCTTTCTTCATCAGAAATCAAAATGGTGATGTTGAAGTCAGGTTTATGACAACCACACCAGAAAAAGAAGAAGTGACAGTCTTTCCAACAGCTCTGCTCCAGCCAGTTTCTTATAAAGGTCTTGATGGTCTTCAGATCAAAGCATTTCAAGAAAATGGAAAACCTGTTTATGAAGGAAAATCACCCATAGACCATATATGGTGGGATGTTTGTGATTGTGAAGAATGCAGAGAAGAAGAAATATTTGAAGAAGATAAGAAAAGAAGGAAGAAGAAGTCTTCCCAGCAGATTCTCAAAGAAAGATATGAAGCAGGAGACCTAGAAGTTGACCTCCTTGGAGAACCTTCAGGATGGTTTGATTACTATGTCCTCTACCCCAGATCCAGAAAACAAAACATTCCATCCCTTTCCCCATGCAAAGAAAGTCATAATCAAAACCAACAAAACCAGAAACCACCTTTAATCCCATATTACCAGAAAGTCCTTCCCTAAATACAAAAATATCAACCCCAACCTCCCAGTCAAATCCACACACAAAACCCTTAACCTTGTTACATGTTTGACCATGCATCACCCTCATACTCACAAAATTTTCCTCCCTTAGAAAGTTTTGACCACCCACAAGCCAATGTAAAACATGTTTGGAAGATAAAAAACCTTGTTGGAACCAATCCAGATGGAAGTAAAAAATAGGTCTCATCAGCTGAAGCAGCCCTTAATTGGCAGGCAGGAAATGCTGTAGCACAGAATCAAGTCCTTTCAAAAATTCTTGACAACCAACAAAAGTTGACTGAAGCGGTAACCAATACCTTTTCATCCTCAAATTCCCTCATTGAAGATTTGAAGAAGAAGATAAAGTCAATTGAACAAGAATTGGAGACAATTGTTTCTACAGTAAAGGATTTGTCTGTATCCTTTCCCCTCATTGGGCAAAAAGAAAAAGAAAAAAAGCAGTTGTTGATGCAACTCCAGTCTTTGGAGAATTCACAAAAAGCAGCTACCCAAGCTCTTCCAATGCAAGTTTACATGCCATACCAACCTCGTCAATCATTGTGTAAAGATTTGTCTATACCATACCCTCACCATTCTCCCCAGTTTCCCCATACCAAAACCTCCAACCACTAAACATGACACATCCAGCTCAAAACCCTTTTAAACCATGTGGAATTTTTCCCAACATACCAAACCCAACACCACTACCTCAACTAGAACCCAGACCTGAACCTTTAATCAAACCACAAAATGAACCTCCTCTCATCAAGAAAGACAAAGAACCATTATACCAACTACCAGATCCAACCATTGGTGCTTCCTCCAGACCCCCAGATATGAACCTGTTAGCCATAAACACTGACCCTCCAAACTCGATATCATCATTACTCAGAACTTTAACTCTTCAAGAACAGACAGAACCCTTTGTTCTTCCAGTCATTGATGAAGCAGATCTAGACTTGTCTGATCTTGATTTAGATGAAGTCTTTATGACTGATCCAAAAGTAGAAGAAGAAGATGATGTCCTTCGCCCTAAACAACCTCCACCACCACCACCAATATTTCCTACACCACCTATCATCCCTGATCACCACACAAGATTAACCTATTCATCAACCACAGATTCAAAACACTTGTTCACCCTTGATAACAGTCCTCCTTCAAAATGGCATGAAGAGATCTTTAATATGTACTCATAGTGTACAGCTGAACTCCAAGCCCCAAACAATATAGTTGCCCAGATAATTGCCAAATTTGTAGCAAGACTCACAGGTAGACTGAGATAATGGTGGATAAACCTTGGAGAATACAGGCAAAGACAAGCAGCCTAGAGTAACACACTCGAGGATTTTTTCACGATCCTCCATAATGAATTTCTTGGTTCATTAGCTCATTACACTAAAGTAGCCAGAGATGAGTTCTTAATGATGAAATGCTGTTCTTTTGAGAGAAAAGATTTGGAGAAACACTTTGACAAAATGTCAAGTAGATATTATGCCTTTAATGGCATGGATGATGTCAATTCCAAGCACTCTTTCTTGAATTCTTTTCCAGAACCACTTGGTGATGAAACTCTTCGCATGATGAATCTTCAAAAAATCACCTTGCAGCAAGCCTCTCTTGGAGAAATCTATCAGCATGTTCTCATTGCTTTGGAAAAACTATGCAATCAAAGAAAGTTTCTTTTAGAGATTGACAAGATCCATAGCAAGCTCAAAGACAATTGCAAAAGAAAAGATTTGTAGATTAAGTGTTTTGATAAGACTTGTTCTTGTCCAACCAAGAGAAAAGATCATTACAGAAAGTATTTTTGGAAGAAGAAGCATTCTCATCCAAAGAAGAAGTTTTTCAGAAAAAAGAAATGGAAGTTTCTCAAAAGAAAGCAATTCAAAGGCAAAACTTCAAAAGTTTGTTTTGTATGTAGAAAGCCCGGTCATTTTGCAAAAAATTGTGCAAAGAAAGCAAAAGCAGCAAAACTTTTGGAGCAAGCCCAGATTCAGGCAGACGATACTCCATTTTCAGATGTTGAATCACTCTTTTCACTTGATGATGATTATTTGCCTCAAGCCTTGGCAGTCATGGTTTATTCATCCTCAGAAGATGAATCAGATTCAAGCATTATAGATAATTCAGACCTAGAAATCCAAACCATATACACATCTCAGCCTCTTATAGCCCCAGTAATTGGCCCCACACCAATAGCCCAAGTTCACATCCTCCTTGATACCTACTCCAGACCCATCCTAGTGATAGCCTTGTTTGACACAGGAGCAACAGCAACAATTCTTCATCCTAATATTTTACTAGAAGATTTTTAGATACCCCATCATCAGATGTTTAGAGCAGCCAATGGAGAAACAATTCTGATCACCCAGAAAAGTAAACCCATTCACATTAGAATATTCCCAACCCTTACCATTAAACACCAAGTCCTTGGATCCCCTCTCACAGGCAGAGATCTCCTCATAGGATTTGACCTCCTTCACCAAATACCCAACCTCAGATGGTCCTCAAAAGGCCTTTTGCATAAACAACACCTTCTCACATGGACCCAGGTACCACATTTGTTTTCATTAAACCCCTTTGATTCCTTGAAAGCCCAGATCATCAATGAATGTTGTGCAGCCACCCACTCAGAATTCCTCCTCAAAAACCCAGCCAAAAGGCATTACCGTCCATTGATAATGGTGGTCTGGAATGCAAAAAGTTGTCTTGTATCTTTCTTCTGGATGGATTCCTAGTTGCCAAAATCCTGCTTTAAGATCAAACTTTGAAAATACTTTGGCATTGGAAAGATGTTGTAAAAGAGCACTTTTGTTTGGCAGTGGAAACTTGTCATCAGCAAGGAAATGGAGAAGGCTTCACATGCCCATGGAGAAGTTGTGGGTTCAATGAGGTTTTTTGAGAGAAGAGTAGCTAACTCCAGCTTAGCTAGGGACAAGTATTCTGGATTCATACCTCTATGACTAGCTTTTGTAGGGTTAACATCTTCATTCTTTTTGAAGGGAAGGGTTATAAAAAAGGCTAGGTTTTTCCATAATGGTTTTGGGTTTTTGAGGAGGAATTCTGAGTGGGTGGCTGCACAACATTCATTGATGATCTGGGCTTTCAAGGAATCAAAGGGGTTTAATGAAAACAAATGTGGTACCTGGGTCCATGTGAGAAGGTGTTGTTTATGTAAAAGGCCTTTTGAGGACCATCTGAGGTTGGGTATCTGGTGAAGGAGGTCAAATCCTATGAGGAGATCTCTGCCTGTGAGAGGGGATCCAAGGACTTGGTGTTTAATGGTAAGGGTTGGGAATATTCTAATGTGAATGGGTTTACTTTTCTGGGTGATCAGAAATGTTTCTCCATTGGCTGCTCTAAACATCTGATGATGGGGTATCCAAAAATCTTCTGGTAAAATCTTAGGATGAAGAATTGTTGCTGCTGCTCCTGTGTCAAACAAGGCTATCACTGGGATGGGTCTGGAGTAGGTATCAAGGAGGATGTGAACTTGGGCTATTGGTGTGGGGCCAATTACTGGGGCTATAAGAGGCTGAGATGTGTATATGGTTTGGATTTCTGGGTCTGAATCATCTGTAATGCTTGAATCTGATTCATCTTCTGAGGATGAATAAACCATGAATGCCAAGGCTTGAGGCAAATAATCATCATCAAGTGAAAAGAGTGATTCAACATCTGAAAATGGAGTATTGTCTGCCTGAATCTGGGCTTGCTCCAAAAGTTTTGCTGCTTTTGCTTTCTTTGGACAATTTTTTGCAAAATGACCGGGCTTTCTACATACAAGACAAACTTTTGAAGTTTTGCCTTTGAATTGCTTTCTTCTGAGAAACTTCCATTTCTTTTTTCTGAAAAACTTCTTCTTTGGATGAGAATGCTTCTTCTTCCAAAAATACTTTCTTTAATGATCTTTTCTCTTGGTTGGACAAGAACAAGTCTTATCATAACACTTAATCTGCAAATCTTTTCTTTTGCAATTGTCTTTGAGCTTGCTATGGATCTTGTCAATCTTTGAAAGAAACTTTCTTTGATTGCATAGTTTTTCCAAAGCAATGAGGACATGCTGATAGATTTCTCCAAGAGAGGCTTGATGCAAGGTGATTTTTTGAATATTCATCATGCGAAGAGTTTCATCACCAAGTGGTTCTGGAAAAGAATTCAAGAAAGTGTGCTTGGAATTGACATCATCCATGTCATTAAAGGCATAATATCTGCTTGACATTTTGTCAAAGTGTTTCTCCAAATCTTTTCTCTCAAAAGAATAGCATTTCATCATTAAGAACTCATCTCTGGCTACTTCAGTGTAATGAGCTAATGAACTAAGAAATTCATTTTGGAGGATCGTGAAAAAAATATTACACAAGCTAGCTGACTCTCTAATTCTTTCTTACTCTCATTCACTCCTCTTCTGCCGAACTAATGATACAGACGCCAAGGCTTGAGGCGAATAATTATCATCAAGTGAAAAGAGTGATTCAACATCTGAAAATGGAGTATCGTCTGCATGAATTTGGGCTTGCTCCAAAATTTTGCTGCTTTTGCTTTCTTTGGACAATTTTTTGCAAAATGACCAGCCTTTCTACATACAAAACAAACTTTTGAAGTTTTGCCTTTGAATTGCTTTCTTCTGAGAAACTTACATTTCTTTTTTCTGAAAAACTTCTTCTTTGGATGAGAATGCTTCTTCTTCCAAAAATACTTTCTGTAATGATCTTTTCTCTTGGTTGGACAAGAACAAGTCTTATCATAACACTTAATCTGCAAATCTTTTCTTTTGCAATTGTCTTTGAGCTTGCTATGGATCTTGTCAATCTCCGAAAGAAACTTTCTTTGATTGCATAGTTTTTCCAAAGCAATGAGGACATGCTGATAGATTTCTCCAAGAGAGGCTTGCTGCAAGGTGATTTTTTGAAGATTCATCATGCGAAGAGTTTCATCACCAAGTGGTTCTGGAAAAGAATTCAAGAAAGTGTGCTTGGAATTGACATCATCCATGCCATTAAAGATCTGAAGACCATCAAGACCTTCATAAGAAATTGGCTGGAGCATAGCTGTTGGAAAGACTGTCACTTCTTCTTTTTCTGGTGTGGTTGTCATAAACCTAACTTCAACATCACCATTTTGATTTCTGATGAAGAAAGGAGTGTTGGACTGGATTGGCTGAGATGCCTGATGGAGAGTCTCATATTTTGTAATCCATGACTCTGGAAAAAGTTTTTTCATCTGGTCTTTATTCAACTGTCTTGGAACAAATGTGCACATAGGCGTCATGCCTGGATCAACTTGGATCAAAAGAGCATCATTGGACTGGGCTATCTTGGTATAGCTACATCAAAAGCATGGTTTTGGAGTCTGTAGGCAAGCTGATAGTGAAGTGTGGTTGCAAAAGTATCAGGTACTTGGGAGGCTCCTGTAATCTGGACTTGAACTTTAAGAGCATCACAAAGGTGAGGGTCTTTGAGGGACATGTTGAAATTGGGGAAAAGGGTGACAAAGACTGTTCTTGCATTAAGTGTAGTTTGGAACATTATTTTTGGAATTTAACTTTGCAACTATACATGCTGAAGTAATTTTTTGACCAAACCTGGGGTGATCTACTTTGTGATACTGGGACCATTGACCATCATGAGCATCGTTTTTCAAAAGTTCATGCCAGAATTTGTTAAAATATTTATTGTCATGAAGAAAAGTGTATGAGCAGAAACGTGGTTCAAAGTGAATACACAAGTAGTACTCATTGAGTAAGTACCACATGTAAAGGTAATGAACAACATTGCATTGTGTTATCCAAAATGCAAATGGGGTTTTCCATGGTTGCTCAATGTCTGGGAAAATGGCAAGGAAATGGCCCTGGTTTTGTGTGAGGTAATTATGGAGGACTTGGATGATTCTTTTG
This sequence comes from Castanea mollissima, assembly GCA_014183005.1. Classification (NCBI taxonomy): domain Eukaryota; kingdom Viridiplantae; phylum Streptophyta; class Magnoliopsida; order Fagales; family Fagaceae; genus Castanea; species Castanea mollissima. The sequence goes on from JACAVU010000003.1 coordinate 52,959,142, forward strand.
GATCTGGCTTGGAGGGTTAGGGTTTTTATTTGGTCTTTTATGTCTGAGGGAAGGGTTTCTATTATGTCCATGATGTCATTGGAGGATGAAGTAGAAGGGTCAGAGGATGAAGAAGGGCCTGAGGATGAGGATGGATCTGTTATTGGGTATACAGATAAGGGTGGAGGAATTATTGTGGTATGGAGGACTGGAGGCTTTCTAGAAAGGTAGTCAAAGAAAGTTTCTTTCGGAGATTGACAAGACGGTTTTGGGTTTTTGAGGAGGAATTCTGAGTGGGTGGCTGCACAACATTCATTGATGATCTGGGCTTTCAAAGAATCAAAGGGGTTTAATGAAAACAAATGTGGTACTTGGGTCCATGTGAGAAGGTGTTGTTTATGTAAAAGGCCTTTTGAGGACCATCTGAGGTTGGGTATTTGGTGAAGGAGGTTAAATCCTATGAGGAGATCTCTGCCTGTGAGAGGGGATCCAAGGACTTGGTGTTTAATGGTAAGGGTTGGGAATATTCTAATGTGAATGGGTTTACTTTTCTGGGTGATCAGAAATGTTTCTCCATTGGCTGCTCTAAACATCTGATGATGGGGTATCCAAAAATCTTCTGGTAAAATCTTAGGATGAAGAATTGTTGCTGCTGCTCTTGTGTCAAACAAAACTATCACTGGGATGGGTCTGGAGTAGGTATCAAGGAGGATGTGAACTTGGGCTATTGGTGTGGGGCCAATTACTGGGGCTATAAGAGGCTGAGATGTGTATATGGTTTGGATTTCTGGGTCTGAATTATCTGTAATGCTTGAATCTGATTCATCTTCTGAGGATGAATAAACCATGACTGCCAAGGCTTGAGGCAAATAATCATCATCAAGTGAAAAGAGTGATTCAACATCTGAAAATGGAGTATCGTCTGCCTTAAGGAGACCAAGAAGGAATTTCGTAGGTGAGGAATAGAGAGTGTCTTGGAAAAGGCTGGAAGAAATTCATTCGGCTGATCCCACCCCAGAAAATATCATGACAGAAGCAAACATATGTCTTGAAATTCAAGAATGGTTAAAAAGGGAAGATATCTTATGGAAGCAAAAGTCTATAACCAAATGGCTTACTTTAAATGAGCTAAACAGGAGATTCTTCCACCTCTCCACAGTCATCAAAAGAAGAAGAAATAGTATCAATTCTATTTGACCTAAGGAGTTGGATTGGTACTAACAGACATCACACCAAAAACTTGGCAAACTTCTAATTAAAGGAGATAAGTCTCATTGCTACTAAAGCAGCAAGAGAGGCTTAAACAAAAGAAGAAGGTTGGGAGGAGAGAGTTATGGGGTAAAAGTGGCTTTCAAATCAAATGAGAACTATATATTGGTAACATAGTACTGTAATCACCTGGTCAAACTGTTGAGTTTGTAATTTTGACAAATGTTTGTATGTGGATTTTTTTGTTTTTAGATGTTACATAGCAGTATCACCAAACAAAAGTAGTAAAGGGCTTGGAGGTTAACAATTAAGTTTTTTTTTACTAAAGGCGGAATAAACAAATTGATTCAGCACTTGAGAAACTCAAATTTTAACAAGCCAGAGAGTTTGATTCAGTGTTAATTGTTCTACCACCAAGGACCTCCACGGTTAAGAGCATCTTGAAAAGCTCTCATTGATAGAATGGAAATACAGAAATAGTCTTGAATACTGTGAGAAATACCAAAAAAATTGAAAGAACAAGCACCACAACACCCAAAATTTAATGTGGTTCGGTAAACTCTATGCTTTCATCCACAAGCAACCAACTAAATTCTGCTATCAATGATAAAGATACAATCATCAATCACGTCTCACTAAATCTCACTAATATAAACTACCCAAATCTACAATACACAAAAAGGCACCCTAGCATTCATACACAAGTGGAATTTTTTTCCTTCCAACTCAATATACAAACAAAATGTTACCGAAAAAGTTTCCTATTGAATTAAAGTCTATCTAACCCTATAAGTTCTAATCTACAGTAGTGATTAAAAAGAGCATTCCATGAGCTTTCACCTAGCATGTGGAATGCTTAACTAAACAAATTTCTTTTGTTCTATACCAAGAACTAGCAAGATTTACACAATTATTTTACAATATAAGTATAAAATTAAAATATATTCCCAGGTCAATTCCAAATTCTAAATACTAATCACTACAAGAAAAAGTATTTATTGCAACGAAAAAAACCATTGCAATAACATTAGAGTCATTGCAATAGTTGATACAAGATGTTGCAATAAAATTTGAGGTAATAGGTTTATGCAACAAAAATTTTTGTTGCAATAAACTCCAAATATTTTCATAATAACTTTGATGCAATGATATATATATATATATAATATATATATATATATATATATATATATATATATATATATTGTTGCAATAAACAATTTATTATTTTGAATATCTTGTAAGTATAGGCTATTACTTCATGAAACTTGTTGTAATAGATTGCAAATAATTGAACAAAATAAATCGGATTAAATTACTACAATGATATCTTCATTGTAATAGATAATTAATTCATTTTTTCACTGTGATTGACTATGAAATAATTGATACCAAGTTATTGCAATGATATATTTATTGCAATTATGTGTTTGTCATTGCGATAGATTGTAAAAGAATTAATATCAAATTATTGCAATGGTAACTTCGATACAATAAGCTATTAATTAGAAATTTTTGTTGCAATAGATTGCAAAAACAATTGGTATCAATTTATTGCAACGATTCTTTCATTTTAAGTTATTGCAACAATTTTTCCTAATATATTAAAACTTCTATTGCAACTAAAAATTATAAGTTATTGCAACTTATTATTGTTGTTACAATAATTTAACACTTTTAAGTTACTATTGCAACAATTTTAACTTGCAAATGCGATATGTTGTCCAAAACTACTATATACATATTTTGTTGTATTAACACTTGATGTAATAGACATTTTTTGTTGCAGTGAATCCATCATCCACAAACACTTCAATTAACACATAAAACCATAACTAAAAGAGAAAATACCACAATAGCAAGCTTGGAATACTGAAAAGGACTCACTAGTGAGCTCAAAGCCCAAAAATCTCCTCATCTAGGGCACCCTCTGGTGGAGGGAATGGGTGGACAACTCGCCTGGCCCTACTGCTCTTCATCTTGCGTGTCATCCAAAAGCAGAAAACGCTAAGCAAAGCAAAGAAGACAAGCCCAGTCCATATGATCAGGATGATGGTCTTCTTCTTTAGGAAGGGATCAGAGGGCTTGTATGATACTGACAGAGTTGGGGGCGTGATTGGTATAGGGTGAGAGACATTGAAGGGGAATGCCGAAGACATGTTGAGTTGATCTACATTGTTTCTAATTATAGTTTCTGCATGTAAATGCAAGTATACGTGTCTGTTTGATCTTTTGTGATTACTATGAGTTATCTTTTTTTTTTTATTTTTTATTTTTTTTTATGCAAGTATATATATGTGTTTGTTTGTCGATGAAAATGACGAATTCGGATCCTCTATGTTTCCCACTGAAATGGAGTGTGTGGATGGGATCTTTTTGAAAAATATCAACGGTATTAGATGTGCACCTCAATTAATATTTAATAACTTAACCTAGTGAATTTAACTATAATTAAACACATGGCTAATCCAGAAAAATATCTCTCTGATGAAACCCATATAACGCGGTCTGGTAAGAGTATTTAAATATTTTTTTTTTGTTTTGCAAGTTATAAAATGGTGGGTCCACACTTGAATTTATTGTTTGGATAATATTTTCTAAATATAGTTTTCAAAAACTTGTATTCTACTTTCCTGATTTAGAACAAGATTTTGAAAATAACTAAGGGGTGTTTTTAGGACACAAAATGTTTTTAATGATACAATCGTAAATAGATTGAAAATAGTAGACCCCTCATATTTGTCCAAATTCTTATATCTCTTAAATTAAGAGGTTTATCTTGATCACAAAAAAAATTCCTACACTTTAAATTTTTAGAAGTTTTCTAAATTTGAAAATTTGAAACTTATCGTTAAAAATGATAAGTTTTCTAAACTTATCATTATCTACAAAAAAAGAAGAAGAAGTAATCTATAGATTCTACAAAAATCTTCGTTTCTGCCACCCTCTCACCAAGCCATTGTTAGCACGAAGTCCTCACACCAGTCTAGTATTGCCGGACTGCACTGCTGGAACAGCCACTGCACAGTAAGTTCTCTCTGATTTTTTCAATAAGATCGGTTTGGTTGCTAGAAAAAAAGAAAGGGAACATAGTATAATACAGCTATTTTTTTTTTATGGATTATTTGGTACTGAATTTGTTTTTTTTTTTTTTAGTTGTTGGTTTTGAGTTTAGGGATTAAAATCAGCTGGTGGGTGTTTTACATTGTGGAATTAATGGGTTGTTTTGATCTGGATCTGCTCCAAAAGCTATGGGATTTATGGGTTGTTTTAATACCACACCCAAGTTTCTTGAGATTAGGATTAAAAAAATAGGTAAAGAAAGGGCATGGGAAGAGATGGAATTAATTGCTGGAAAATGGAAAAATTCATATGATTTGCATACTATTTTTTATCATGACAGATTAGAAAAGTATATGTATATATTGTTTGTAAGCAATTGTAATAATGCTGGTTTCCTATTTGCAATTTGATTAGGTGTTTGTTTTCTTGAATACCATATTAATTACCAAGTATCTAAAGGATAGAAATAGCAGTGCATATCTAGTCGTTTTACCAAGATATAGAATATTTCTCTCTGTTGTGGATAATCGATGGATTTAATTGTATGTATCAAAAATTATTTAAGTGGGTTATGTTTTTCATGCTTTTGAAATCCACTCCATTCTGAATTAATGTGGTATTGGCGTGGTACTCATGGGAGCTATGTGCACAAAATTGCCTTTCCCTTTGGGTGCATTTGAGACTGAGGCAAAGGCTGTTGAGGCCGGATCAATTTTTGCCATGGGAGTTGGATCTTAGAAAGATTATCCTAGCAAGTGATTCCTAGGCGGTTATGCAGGCTTTAGCAAGCTCCATCACAGCTCCGGTTTCCATCCAACAGCTGATCACACGTGCTAAATCTTGGCTGCCAGACTTCAATAATTGGAAATCCAGGTTCATCCAAAAGAGGGCAACAATGCTGCCCACCTTCTAGCTAGACACTCCAAAACCATATCTGATTGTACAATGGTGGAGATTAAATAGAAGCTGCCACATCACTCACTAATAAACCGATGGTGGAGATTAAAACTCAATGCCATCTCATTAAATTTTAAGCAAAAACTAACAGAGCCCACCCAAGATTAACGCTGCTTCTGCTCATGTTAACATTTTTTTTTTTTAACATCATTGACTCTTAAATTTTAAAACTCAGCGCCAAAATAGAAATCTAGCAAAAAGAGAAATATGTTTTGCTGCCCAAGTTCTCCCTCTCTTTTTATTTATTTTTCTTTTTTCCAACCTACCAAATCAGATTTTTGAACTATTCGGTATAATCTTTAGAAAAAAGAGTGAAGAAAAAGAAGAAATTTCTTTGCAAACTGAGTATAAGAGAAGGTATTTCCATCTTTACTTTTGATTTCTTATTCAATCCTATGTTTATGAGATGTCAAAATAATTAAAAGATGAAGTTTAGGTTAAATATTATTAAATCTGTGGGTTTTTCTATCGTTGTTAATAAATTTAGGCAAATAATGTATAAGATTTCAAAAGTTTTGCCATCATTCATGCATTCATTTTCATTTTTCAGTGGTAATTCACGTTTCTTGTACATTTTGATTTTATATTTAATAGTTACATGGAAGAGGAAAACAATGATGATAGTCAAAAATTGGATACTGATTATATTCCAAAACTTGGCATTGAATTTGGTTCTGAACAAGAGGCATATGACTTCTATAATGAGTGTGGAAGAAATTTTGGATTTATCATTCGTAAAGAATGGTGCAATAAAAGAAGAAAAGATGGTGCGATGACTTCAAGAAAGTTTACTTGCTATAAAGAGGGAAATAAAAGCCCCATGGGAGAAAAATGGTAAGTATGAACGGGCTAAAACAAGGACAAGTTGCAATGCTTATATGATAATTTGGCTTGATAAAAAGAAGGGGAAATATTTTATCGTAGCCTTGAGCTCAATCATAATCATATTCACCATATTCCACAACGTGCTCACATGATGCCATCCCAACGAAAGGTCTCAAAAGCACAAGCAATGGAAATTGATTTGGCTTATGATAGTGGTATAAAATTGAAGGATTCACATGAGTTCATGGCTAGGCAAGTTGGTGGTAGAGATGCTCTTGGTTACACCAAACAAGATCAAAAGAATTACCATTATAGTAAACGGCAAAAAGAAAAGAAATGTGATGAGGCAGGGAGTTTATTTAAATACTTTCAAAAACAACGGAAAGAGAATCCTTCCTTTTATTATGCAGTACAGTTAGATGCTTCAAAACTAATAACAAATATTTTTTGGGCAGATGCACAAATGATTGTTGATTATAGGTTATTTGGTGATGTAGTTTCTTTTGATACAACGTATAGAACTAATAAGGAGTATCGACCCCTTGCAATGCTTGTTGGGTTTAATCATCTTAGAGAGTCTGTGATATTTGGGGCTACCCTTTTATATGATGAAACTATTGATACATTTCAGTGGCTGTTTGAAGCAATGTCTGGGAAGAAACCAAATACAATTTTACCGATTAAGATCCAGCAATGGCAAAAGCCATCTCATTGGTGATGCCAAATACTTATCATCAATTATGTAAATGGCCTTTAATGCTAAACGTTACAAGGAGTTGAGTACAATTTAAGGCAAAAGTTGCTAAAAGCTAAGATTGCATCACCTATGCTAATTTAAGCAGCACATATTTGTACACCTAAATTATTTTGAAGTTTCAAGAGCAATATGAAGAGTTCCAAGGAGCTTTTGTGAAGGAGCGTGTTGAAAGAAATGCAATTCATGAGTCTATAGTTTCAATATATGGTAAGCCAAAAGATCGTCGAGTAATTTGGAATCCTTTTGAAAACATTGTTTCATGTAGTTGTAGAAAGTTTGAAAGAGGTGGAATTTTGTGTAGTCATGCTTTAAAAATTATTGATGTTATGGATATTAAGGTTCTTCCAGAGAAATACATCCGTAAGGGATAGACAAAAGATGCAAAAAATGAGATTGTGCAAGACTTTAATGGATGTGATATCAAAGCTGACACCAAGTTGGAAGTTACAACTCGATATAACTTTTTGTGTCCAATGTATGTCAAGCTTATCACTCGAGCAAGTGAATGTGAGGAAGCATACAAGCTAGCATTGGGAAGCTATAATGAGTTGAGCAAAAAAATTGATGATGTCCTTAGAAAAAAAATCTAACTCTTATATTAACCAAGAAAATTCATCAGACAAGATGACGACCATTTCTGCTAGGGGTCTCAAGAAGAACCAAGGCTATAAAGGAAGACGCCGGATTAAAAGTTTTCTTGAAAAGCCCAAAAAGAAGAAAAAAAAGGAAGCATCCATTAACCCATACAAAATAATTAGAGTTTACAGGTACTAGTCTCACCATTATAATTTTTAACATTTATACTGCTTCACAAATATTCTAGGTTCTTTATTTAATGACGTATTAATTTACTAAACATTACATAGGATAAGCATTTAACTTCATCTATTCAAGTTAATGGGGCCAGCAGTTATAATCCCTTGCCATACACAGATCATTCAGTTCAGGTAACTTCATCTATGTTGTTTAATCCTTCCCCCCCCCCCCCCCCCCCCTCTTTCATTTTAGGTGATTTTGTTTTCATAAATTGTAAACTATTATTGATGAATAATAAATATAGGATTTTACATTCCTCATTTTTCAAGTGTCGATGAACCTTGTAATCCTTCGTCATTATCTAAGGTACCATTGTATTAGAGTTTACTTTGAGTGCATAAATTAAGAATTATTTGAATTTTATTTGATAACAACTAGTTTTTATACTATAAGATTAATCATAATTTTAAGTATTATGTTTCTACTATACAGGGACAGAGTATTAGAAATGATCAAGAACAAAGTTCATTTGGAACTTTTGAGAATTTAGTAAATTTTTGTGGTAAGAAAAGAAATGAAGAATTTTCAAAATACTTATGTGGATTTTTTAATAGTTAATATTTGGCTAATAGTTGTAATGTGTCAAGCAGGAATGACAAATCCTTATATTCCCCTTCCATGTTCTAAGAATCCTAGTGATCTTGAAGGGGGTGATATTAGTTCATTGCTTATAAAGTCTAGAACTTGTAGAATTGAAGCTTTTACTACCTATCTTTAAATGGATGCAGGGAATTCTTAGTTTTGACTGATTGTAAATAACCGCTATTTTTAATTGTTGGAGCTAACAATTTACGCTACTTTTTGGAGCTCAAGGTTTTTTTTTTTTTTTTTTTTTTTTTTTTTTTTTTTTTTTTTTTTGAGCTTGAAGATTGTAATTGTGGAACTCACAGTTTATGTTATTTTGTTGGAGCTCAAAGTTTGTAATGGTCAAAGTTCTTTTTATCTTTAATGCTACTTTGTACTTTTTTAGCAAACAATTTATGCAAATTAGAAGAATAGTATGTTGTTGTGCTACTGGCTTGGAGGAAGAATATATATATATATATATCTAAGAGTTTGCTGTTATAAAATCTTAATAGGTGCCTGGTGCAGTGCTATAGCTGCTGCATAACTGGTGTAAGTGTTGTAGCTGTTGCTGTGATGTAACTACATCTTACCGTTAAGACGGTTCCAAGAACTATTCTATCAAATGTTTTTGTTAAAGCTTTATTAACCTCAAATATGCTTGTACACCATAGTTGGATTAGTCTAGCAATTTTGTAATTTGCATCCTTTGTATCCTTGAACTATGTTATCCATGAAGAGACTTCCAGCATAGGGAAAATGTTTTACTGATCTAAAAAGTATATGACAAAGATGTAAAAATATCTAATTGAACATTTGACATTAGTTAATCTACTATAGTTGCTAACAAAGCATCTTCATGAGATACATTTGTCTTTTTTTCTTCTCCAAAGAAACTTAAAGGCAAAAATACAAAAACCAAATGCCACAACAATCTGATGCTTTTGTTTGCTAGTTGGTCCTTGCCTTATTTGAAATTCTTTGGGAACTTTTCTGAAGTATTTGGCATGCCTTCATTGAAAATCCAAAATAAAAACTATCCATTCAAGGAGCACATCTCCTCATTACAAACAATTAAGGTAGTTATCATGAAAAACTACAAAATTACAAGAATATCCCATGTTTTTGTTCTCCATTGCTAATACATCACAATGTCGTAAATTTGATATTTCAGAAGGTATCAAATTGTCTATACATTCCATGTTTTGGTTTCTCCATCTATTGGTGGAGATTAGCATAAAAAAAAAAAAATAGCGGTGATGATGAGAGTTATATATATAGTTCTTTTATTATAATGTCAAATATTTTTAAATTTTAGGTCTTGACAGGAAAAAAAAAAAAAAAAAAAGAGGGAAGAAGAAAGAAACAACGGTGATTTATAAATAACACACTTGATTATCAAGACCCAATTCTTAACTTCAAATTGAAGGGTTGCGTATTCACAATTGCAAATAACCAATATCAATATCTAATATTACATATAAAAGTAGAAGCTTTTTCCTGCAATTAAGGAGGTGCTGTCACATAGGAAAAAAAACCTATATAAAAATCTGCCACCTTCAAATTAAAAAGCGATAAATTATATTGTTTCACAAGAATAAAACACCATTTGAGAGGCACCATTATAAAGCGATAAATTATGTTGTTTCACACAGTGTTAATACACTATTTGATAGTCTCTTAGTATAAAAATAAAATAAAATAACTAGTTAAAATACAAGGCTTGCTATATTAAAAAAAATGCAGGTTACGGAGAGAGAAGGAGGCAGAGTTTGTAAATCGTTTCCTTGTATATATAAAAACAGAGATCTCATATGGGAAAGCATGAGGTCCTGCCATGTGGTGCTCTAATCTTGCATTTAGCCTTCACATTAACTTCTTCTCTCACTTCTCCAAAACATGAGCTGTCCTCCGAAATTATACAAACGGTTTAAAAACCCAAGCCCACTTATTAGAGCACTCACAATAGAGATGCTAAAATGACTAAATAATCATTTTAGCAACTAAAACACTAAAAAGACACACTACAACAGGAAGGTAAAGTTAAATATTTTTAAGTGATTGCTACGGTGGGTTTCTAAAGATAACAACCCACTGTAGCTGGAAGGTATATGAAAAAAAAACAATTTTTTAATCCTACACACGTACGTATAATCCCTCTCTCTCTCTCTCTCTCTCTCTCTCTCTCAGACACACACACAACTCTTTCCTTTCTCATCTCTCTGCTTCTCCATCTCTTTCCTTTCTCATATCTCTTTTAGTAGTGATAAATGGGTTAGAAATCAGTGTGAGGCATGGGCATGCGGTGGGGTTGAGATCGATGTGCGTCGATTTCAGTATTGGTGTGTGGTTTCAGTGTTTGGGTTGCTGGATTTCAGGGGTCGTTTGGTGGAGATGGTGGTGGTGGTGGGTTGTTTTGCTAGGGCTAGGTCATATCGGTGGTGTGGGTCTGATTTGTGGCTGTGGGTTTGTTGGTGGTGTTGTGCTGGTGGTGGCTGTGCTGGTGCTGCATTGTTTGTTTGTTTTTGTTTTTTTGTTTTTGTTTTCCAGCTGTTGGGGTTTGTGGTTATGGATGGTGGGCTGACGATGGAGGTGGTGGAAGTAGTTGTAGCTAGTGGTCCAACGGTGGGGTAGGTGTCTGTGGGTTATGGATGATGGTAGCAATGGGTTGTTGAGGTTGATTATTAAATTTATTTTAATAGTTTGCTTATATTATTTTAAAGTGATAGATGTTAAAGTAGAAGTTTCGATGTTGGGTGAATTGTAAAGTGTGTTATTAAAATAAATAAAGTAGGTTTTTGAGTTGGTAGAAGCTAAATTTTTTTAGCTCCCTTGCTATGAATGCTCTTATATTACAAATTATTTGAAATGCCCAAGCCTCCCCCAAGTGTAATGAAAGCAATGACCTTGCCCTTAGACAACACTCTTTGACTTCTTTGAATTCTAGTCCAAATTCACTGATTATTTGAAGTGACAAATGCAGAGAAGCTTTAAGAGATTTTAGTATTTGGTCTTTTGGCCTTCAATCCAATCACTTTCCCTTATCCTTTCAACCAATTATATATCACACTCAAGCATTTTACTCCTTCGATGCCATTCTGCTTGGAGTGTTTTATCTTCTTCTCACAGCTATTTTCCCTGAGACAATTGGAGCATGCTTTGGTTACATTGATTTCACCTTCTAATTCAAGGTTTGATTATCTTATATTCTTTAAAGTTTAATTTGTTTGTCTCACTCCGCCAATCACCCTCTTTTCTCAAAAAAATTTGCTATTGCTGGGGTGGACTAAACAAACTTTTTATTACATGCACAGAAATTGTTTGATAAAATATCTAAATGTTTTCTTCTTTTCGTAGAAACTAACTTTGTAAAATTTTCATTTTGCAGGTCTATTATGTGGACATGTTTATTTCTTCCTACAGTATATACACGATCTAGTAAGGCCCAATAATTTAGCTCCGGTTTTTCTTCCTTTTTTCAATTTTGTATCAACTTTTTTTTTTAATCTTATTTTTATGTAATGTAATTTTATGTGAAAAAGTAGGAGCAAGCGTGGGCAAGTTAGAAAAGCTAAGGTCTTTCCCTGCTTAGTTGATTGTTTAGACACTTATTATTAACTTGGACTCAAGCTAAATGTCTAACAAGCAATACGTACGCCAATTCATGTTCCCTGTTTTAGAGATAACCAATACGAAAATTCATTTGTGATCTATCAACCCATTTCATCTATAGCGTTAGGTGAAAGCTATTTTTTTCATGGTCTCAAGTTTTTAAATAGTTCTTTGAATTGTCTATATAAAATATTTTTGTAAAAATGCTCTCTAATTTTATAAAGAACATTCTAGTTTGCTTGATCAGAGTTGGGATATATGTAGTCTGATTTAAATCTAACAAGCATATGTTGGAGGTTTGTGATGTTGCCTTCTTAGTTCTTAGTGTCCATATGTTATTTTCTTTGGAAAGTAGAGGAGACACCTAGGCTACAGGGATTATACCACAAAGTTGAAGACCAAAATGAATTTGGTGAAGGTTGTGAAACAGTTGATGCCTTATAAGTTGTACTTAACAAATTTTATACCAGAGTGATGAGGCCTTCAATGTTCTCTGTGCGTTTAATTTTTTATCCTTACAAGGCACATTATTACTAGAGGCATAATCACAAGTCTAATGAGAGTTTTCTGATCACTGACATAGCTTCTGTCTAGCTGCAAAGTAGTTTTCTTTTTTCTTAATATGCATGTATTTGAATGCGTTTCTAATTTTAAGTTTCTGCTTTTAAGTTTCTGCTTTGTATTTGCCTTTGAGAGGCACTAAGTAGAGTTCAATATTGCAATTGCTTTGAATTAGATTGTATTAACCAGACATGTGATTAATTTTGTCCAACTTTTAATTGATCTATTCTAATATTATTTATTCTCCTTTGTCTTTGGATATCAGAGCACATTGAAGATGCTACACTTTATCTTGATGCTGCATCCATATAAAGTTTCCAATTTGTTGAGGCATTTCACGTGTTGCTGGACCTGGGAGTTCATATTATTTGCAGTTTGGAGAGCATGTGTTTTGTTGACATAGTAAGCTAATAGTGTTGTGTATATCTTGAAATACCTTTGATCACATGTGAACAATTCATAAATAGATATGTTTGTATCAATATGTGTGTGTGGCATACATGCTTGTAGGTGTCCCAGCTTTTGTAGCTAACTTATTCAACCCATGTCAAGCATGTTGTAATTTGCTAATTTGAATTTGCTTTGAATCCTAGGTGGTAGCTTAGAACTAAAAATTTGATGCTAGAAAGTAAATAGTGGTCATCATCTCAACATATGTTTGTTGAGCAAGATTTGTAGCTAAGTACTACCTGATATCTCATCCGTCATCCCTCAACCACTTGAGCCAAGGCCCAATTGCAACATCTTACCCACTGTTTTTATTATTTTTATTTTTGGTGAAGTTTAGTTACTTTTTTTCCCCTTCAAAAAATTAGTCAATTGTAAATATTACATTACTATATTTCAATATATACGAAAATCTATTGTTGTCATTGTTGAATGCATTACTAAGACTTTACTCTAAATATAACTTTGTGTTCCTAAGATACTTAATTTCTGAATTGGTGCAAAATTAAGGAACTGTTACATGTGTTTTACATGCAAGCCCCTTAGAGCTTAGGGTCTACAGAGGTATGTTTTGAGGATAGTAGGTAGGTTATATTAAAAACTAAAGAAAAAATATTAAGTACTAATATAACTAATCAGATAAGGCCTTGGGAAGAGATGGAGAGACATGAAAATGTTGTGGATTGTTAAATAAAATGCATTGTTTCACTATTACCAAAATAAAAAACCTGAGATTGACACAACATTTTAAGAGAAATAGAAACACACATTCTATATCAAATTTATTTTATAATATTCCTCCAAAGGTTTTTTCTTTTTCTTCTTATTACTCCAATATAATTGTTACATTTTATGATGGACTCATTACTAATAAATTTCTTTAAAAAATTATGTTATAATACATATATAACATTCTCCAAAACTATCTTACATAAAACATTATAATATTATATGTGCATCACACAGGTAACTTACTAGTTATATAAAATTGATACAAACCATGCATAGTAAGCTTTGTTTTTGGTCTTCATCACTAAGATTTGAATTGCATAGTAATCAAAACTGCGTAATAGAGATAATTGGATGTTAGGGTTTTCTAGAGCTTCAAATATACTTCTTCAAGATCCTCTACAACAATTGTAGCAATGCAAAAGTTTTTTTTTTTTTTTAAGAAAAAAAAAGTACCAAGCTTGAGAGGCAATACTTGAGGCGGCAGAGACTACAAACAGAGAAGAGAGTAAACCAAATAGGCGGAAGGTAATGGAATGGTTGGGTTTTTGTTTTTGATTGTAATTCGCAATAGTAGCATGAGAATTGAGAGGAGCAGGCACTGCGGCTTTTACAGATTTTTTTTTTTTGAGAAGGAAAACAATGAGTATTATTAAAAAAAACAAGCAAATTGGATCTGATAAGTAGCAAGAGAATGGAATGGAACATCTTCCATCCAAACAAAGAAACCAGTGATATGATGTGTATGTTTAGCTAGATTGTGAGTTACAGAGTTACCATTCCTACCAATAAGCAAAAAGCAAAAAGCAAAAAACAAAAAAACAAACAAACTAGTTCAATTATAGAAGCCTACCAAGAGCATCCCAAATTAAAAGACCAAAAGAAGTCAAAGATGAAGAATTATCCTTGAGAGCGTTCATTACAATCTCAGAGTTCCCACAAGGATAGCTTTGTCCAAGCCAATCTCTAAGGAAAATTCAAGTGCTCTGCAAGTGGTCAACGTTTCCAATTCCACAACAAAATGTGGTAGAGGGATATTCTGAGATAAAGAAGCCATTACCATGCCTTGGCTGTCTCAAAACTTGGCTGTCTCAAATGATCACACCAATACTAGCTTCCGTGAGCCAGTAGTGTTTCTAAAATCAATTTAATAATTCTCTTAACAATTATCTTTACCTATTATTGTGCTTTTAGTTTAATTTTTTTTGTTATTGTATAGTTTTGGATCGTGCTTATATGTAATAGCATATTGTATATTGAATACTTTGCTTAATTTTGGACCGCTTATATGCAATTGTATTTTTTTTTTTTGAGAAAATTAACTCAAAGTTTGTTCTCATGATAGTGGACTTAGTGGGTTGGCGATGGTTAAAACTAGAATGTTGAAAGAAATAGATTGGAAATCCCAAATAATTAGACAATATTGAACTTAATTGATTATTGTAAAATAAAAGAGGATTGAAAACTAACTCTTATTAACAGACTTGATGCTACAATCTTACAAAATGAACTTACTAAAATAATTATGAACTAACAGTACTTATATACAATTCCAGAACCAGAAACAGAGCATAGCTCTATGCACGCAAACAACTAACTAACCAACCGCAACTTGACAGCTGGCTTCCCTTGTAACTGAATATGTGTTTCCTTCCCACGTGTGGCTTGTGTGGGTTTACTAAACAAAACGCTCCGTTTCATTTTACTTCTTTCTTCTGTTGTTTCTTTCTTTAGTCTTGTTTTCCTTCTATTGTTTTTGGTTCTTTTACTTCTGTCATTCACAGCTTTGTTAACCTTGTTAACTTCAACACTCCCCCTCAAGTCCAGAGTATCAGACTTTGAGACTTGAACTAAGGAAGCCAACTGTACTTGCTCAGAATCCTTCTTCAATGATTTGGGTAGAAAAATGTCTCTCAATCCCAGTTTCTCTGACAACCTCACAAAAGATGAAAAACCCAAAGCTTTTGCAAAAATATCTGCAACTTGAGAGTTTGTAGCAACATGGAAAGTCTTGATCATTCCCTCCAAAATTTTATCTCTCAGTAAATGGCAATCCACCTCAATGTGCTTGGTCCTTTCATGAAAAACTGGGTTTGCTGCTATGTAAAGGGCAGCCTGATTATCACAAAATAGCATGGCAGGTCTTGAATGCTCAATCCTCAAGTCCTTCAACAATTGTAAAACCCAAGTGACCTCACATGTCACACTTGCCATGGCTCTATACTCAGCTTCAGCTGAAGGTCTGGACACAACTCCTTGTTTCTTTGATCTCCAAGAAACCAAGAATCTCCCAAATACACTGCATAAGCAGTAAGAGACCTCCTTGTATCTGGGCAACCAGCCCAATCTGCATCACAGAAGCTCTTAATATGCAACTCTGTGTTGCTGGGGAAGAAAATGCCTTTACTTGGTGATCCTTTAATGAATTGGAGCACCCTATGAGCTGCCTGCAAGTGGGGTTCCCTTGGCTGTGAGACAAACTGACTCAATCTATGCACAGCATAAGTTAAGTCAGGTCTTGTCAATGTAAGGTATAAGAGTCTTCCAATTAACCTTCTGTATTGGTCTGGTTCCTCCAATAGCTTACCTTCATGCTTAGACAACTTCAAATTTTGTTCCATGGGGAACTTAACAGGTTTACTGCCAATGAAACCTGTATCCTTGAGTATTTCCAAAGCATACTTTCTTTGATTAAGACTAATACCATCATCTGTCCTAGCAACTTCTAATCCCAGAAAATACCTTAATGAACCTAGATCCTTCAATCCAAATTTAGCATCAAGGACCTTCTTCGAATTGTTTACACAGGCAACATTGTTTCCTGTCAAGAGTATATCATCAACATATACCAATAAAACTGTGAATGAAGCTCCTTGTGTGTGAGTGAACAATGAGTAATCTGACTTGGATTGAATAAACCCCATTTACAGAATGGTTGAGGAAAATTTCTCAAACCATTGTCTAGAAGCTTGTTTGAGACCATAGAGGCTCTTGTTTAATTTGCAAACCAAATGAGGCTCCCCCTTGCTGTGAAAGCCAGGTGGTAAGCACATGTAGACATCCTCAATAAGTTCACCATGAAGAAAAGCATTGTTTACATCCATTTGGTGAAGGAACCAACCTTTCATAGCAGCCAATGACAAAACAATCCTAACTGAGACTGATTTGGCAACAGGGGAAAAGGTTTCTGAATAATCCAAACCATGCTTTTGAGTAAACCCCTTTGCAATAAGCCTAGCCTTATACCTCTCAATAGTACCATCAGGTAAGTATTTAACTCTATAAACCCACTTGCAACCAATGGCAGACTTACCAGGAGGCAATGGGGTTAATGTCCAAGTATTGTTCACTTCTAAAGCCTCTATTTCCTTGTCCATGGCAGCTCTCCATTCAGAAAATTGAACTGCCTGGTGAAAAGAGACAGGTTCTGATGGAGTAGAGGAGACAGCCATGACAAAATAATGGAAAGTAGGGCCAAGATGAGAGTAACTCAAATGATTTGAAAGATCATAAGGCAAACCAGAACTAGGTTTGGTACTGGCAAAAGTACAAGAGTAATCAGACAAGTATGAAGGAGGTTTGTGAGATCTAGAGGATCTTTTAAGGGAATAAGGGAGTTGGAATCACAAGGAAGTGAATTAGAAGGCTGAGAAGCAATGGAATCTGGGACAGGAATAGGCTCAAAAGAAGAGCAGTCCACAGAAAATGGTTCTGTGGAAACAAGGTCAGGAGAAGGATCAGTGACAGGAAGAGGAAGAGAATTAAGGTTAGGTGTAGGAGTGGAAGAAGGGCATGAAACAAGGTCTGACTGAAGACCATCAATAGAAGCATGAGGGAAAACAAAATTATCCAAAAATGAAGTAGAAGGATGAGGATTCTTAGCAAAAGGAAAAACAATTTCGTAGAAAACAATATCTTTAGAAACATAGACAGAATTAGACTGAAGAGCAAGAACTTTGTAACCCTTAATGCCATGAGGATAGCCAAGAAACACACATTTTTTGGCCCTAGGTGCAAATTTGTGCCTATTGTGAGACAAAGTAGAGATGAAACAAAAGCAGCCAAAAGAAGAGCAGTCCACAGAAAATGGTTCTACAGAAACAAGGTCAGGAGAAGGATTAGTGATAGGAAGAGGAAGAGAATTAAGGTTAGGTGTAGGAGTGGAAGAAGGGCATGAAACAAGGTCTGACTGAAGATCATCAATAGAAGCATGAGGGAAAACAAAATTATCCAAAAATGAAGTAGAAGGATGAGGATTCTTAGCAAAAGGAAAAACAGTTTCATAGAAAACAATATCTTTAGAAACATAGACAGAATTAGACTGAAGATCAAGAACTTTGTAACCCTTAATGCCATGAGGATAGCTAAGAAACACACATTTTTTGGCCCTAGGTGCAAATTTGTGCCTATTGTGAGACAAAGTAGAGATGAAACACAAGCAGCCAAAAATCCTTAGATGATGGTAAGGAGGGGTTGAATGAAAAAGCATTTCATAAGGACTTTTATTACTTAAAGATTTAGAAGGAATTATGTTGATGAGATGAACTGTTGTGAAGATGTAGTCACCCCAAAAACACAAAGGAAGTTTAGACTGAAACAACAAAGCCCTGGCCACATTTAAAATGTGTTGATGCTTCCTCTCAGCAATGCCATTCTGTTGAGGGGTATCAACACAAGAAAGCTGATGCAAAATTCCATTAGAATGGAAAAAATCTTTTAAGAAAAACTCTGTACCATTGTCACTTCTAATGGTTTTAATTGTGCAATTAAATTGAGTAGAAACCATGGTTGCAAACTTAGGAAATAAAGATTGAGTTTCAGATTTGTGTTTAAGTAAATAGACCCATGTGCATCCAGTGAAGTCATCCACAATGGTCAAAAAATACTTGTAACCATCAAAAGTAGCAGTGGAAAAGGGACCCCATAGATCATAATGAAGCAATTCAAAAGGATTAGAAGTTACATGAGTACTAGAAGAAAAAGATAGCCTTTTCTTTTTTGCAATATGACAAACATCATAGCAAGAAGTCTTATTAGGAACATCAATATGTACAAATGACTTCATCAATTGAAGTTTAGACAAAGAAGGGTGACCTAATCTAGAGTGCCACAAATCTGAAGAAGAAATGGGATTGACATTGGTGGCAAGAGCTGCTGAACTGGAAGATGGAATAGTAGCTTGTAGTAAGTACAAACCAGTGCTTTCCTTACCCAGACCAATCATGCTCCATTGAGCAAGATCCTGGATGAAACACCAATCACCAAGAAAAATAAGGCAACAATTATTGGTCTGAGTAAGTTTACTAACAGAAATAAGATTGAAGCTAAAAGAAGGAACACATAAGACATTTGTAAGTGTGAGTGTGGAAGAAATTTGCACAGTACCAATTTGTGTTACAATAGCTCTTTCCCCATTTGGCAAATAGACACAAGAATGAACAAGAGAAGTGATTGTGGTCAGTTGAGACACTGAGTGCACCATGTGATCAGTGGCACCAGTGTCAATGATCCAAGAATTGGACTTAAAACACTGCCTATCAATGACTTGTGCTAAAAATATAGAAAGGGACAGATTTGGAGGAATCCAAAAAGGATTACCTAAGAAATTGGAAGAGGGTGATGAAGTGGAAGTAGCTGTAGAAGATGGAAGTGCAGATGCCATCACTGATGCAACCTTTGATGCAGTCTGAGCACAAGTACCATTTGGAGTACCAAAACCTGAGCTAGATGCATTATGTGCCTTCAAAAAATTGAGAAGCTGTTCACATTGAACTTGAGATATTGGACACTGGGATTGAGAGGTATGTTGATAAGGCTGAAAACCAGAACCACAAGGGCCTGACTGTGAAACACCAAAAGGAGTATGAAAACCAATGTTGCCAATGTTGGGCTGACTGACATCACCAGACTGGATAGTAGTATTACCATCACAACCAAAACCTCCTGTAATCTGATTAGCCATGGCTTTGACCCCACCTTTTGGCTTATACCCTGGGGGATATCCATGAAGTTTGTAGCATTTGTCAGCAATGTGACCAGTGAAACCACAGTAAGTACAAACTGGTCTCTCCCTTTTATAATTGCCCCCTTTTCCTCCATTGTTATGAGCATGACCTTGGTTTCCTTGAAAGTTTCTAGGACCATTCACATACATAGCAACAGGATCCAATTGCTGAACTTGTTGAACTACATTGACAGTGTTACCTATGCTTCTTCTCTTTTCTTCTTGCAAAATCAATGAACATACCTTGCTAAGAGAGGGAAAGGACTCAAGTAGCAAGATTTGTCCAATCAAAGTGCCATAGCTGTCATTCAAGCCCATTAAAAAACGAAACACATGCTCCTTTTGCTGGGCATCAAGCTGAGATGTCTTGGAGCCACAGACACATGGACAATTGCAAATTGTGAAAGGCTGATTATTCACAAATTCATCCCATAAAGTCTTGAATTTGGTGAAATAGAAACTCACTGAGAGTGATCCCTGAACCAAATGCGAAATTTCCTTTTGAAGCTCAAACAAACGTGGAGTGTTGTCTTGAGACAACCTGTTCTTGAGATCAATCCACAGATCTTTTGTAGAATTAATGTAGATTACACTAGCCTTGAGATCAGGACCGAGGGAATTAGTCAGCCATGAAAGGACCGTAGTATTACACCTATTCCAAGAATTGAACAAAGGTGAAGTTGGATCTGGTTCTGAAATTGAACCATTGACAAATCCAAACTTGTTTCTGGAACTCAAAGCCAAAAACATAGTTCTCGCCCAAGTCATGTAATTCTCAAGACCAGTGAGAGGTTGTGATGTGAGAACTAAACCAGGATTTTCATTCGCTGGTAAGAAAAAAGAGTTATTGGCAGATTCATCTACCATAGCTGCATTTGTAGTTGGTGCAAATGAAGAAGAAGGTGCACTTGACGAATCTGAAGCCATGTGCAATCAAGTAAACGAAGAAAGCGAAGAAAACAAAAGAAAAAATTTGTTTGGCAAGTGAGAAAGTGAGAGAAAATGCTCTGATACCATGTAAAATAACAGAGGATTGAAAACTAACTCTTATTAACAGACTTGATGTTACAATCTTACAAAATGAACTTACTAAAATAATTATGAACTAACAGTACTTATATACAATTCCAGAACCAGAAACAGAGCATAGCTCTAGGCACGCAAATAACTAACTTACAACTAACTAACCAACCGCAACTTGACAGCTGGCTTCCCTTGTAACTGAATTTGTGTTTCCTTCCCACATGTGGCTTGTGTGGGTTTACTAAACAAAACGCTCCGTTTCACTTTACTTCTTTCTTTTGTCGTTTCTTTCTTCAGTCTTGTTTTCCTTCTGTCGTTTTCGGTTCTTTTACTTCTGTCGTTCACAGCTTTGTTAACCTTGTTAACTTCAACACTCCCCCTCAAGTCCAGAGTATTAGATTCTGAGACTTGAACTAAGGAAGCCAACTGTACTTGCTCAGAATCCTTCTTCAATGATTTGGGTAGAAAAATGTCTCTCAATCCTAGTTTCTCTGACAATCTCACAAAAGATGAAAAACCCAAAGCTTTTGTAAAAATATCTTCAACAATTATATATAAAGAATATTGAAGTGCAATCATTTTATATGTTTCATATTTTCCTTTTAATGTATTATCGATCAATATTTTTTTATTGCAATTTCCTATATATTTTTGTAAGTGTTCATTTTAATTTTCATAATTTTGATGTCAAATAAGTCATTCACTCACCAAAGTAAAATCATCCCATCACCACTATTATTGAATATTTCTGTGCGTAAGCACGAGTTACAATCTAGTTGACATGAATGTTCATACCCAAAGGAGTAATTTTCCAATTTCATTGCAAGATGATTGGTACAAAATATTTCAGTTGCCACATTTTCCACCTGGGCCACCAAAATCGAAGTTGTATCCCTGGTTCACACGATATGCAGGATTCGCTACACTATAACAGCCAGGACTATCAATGATTTTCTCATAGTTGTCACCATAAGGTCCATCTAGAATTCTTGAATTATTTCTATACAGAACAAATCTAATTTCACATGAATGCTCATGCTTGCCGTCTAGAAATACTCCAGATCCCATGGGTGGGCTAATTCAAGTTGTAGGATCAGGAACCACAGCGATACCTCCCCAACCAACAATTTGAGGATTAGTAAAATTATTAAATATATTTGCTGGATAATATCCAACATTAATACCGTTGTATGTTATCCACCAATTGCCATCATCCTCCTGTCACATTAAAGAGCAAGAGCATATGATCCTACAACTATTGGAAGAACTCCTGTCAATTTGCACAAATCCTGGGCAATAAAGATTGAAGCAGCCCGTCGTATTAGAACCATCAATCTGTAATTTTTAAAAGTATCGTTAGTATCCAAAGCAACAAACTTTCATGTATACCCAACAAGTAACGCTACGTAAATTTTTCAAGCAGATTTTTAAATGGCTGAAAAAAGAAGTATAGAAAACTTACTGTCCAATGTGCAAAGAAAATAGAATACTTAGCACCACTATATAGAGTTGGAGAAACCTATTTGAATCACGCAGCACAAAAATTATTCTTTGTGAAAAATCTGGCTATGTTGTTCCATTTGTATAAATTATCAATTTTCCTGATAATTGTTATCCTTTACCAATTCATTTCCTCATTTTTTATTATTATAAATATTAGAATTTGAACCCTTTGTAACCAATAACATAATTAAATTCTTGGTCATAGTATCCTAACAAATGGTAAAAAGATTGTTTCCTCAATATGAATTACATCTTATTCATCGAAGAATAACGACCACATTTTTCATTGTTGAAAATGCCCATTGTTTGTTGCAGTTCATGATTGGATAGTTTTTCCTAGATCAATAAGTATAAATTTTCGAATAAAAAAAATAAGTATAAATTTTAAAATACCATCCATCCCGTAATGATAGCATTCGCATTATTTTCTGCGCCATTAATGACATGTATTTCTGCATAGCTTTCTCCCTGCTTAACATCAGTATTATTGACAGCGATGCTTCCTTTAACTCCAGTGTAACTACGACCTGGTAAGTCTTTCATTTGGATAATTGCAGTCTGTACAATGAAAATTCTGAAAGTCAATAACTACTTAAGAAACTCTTGTTAACAACATTCCAAATTAAAGAAATAAAATATATTGTAAGAAAATGTCATAATTTTATTAAGGGATTGTAAGTTGTAACAAGTCAAACAAAGTGTTCAAGCTTGGTTTGTTTACTTTGTTATGGAGATGATCTGCACTTGAGCATTTAGAACAAGCCTATGGATCTTCTATTCATTCTTTGAACAAGCCTACTTTGTTCACAAGCTCCATCAATTTAGTTAAGTATATCGACTGAATTTAATTCAACATACTCCTGAAACTACAAGACCACACTTTGAGACTACCTTTCTTTATACATATTAGCTATCAAATACCATAATTATTCAATTTTTTGGGTTTTCTTTGGTGTTCTCAATTTTGAAAACAACAAAAAATTGTTTTGAGAATTTTATTTGCACAATTATTTTTCTCAGTGTTTTTCTCCCTTCGAATTTGTTTTTTGGAAATATCTTTGAGGGGGCTCAAAAACATGAAGAAAGAAGAACGATCTCAATGCAATTAATCGACACAACTAATTTGTAAGAGACAAGGAGGTAATCCACAATAGGAAGACTGAACAAATGTAGTTAGGAATCAAGATGAACTATTTGTTTGTATTTGACTAAAAATGGTTTTTGCCGAGGTACACAATGATCATTCTATGTTACCAAACTCTCTTTATTTCTCTCTCTCTTTCTCTCTTTCTTCTCTAAAATGCAGGGGCCCCTTCCTCCATGGGAAGGTCCCCTTTTATCCCTTCAGTTCCTCCCTCTCTAGCTATGCATCATCTTGCTGGATGTCAAAGGATGCTTGTCCCATTAGAAACCTCCCCGCTAATTTTCGTTCATGAAAGGAGACTTTTGGGGGAGTTTCCACTCTTTAGGCTAGTCATTCATCATTTGATGCGGCTAAAATTAAGTAGGAACACCTAATTAATGTGAAGGAGACCATTATTTTGGGATCTATGTCTCTTTTGGATCCTTAGCGAGTATTATAGGAAACCTCTTTCTCCTCAGCTATACTGCCATCCCTATCCTTAGCTGAAGGGTTCTTGGCTTACCTCGACAAGGAGCCTAAGTTACTCTGCAACTCCTTTCGGCCCTCTAGTCTTTGACTGCAAGACTTGGGCCAGGCCTAGACCTTCTAAATTGCTACTTGGATGGGCCCTCCTCAACCTAGGGCTCATCTGATGGAGACATCCCCCTACAATCTTTTTTATTTCTAGGTTTTGTTTTCTAAAACATCCCTAACTCATAAAAGGCATGCAACTCACAAGGACATCAAACTTACTATTGTAGTCAACTCACCTTTGAGTAAATCGTGCACAAAGGACAAAAAATATAAAGAGAGAGAGAGAGAGAGAGAGATTGTAGAAAAACAACTAGCCACACCCAAATTTGTGGGAAGAGTTGTGGTTGACATTCTTTGTTAAGATGATTCTTCTCTGTCGTCGTGGTGTCATCTTGGTCACTATGAAGTTACATCTCAATTGTAGTGGTATTGTTTCTAAATAAGGTATATAATGGGGAAAATCTTGTATGCATCTAGTGTATGAGACATAAGTCTCATACACAGGGAACGTAAGATACTGCCTTGGTGGAAGAGAAACTCGGAGAGTGAGAGCTAGAGAGAGAATTGTTGGAGAGAGGAGCTCAATTGAAACAAAAAAAAAAAAAAAATCAAAATATTTAAAACTAAAATCAACTCAAGGTTGTTTAAAACAAGAAAAAATTGTGCATCTTGTCATCTTTAAATTGAAATAATTAAATACTGAATATATTATTAGGTTTAGGGATCACAAATATATTGAGTCAAGTTTTAGTTTTGTTTTAGCTAATCAAACTCCAAACTTCATTTCAAACTTGGTTCATTTAATTAATGCACCATTTTCACAAATCTTATTACAACGCTCTATATTTGCAAAAATAATCATGTGCAGTTTATATTGATACCAAGTGTGGCTATGATTTCATCCTACATCCTAAAATATATTACAAAGAACTTACATGAACACCGTGGCGTTCTGCTGATTGAGGATAAATGTTATTTGACATTGACCGAATTGCTATGAGGTCATCTTTTGTTGTCCTGTGAATAGGAACGGTTCCCAATGGACAATCATCTTTTAGTAAACCAATCATTGAATGTGTATTTTGCGAGAGACCTACACTCTTTGTTCTTCTTAGTGGAAAACGAGGTCTTTTCTGAAGAAGAAAAAATTCAAGTTAAACCAAAAAGATGTAATATTTGTTTTCCAACTTAATTACAAATTTTTATTTGCATATTAATAATAATAAGTGATATAATTATGGTAATTACATATTCTATGTTTGTAATTCAAACCTCACTTCCTCTTCCACCACTATCCATTTATTGAAAAAAAAAAAAACCAACAACAACAATAATAACAAGAAGTGTTCTAATAATTATTACTAGTAGAGAAGAGGTGTTCTAAAAAAATAATAATAACAAGAATCTTAGTTTTAAAACTTTGGGGTCAATTATGAATTCTCAACAAGTTAAAAATAATTGGTCGAAATATGTTCTTTTTTGTCATTCTATTATATCTAAGTCATTATGTGTCTATAATATATATCTCCTTATATTGATAGGTCCTTTGTTATTACATTTACTTACTTAAACTAATGTAAATATATAAACTTACAAAAGTGAATGATTCATAAGGATTTTAAATTAAGTGAACGAAGAACATGAGATAATTTGCAGTCCGATCTAGAGAAGAAGATGAAGAACTCCAACAGAGCACTAAGAAAGTCAAAGAGGACCATAGGATGGGTTCCTAGTCCGGAGCTTGCCCCTCAGCTGGTGAAGAGGGTCCTAGGTCATACAAAGATAAACCTGTTGGTGAGATTCCTGGGGCGTTTAAGCAAGCGTTTGTTGCTAAGAGCAACATGGACACTGAGATTAAGTCCGATGATGAGTTCACGAACCTCCTGTTGGGTGAGGTAGCAGTGAAACTCTCCGGTGAAAGGAAAGGAAAGATGCGTGTTCCCTGGGCAAATGCACTCATAGTGAAAGTCTTTGGCAAGACTGTGGGTTTCCATTTTCTCCATTCCAAACTTTTAGCGATGTGGGGACCAATAGGTAAGTTGGACCGTGTGGCCTAAGGAAATGACTTTTTCCTCGTCAAGTTCGTGACCAAAGATGATCATTCTAAGGTGCTCAGCAGTGGCCCTTGGTTCATGGGTGGCCATTACTTGTCTATCCATTGCTGGGAACCGAACTTCAGATCATCCACAGCGAATGTCTCCTCGGTGGCAGTCTGGATTAGGCTCCCTGAGCTCCCTATCGACTATTATGAGCCTTCAGCGCTACGGGAAATAGGGAGGGCCATTGGACCTGTCTTGAGAATAGATGCGCATACGGCTACGGAATCTAGGGGACGATTTGCTAGGGTATGCATCCAAATTTGCTTCGACAAACCGTTGATTAGGAACATTAAAGTTGGTCGGATTAATCAAGCAGTTCAATATGAAGGCTTAACTGCCTTATGTTTCTCGTGTGGCAGGGTCAGCCATAAGGCAGAGGGATGTCCATACAAAGTTGGGGTGCTAGAGAATGTTGGTAAACTAAAAGAGGCGGGAAAGGAGCAAGATACACAAGGTCAAAAATTGTCAGAGGATGAGGCCTTTGGGCCGTGGATCCTAGTTGCACGAAAGAAGCAACAGAGCAGGAAATCGCCAAAAGTAATGGATCAATTTCCACTTTCAGCTCTTGCAGAAAATGGGCCCAAAAAGGTTGTGAATAGTGGGCCTCCTTTTGTTGTGCTAGGCAAGGCCAGAGTGCACTTAGGAAAAAGTGTGGAAAAGCAACCCCAGGCTTTGTAATTTTTGCGTGATAATAGGTCTGTAGTAGACCGAACCAAAGGCTTTTATCCCCTAAACAAGACAAAATATAAGTCTCCCAATGCCAAGAGTAGTGGTACTGCCCGAGGTCACAAGCCCAGACGAACCCTTCAGGATCAAATGCATAAGATGCCTTCCTAGGCTTGGAAAGTGACTGGACATAGCACACCAAAAGCCACTTTGGAGATGGCTAGTATGTTCACCTCTGTCGAGGAGCTGGGCAAAGCAATGTCGCTTACAGTGTTTAGGCCAAAAGGGTCTCTTTCACTGCAAGTTATCTATGCAGCGATGAAGGCCAACTCGGATCAGCCGAAGATGGGTATTGGTCAACGAAAATGAATACAACAGAGGAGGGAAGCTCTCAAAAGCACAGTGTGTCGTTAGCTTATGAGAGCGATTCTTCGGACCACAAGGCTAATGATATGATTTTTGAGGATGGAGGTAATACTTCTGTTGCTTCCTAAATTCTGTTTTCCATTTAATTATTTATCTATAGATATGAATATGCTTATTTGGAATTGTTGTGGTGCCCTTAACCCAAATTGTTTTAGCCTCATTATTTATTTGATCCATAAGCACCTTCCTACAATTTTGGTTATCATGGAAACGAAAGTGAGTGGAGATAGAGCCAGCAGTATTGTTAATAGGCTTCCTATGGATGGGACTGTTTTGGTTAATAATATTGGGCTAACTAGTGGTCTATGGGTTTTATGGGATTCCACCCAAGTGGACATCTCTATGCTCTCTACTACAAAGCAAGAGGTGCATGCCTTGGTGAATTTTAATTCGCCTAACTCTCAGGGTCCTTGGCTTCTCTCTGTAGTCTATGCCAGCCCAAGACTTGCTGAAAGGCGTCTTTTATGGGAAAATTTATCTACTGTGGCTCACCTCCATCATTTACCTTGGGTTATTACCGAGGACTTTAATGAAGTGCTAATTGGAGGAGACAAATTTGGAGGCAGACCATTGAATATCAGCCGAGCCCTAAGATTCTAGGAGTGGCCGATATTTTGTCAATGCAGATTGGTATGCTCTTTTCCCTAAAGCGAGTGTTGAACACCTTGAGAGAGGTCACTCAAACCATTTTCCAGTCAAGTTGTTTCTGGATAGACCTCATGGTTGCAGGCAGGCTTGACCTTTCAGATTCCAGCCTATGTGGCTCTCCCACTCTTCTTTCCTAAATATTGTGCGAGACACCTAGACTAATCCTAGTTCCTTATCCCACATTGTATCTAGGTTCACTAATAAAGTAAAAGGTTTGGAATTGGGATGTGTTTGGAAACTTGGTCCATAGGAAAAAGTGCATTCTCGCCAGACTTAGGGGTGCCTAAATTGCCCTCTCCAATAACCCCAATATTTTTCTGAGTCGTCTTGAGCAGAAGTTGTGCATAGAGCTTGTTGAGGTTTTGAAATTAAAGGAAGAGTTTTGGGCTATGAAGTCGCACATTACATGGCTGGTTGAGGGGGATAGAAACACAGGCTTTTACCACACTTCTGCTCTAGTGCATTGCAGTAGGAATCGTATTAATGGCCTGAAAGATAATATAGGCAATTGGTTGACTGAGGAGAGTGATTTTGCTAATTATATTAGGATGGGTTTTGCTTCGTTATTCATGACTAGTTACAGTAGCTCGCTACTTTCTTTGTGGGACCCTTCTTGCTGGAGCTCGTGCTTACAGGATGATGAAGTTGCAAAACTTGCTGTCGCGATATCGGTTGAAGAAATTTCAAGTGCTCTCTGGCCCCTCAAAGCTTTCATAGCACTAGGATCAAATGGCCTTCATGCGGGATTTTTTTAGCGATTCTGGCTGCTTGTTGGGGAATCGGTCAAAGCGGAGGTGAAACAGATTTTTACTTCCCAATCTATGCCAGAATACTTAAACAAAACTCTCATCACTCTAATTCCCAAATGCAATGCACCTGAGTCCCTTAGCAATTACCAGCCAATTAGCATTTGCAACACCGTGTACAAGTTAGTCACGAGGTGATTGTGGCCAGGATTCGCCCCATGCTCTCCAATCTTGTTTCCCCCTATCAAATGGTGTTTTTGCCTGGTCGAAAAGGGATTGACAATGCAATTGTTGTGCAAAAGCTTGTTCATACCATGTCTAAGATGAAAGGGAGAAGAGGCTTCATGGCAATAAAAATTAATTTGGAGAAGGCTTATGACCGCCTCGAATGGAGCTTTATCCATGATACCTTAACTCTTTTCAAGTTTCCAAATCATCTAATATCTCTTATTATGAGCTATTTTTCTTCCTCGTCTATTTTAGTGTTATACAATGGTGGCACTCTCGAGCCTTTTCTTCCTTCAAGGGGCATTAGGCAAGGGAACCCCCTCTCCCCCTATTTATTTATTCTCTGCATGGAAGTCTTGGGGGCTCTCATCAATGAGAAGTGTGATGCCAAGCTTTGGGACCCGATTAAAGCCTCGTGGGGAGGGCTAGCTTTCTCCCATCTTTTCTTTGCTGGCGACCTAGTTCTTTTTGCAAAAGCTAATAGGAAAAATTGTTTGGCTGTAAGAGAAGTCCTTGACTTGTTTTGCTCTTTATTGGGGCAAAAAGTGAGAAATGCAAAGTCTAGGGTGTTCTTTTCTCCTAATGTCAGCCTGGATATTAGAGAAAACTTGTGTGAGATCCTGGATTTTTGGCCCACTCCAACTCCTAGAAAATACTTAGGCTTTCCCATTAAGCACTTAGGCACGAGACAAAACTTTGCGTTTATTATCGAGCGAATTCAGAGCCGCCTTGGTGGCTGGAAAGCAAATCTTCTGTCCTTTGTGGGGCAGCTGGTTCTCACCCAATCTATTATAACAACTGTCCCTAATTATGCAATGCGTGTGTTGCTCTTCCTTCTAAAGTGCTCCATAGTGTGGACAAACTAAGCTGAGACTTCTTGTGGGGATCAACTAATAATAAGAAGAAGCTTCACTTTGTTAGTTGGAAGAAGATTGCTAAGCCCAAAAGAGAGATAGGTTTCGGGTTACATGCAGCCAAAGCCAAGAATGTTGCCCTTTTAGCCAAGCATAACTGACAGATGCAAACTAAGACGAACTCCCTGTGG
Source organism: Castanea mollissima (assembly GCA_014183005.1). Taxonomy (NCBI): domain Eukaryota; kingdom Viridiplantae; phylum Streptophyta; class Magnoliopsida; order Fagales; family Fagaceae; genus Castanea; species Castanea mollissima. The sequence goes on from JACAVU010000003.1 coordinate 52,988,706, forward strand.
ACAAAGGTTCTAAATCATAAATATAGGGTGGCTAGAAGAGTCACAAATGCTCATCCTATACCTCGGTCATGCTCTAATATTTGGTCTGCTTTAAGGAAAGGAGAGGCAGTGTTCAATAAGGGGTCCAAATGGGTAGTTGGCAGAAATAGCCACCTATCTCTTTGGAATGACAAATGGTTGGACCTTAGGCTGCTGCGAAGTCTCATTTCAGGCCCTCTAAATCATGGGGAAGAGAGTACTTGCTTAAAAGAAGTTGCCAACTTTAGTGGATGGCAATGGCAAAAGCTTTCCTTCGTCTTACCTGCTAATCTTTTGGCTGTTACTCGGCCTTGTATGAGGATCGGCTCTCTTGGTTTTCTTCCCCAAGTGGGGCTTTTGAGCTTAAGGAGGCTTACAGGTTGGCTTGCATGGAAGGGGAGGATGATCAAGCCACTTCTTTTGATGGCGACTCATCGCTGTCTTGATACGTTCATGGTTAAGTATACCAAACTTGGTTATCTCTTGCTATAGTTGGGATGTAAATAGCCTGTAATTTAATTCTAATTCAAAAATGTTTTTCCATAAGATTGATTTGCTTAATTAATCATTCAGATGATAACCCCTAGCCAAATAGAATTTTGTTAACATGACGAGGCATGGGTGACATTGTAATCACTATGATAATTTGTAGTTCAAAAAGTATAAACTACTACAATTTCTAAAGCAACTGGAAAAATATGAAAAAAAAAAATGTATTGTTATTGCTATAGATAAAGGAATAAAAAGTTTTGATTACTCCTCAAGTACCTGGATCTTGTGTCTTTCAACAAAGGATGGTCAAAAGCCAATTGTTTATTGATATCGACACAGTCAACAATATATCCAAACTCCACCTATAAGTTCAAAGATAAACAAGCTCTCTTATAACATGAAAACAAGTTCTATAACACAAGATAAACAAGTTCTCTTATAACGTGAAAACAAGGTCTATAACACGTTATATATGAAATTTAAAAAATTAAAACAAACAATAATAATAAGAGTACCATGATTTGGACAATATCTAAAAAATATGTGATTGTGAACCTCAAGAAAGATAATTGAGAAAGCAAACAAATAATATCAATTTTAATATTACTAGACTTTTCTCCTAGCTTTTTAGGGTATTAAAGCTACTTCAAAGATATGTGGTAGTTAGAATTGGTCTCATCTTAGGGATTTTTTTTTTTAATTCCCATGTTATGATAAATGTTAGGTTAGGATAAAAAAATGAATAATTATGTTTGAATAATAAAATTTTAACATCTAAGAATTTGAAAACAACAAACTTTATAACTTTACTTTTTTTTATGTGTCCATGTGGGAACGTATTATTTAGCTTTTTGTTAAACATATGCTAAAGTACAATTTTACTCTAAAAAAGTAGTAAAAATAAAATTTTATAAAGTTATACACATAGGAGCTAAAAAAAAAAAGCTTATAAGCCCAAACACAAACAAATTCTTTTCCTTAAAAATGTCTCGGAACAAAAAAGGCCTACGTTTGAAGGATTATGGTTGGGTTCCCCAAGAACTAAGTTATTTTGTTTGAGTGTCTGTAAGAGCATGTGTGTAATAAACAGTGGCACTCATAAATTAATGGACCGTTATTTCGGTTTGCATGAGCTTCCTGTTATTCAACTATAGTAATCATATACTTACCCTTACCATGATCCTTCTCAAATTAAATATGACACAGCTAAAATGGAAGCTTTCAAAGCAACTTTGGGAGACTCATATTCTAGAAGTAGAAGACATCGGGTTTCATGGGTATTCAATAAACATCCAGAAGAGGGCTTCATTGAGGCACATGCTTGGGTCACTTGCCATTGGTACTCGATCGATATGAGCAAGCTAAGGCATATGACAAGATAGTTTGAAACCATGCACTGCACTACCTAAATAGTTAGAAAACGGTGGGGGAAAAATGGTTTTACAGCCCAAAAACTTGAATAAGTTGTGTATTCCAAAGACAAGTACCATGTTCATGTGTGGAGAGTTTCACTAATGCACAACAAAAAATGTGCGATCAGCCTATCATTTGGCTTTCACTCAAAATCGATCTTTAACCCACCAATTTGAATGTTCAGATAACTGCGAAAAGCAAGGATTGTGGAAAGGTATTTGGTATTCCAAGGTCTCAAATAAGCTGGGAAGCATGGGTGCGGTGTTTGGGCCGCCACACCCGCGTCCGACGCGGCCCGACGCGAGGACGCGCAGGTGACGCTGCTGCCTGGGCCTTCGTGCCGCGTCAGGCATTAAAAAAATAATTTTTTCGACTCGATTCGCGCCGATACGGCGCCAATTCGGGCCAACATGCGTGAAATCTGGCCGATTCGCGCTGATTCGGCCCGAATCGGTCCGTGTCGGGCAAAAACCGATACCGGCTAAATTGGCTGATATCGGCCGAAATTCAAAAAAAAAAAAAAAAGGGTGTAGTAGAGAGAATAGGTTCTGTTGAATGGCTCTGGAGCATGTTGTTGGACTTGGATTGGCAGGAAGTGTTTCTTCAACTAACATTTAAAACAAATGAGGGTCAACCAAAACTAAAGTAAAAGCAATCTTCCAGACAATGCATGTATGGTCCATAGCTTTTTGAGCAATCTTCCACTTCCGAATGCAAACACACTATTTGGAAAAAAAAACCAAGACCCAGCCCTCTCCCTCTTCATTTTTCTTGCGCCTCTCTCCCACTCTCTGCCTTCACTCTTCAGCTAGACTCTCTCTCATTCTCTGTATTCTAGTTATTATTTACTATTGCTCTTAAATTTGGTATATATTTATATAATGTGAAGAAAGTATGTTTAGCAATATATGAAAAATATAAATAAAAATATTTTTAATAATTTTTTAATCGCCACACCCGCACCCTACTTTTTCAAAAATTGCCGAGTCCCACACCCACACCCGAATCCCGAAACGCACCCGTGCTTCATAGCAAATAAGATTAAGGTGCTAATTTGGAGGGCTTGCAAGTCTACCTCTACCAACAGAACTCGCATTGGCTTCAAGGCATGTGGTCAAGAATGTTTCCTACCATATTTGTGGTAGGGACTAATATGGACGCTGCTGCTTAATTCTTTGCCTACATATTCGGCTTATTTGGTTTCAAAGAACCGAGCTTGGGCTGAAGGGATCCTTACTGAGCCCACCAATGTGTTCTCAATGGCATAGAATCTAGTGGACGAGTATAAAGCTTATTAAGCTAATGGAATGGGGTCTTGCTCAAGCCTAGAGGTGTGAGACTTCCTATGAGAGGAGGGAGGAATCATTCCGTAGAAATGAATAATTTCTTTGCATTTCTAGTTTGAGCCCGCACCAATCACTAAATACTGAAAATTTGTGCTCTTAGATAAGGTATTATTAAACTGTCAAGAATTAAAAGTTAAAAGAACTTATGAAATAATGCAGTTTCAAAAATGTAACACTTGATTACATTTCTTTCCCCTTGAAGCAAATCATATCATTATTAAATATATTATGAAAGAAACCTAGAGGGTACCAAGATGAAAAATATTAAATGTAAGGGAAAAAGATAACGCAAAGTTTAAGGGGTCAAACACATAATTCAGTAAAAATTAAATATAAATTTACTCTTTTCATTAAGCCTACGTTTGGATATTGATGATTTCCTCACATTTGCGTTTTGGCTTCTTTTTTTTTTTGTGAGAAGCATGTTTTAGCTTTCCAGTGGGTCTCGTGTACTGTTCACATGACCCACAAACTTCTTTTTTTTTTAGCAAACCTTTCATTAAAAACGGGTACCATGACACTATTCACACATTTAAAAATTATTTTGCTACAATGTTTTCAGTTTTCAGCAAAATAAGCGATATCCAAACACACCCTAAGTCTCAATTCTTCCGATTAAATCAATGTTTGTTATTAATTTTGTAACTTAATCAAAGTCTTTTGCCTTCTATTTTTTATTTTTTTTTAGTTTCTATCTTTTTCCCCTTAGAATAAAGAGGGGAGTGGAAATCAAACTCAAATTCTTCTAATATGGGAGAATTGGATAATAACACTTTATCTCAATACTCTAGAGCATTTTGTCTTACTCAAATGAACAATCAATTGATAATAATAATTAACAATAAGAAGAAGAAATAATTTCTAAATGGAATATTTAAATATCATTGCACCGAATATGCTTGAAGTATTATAGTATTACAACATATAAAAATTCAAAACAAACATGAGTTTGAGTTAGTCTAAAACCTGAATACTTTTAATAGGAGGTTTCTTTATGAGCTTTAGTTGTTTTTCCAACTCCAATTCCTCTTCTTTGGATTTAAGTTGGGTTCCATTCACCTGATAGTTGCTTGTCAAACAAAGACACAAAACAAAAATTAGGATCATTCTTTCAAAATCCATTGTCTCACTAATTTGACGTTAGTATGCTGTGTAAGGTTGAAATTTATCAACCATTTTGTTGGCTTTATTCCGTGCTAATTTGCTTGTAATTCAGCACTTAGAAACCCTGTATTTAGGTGGGATTCATGTAAGGGTAGTATATGAGAAAGTGTGAAGAAATACTCAAGACTGTGCAGTGAAGCAGGGACTCGCAGCTCGATCTCGCGGGTGGCTTGCGGCTTGAAAGTTTTCAGATGATGCACATGAGTGAAGCATGCAGAGAGACGAACAGTCATGCCAGCTGGAGCATTACAAAACAAAAAGTCCAGTCTGCCCATTTTGTTTGCTTGCAGCTTGAACTCGCGACTCAGTCAAGTCACGAGGCCAAGTCGCCAGCCAGCTCTGTTTAGAAAATCCTGACTCTTTGCATTCCATTCTCACTCCAGTATAAATACCCCTTATACCCACGAAATGTAGAGAGCTTCTAGAAAGAATTTTTTAGAGAAAAACTCTAGAGAAAACCGAGATTGCCTCATCCACAATCTTCACATAGAGACTCTTCAAATTCCTCTACTCTCTTCCTTTCCATTGTTACATCCTTGAGAGGTACATTACCAAAACCTTTTCTCGTCATACCCATATCTGTGAGAAGGCTATTTGGTGCTTTGGAAAGCAGTTAAAAAGGGACCAATTTCATATTGGTTGATGCTATGGGCTTTAGCGGAATCCGGTAAGCTATAGAAGAAATAGGTTCGCGCAATCTCGTTGGAGTAGGAGCTTGGAGGGCTTAGGTACACTGGGTAGATTAGGCTTGGAGGGTCTTCTGCTGTCCATGTATCCCAACTATATTCTTTAGTGAATTATTGACCGCTTGGAGGGCGGCGGAGAGGTTTTACGCCGAGGGCTTCGGTTTCTTCTTCGATAACACATCGTTGTGTTGTCCTTGTGTTTGCATCTTTCTTCTCTTAATCTTTGTCATTTAATTTCTGTTGTGGATGTGATTTTATTTGGTTTAGATTGTTTATCAATTCTATTATAAGCTTATGTTCATCTTCCGTACATACTTTGTTTGATGTTAAGCTTGAATTGGTAATTTGTTAATTGGGGGTTTAAACGTTCATAAGTGTTTTACATGCTTTTTGAACTTTCATGCTAAATTACTGTATTTGGAGACTATTTATAGAGGAGTTGTGGTGAGGTGAAGATAAGGACAAGATCTTATTACCTTATTATGAAACACCAACCACGTTTGTTTTTATTATTATTATTATTATTATTATTATTATTATATAACTTGATAGTTGGTAGAGGAGGGAATTTAAATCTTGAATGTCTTTGTTGGAAATGCTAAAAGGCTATTCATAAAGGAGTGATGGTGAAGTGAAGATAAGTATAAGGTCTCGTTATGGAAAGCCAATTCCAAGTTTGTGTATTATTGTTATTGTTATTATTGTTTTACTTCTTTATATAACTTGATAATTGGGATTAGGAAGAATTTGAATCATGTACATCTTTATTAGAATACCAACCCCAAGTTTATTTATTTATTTATAACATTTCGTTATACAGTTACAATCAAAGAGGCTCTTGGCACAAACCAAGGACCAAATGAAAAGGGCAAGATGAATTGTGATAGGCCAAAAACGTATTGACCCCTTATGATGGATTAAGTTGATTAATTAGTCAAGTTTAATTAATTAATCAATTTAACATACAAACGCGTGGTAGTACAAACAAACCACCAATAAACTAAAATGCAGCGGAAAATAAATTGACACAGTAATTTGTTTACGAATCGTAAAAACCTCAAAGGCAAAAACCCCATGGGGTGATTTTAAGGTCACCACTCCCGAGAATCCACTATTATCACAACAAGCAGTTACAAGTAAAGGAATCCTAGTACCTTCTACCAACCTACAGTTGAACCCTTACCCCAATACCCAATTAGACTTGTTCTGTAGTGACAATCTCTTCTTTTGATGCACAACTCCCAGTACGTGACTAACCAATTACGCGGATCCCAGTACGCGACTTCAGTCACCAACTTGAGAAAGATTTTGGCTGCAAAGTTCTTCAGTTCATCCTTACAATGAAGAACAAGAAGATGCTTAGTTACAAAACCCTACGGTGCACAAACACAGCAGCTTCTTCACAAAGAGATGAACTAGAGTAAATTTTGTCTCTAGTCACAAATTGCTTGAACATACTTTGCTCAATGCTTGTGCAACTTATGTATACTTTTACGGCCCTTAAAATAATCCTTTTATATGTCTAAGGTTATGAGAAAAGAACGCCCAAAGACATATCCACAGATTGGAATCAAAACAGATTTGAAAATCTGTTTTTCTTAAAACTCGACAGATAAAGGTGTCGAGATGCTGTCGAACAACTGTCGAGCCTTGGGGCTGGAACAACTTCTTAAGCTTGATAAATGTCAGCTGTCGAGTTTTAATGACAGACACTTCTTCAACTTTTATTTTAGACAGACTTGCATGGCTTTAACACTTATCTGAAACCTTATTTCTTGAAGTATTAAAAACATCCTAGGTCTACTCAAATACAAGCAAAGTTCGTTTTGTCAAAAGATTAGTCAATTATACAAAAGAATGACATATGTTCTTACCAAGTGAACCACATATGTACAAATTGATTTACTATCTTCTAGGAAGTATTTGCTTATGGTTTGCATGTGTTTAAACTTTGAACTCAAAGAGGGTTTACGCTTGTTGAGGACGCTTTTGACACAATGAAAGGTCCATAAGACACGAAAATGGCTCATGAAATTCAGCCCAAGAAATGGCAAAGTTCACAAACTATTAAAGCCTACATCCCATAAATTTGGTCCTTGGAATCAAGTTAAGCTAGGCCCACAAAATCAACCCAGAAATGCCATTAACATGTCCACATGCTAGCATGTGGAGGTTGCTGAGTTAAGCCCACACGTAACCAGACTAAAAATCACTAATATGGGCAGCAAAATCATAAGACCTATTGATGAGATTGGCTAGCTTGGTTCCACAAAAATTGTCACTTCTCAAGCCGAGTCCCACAGATTGCTGAGCCCACCCTTAAGTCTAGATTCACTGCCCAAACCAAACCAGCGTAAGGTCCAGCAAGTTTCCCCCTCATTCAGCAGGTTTTCAGGTGATTCCAAAAAATCAATGAGATAAAGGGGAAGCTGAAACAATGAGGGAGACCCGAAATGGATTAGAAATATGCAGAAAAAAGCTATTGCAGTCATGCATGGGCCATTCATCCACAAAACCAAAGGGAAAATCCCTGTAGGATATATGGGTTTTCCATTTCTACATAGCAAGTTAAGCATGAAGGATTGCCGACAAAAGTATCACATTGAACCTTGAAGTTTCAAAAAGTATCAAATTAAACCCATAGCTTATATTAAATCTCAAATACAATGCCATTAGACTTTAAAAAGTTGAGGTTTAAGTTAGTTACCTTTATTAAAATTTCAGTATTTTATATGTTACTTTTGAGACTATAAGTTTGATTCATTACACTCTTAAACTATAGAGTTTAAAATATAATTTTCACTTATATTTTCTTGCAATTTCTATGTTGTCTAAACTCATATGAAGTAACTGTTGAGTAATATGGGCTGTTTTTTTAACTACCTGTTGATGAATCTACCTTAGATCTGCTTCCCTTCCCAAAATTGCCCAACTTCAAATCTTCAAGCTCGTGGACTAAAAAAAGTCATACTTGCATTTTTACAAAATTTGGATTAGATTTTTGGTTAAATTTCATTAGTTATCCCTCAGGTATGGGTTAATTCCATGCATGTTCAAAATGCTCTAAAACTAACTAACTTGATCTAGTACAATTTAGTCCCTAAATGGTGTCAAGGACGCTACTCACTCTCTAACTTTTTCTTCTCTCTTATCTCTCGTTCCCGTCTCATGCATCTTAGACCAAAAAAATAAAATAAGTAATGCTAAGAACACACAAAGTCCCAAAACTTTTGTCAAAACTTGCCACGTAACGAATTATGAGTGATGGAGGTCAAATGGTAGGTATACAAGAAGTGATACAATTACAGGAAAAAAAAAAAAAACAAAGAAATGAATCTTCATTTTTGTCGACATTTACATTTTATGAAAAATGAATCATTTACAAAAAAAAAATTAAAAAAAAAAAAAAAAAAACTTTCTAGATAAACATATCAATTTTCTATATTTGATTGCAACCTTAAAATGAATTGAAAAACTATCTTTTGAATTTGGCAAAAGATAGAGTTGTTTTTCAAAACATTTAGTGGAAAATGAATTTATCTCACATCAAGCTAAATAAGGGAAATCAAAATATAGTTTTTTTTTACCTTTTTTATTTTATTTTATGATACTACCAAACACAGAGAAATACAGAAAACTATCTTCACATAAGGTTCTCCGTCAAAACAGACATAATTTATTCTCCTTTATTTTTGTCTTTTTCTTTTTTAGGAAACGAACACACACACAAAAAGAGAGGGAACGAGGTTCTAACACAAAGACACATTACAAACTCTACTAAAAAAGTCATAGTAATGTTTAAGGAATGGTAAGATATGTTATACTGCATACAACACATTTTCTTATGCACATAAAATATTTCTTTGGTATAGAAGATAAATTTTTTTCAAAAGATCAAAGCTCCCATACTATATGTAAAACACATTTAAATTTAGGTATATATAAAATTTGGAACACATGAAAAATTAAAAAAAAAAAAAACATTTTTCTTATACAAGATAAAATTCTACTCTAGTGTAATCTATGTGTATATATGTATAGAGATTTTTCTTGGAGACTTGAACCTCAGCTTTTACCCCCACACTCCACAAGCATTTATATTATAGAGTGACTATCACGCCATGGGTATGTAGTGGTAAAAAAAAATCTTTAAACCCATTTGGGTTGAGCTGTTATAAATAAAACTCTAGTAGCAAAACTGCTCTAGGTTTAATAATTATGATTGGGAGTTACTTGCAATTATTTATATAAATAAGTGTAATGTTGCTATTTAATTTATCTCATTTCTTTTCTCTTGTGTGTGTTTGTTTTTCAAAAAAATAAATCTTTTCTTTTGGAAGGAATTTTTTTTTTCTATGAACATCAATAAAATTAATTATTAAGTTGATACCATAAGGAGACAATTATCTTTCCATGCTAATTAAAAAAAAAGGTGTCGGTATATAAAAAAATGGATGATAATGAGGAATGCAATTATTGTTCGGTTGGGTTAATGCATGCCCTTAAGAAGATTTTATGGAAAATTAAAAAAGCTATTATAAAAGTTAGGGTTTGGTTTATCTACAGTACTTTTTTAACAAGAATCTTTATTTATTTTAATGAGAAACTATCACATCATCCACTTACTAAATAAAATGTGGAGATTAAAAGTCATTACCACTTATCATTGTCTATTTAATATAAATAGGGACCTCCAATTCTCATAAAAAATAAAAAATTAAACTTCCAATTAAAAAAGTACTGGAGTAAATCAAACCTAAAAAGTTAATCTTTTTTTTTTTTTTCATTTTACCGTAAAAATTTTCTTAAAATAGGTCATTAATATATGTCATAAAGGCATAAAAAAGTAAAGCCCATTATTGCTAAATCAAAAATTCTGAAGTCTATGCTAAAATTTAAAAAAGCTAATCATTGTAATCTTTTTTACTATACATCAATAAAATTTCTATCATTTAACTCAAAATAAATTTCATATTCAAAGCTAAAAATAAAAAATTGACCACCGATATGGAAATATAAAATTTAATTCTCTTACTTCAAACTTCTATAAACATTTTCTGTAGTCCAAGCTTTTGTTTTTTAAAAGAAAATGTGTACATAGAAATATATATATATATATATATATATATATATATATATATATATATATATATAACCAACTAGAATTTTCATGATGGATGTAATTATTGTCTCTTGCACACCATATCACATGTATCTCCAATTTTAAGAGGAAAGAATAAGTCTTTATGAGTTGTGATTGTCTCTTTCTTTGTTATAAACTAGTGTGCAATCTCGTACATATGCATAGATGCAATTAAAAATAATTACAATTATATGGTTCAAATTATTTATTTTTTTCAAAGAAATTCAAATTATACACAATATTAGCTTAAACATTTTTTAAAACCATAAAATAAATTGCTCAAACATGTAATGGTTTCTCATTATATATATATATATATATATATATATATATATATAATATATATATATATATATATATATATATATGCGTGTGTGTGTGTGTGATTTAGAATTTAATTGGATTTGAAATTTTTAGTTTTTGCACCCAATAATTCGCTCGCCACAATCCAATTTAGAATCTAATTAGATTTGGACTTTTAGATTTTTGCACTCAATAATTCACTTGCCACAAAATAAAAAATTAAATGGGACACATGGCGTAAAATCGAGAATCCAATTAAAATCTAATTGAATTTTCTTTGAATGTGTGTTTGATTCTAATTGTGTGCATTATTTTTTTTTTGTTGTAATGCTATTTGTGTGAATAAATTGTAAAATTTCATGTATTTGTAAGTTTTTTTCTTTATTGTTGTTAATAACTCGATATATTCAAGTTTTCTCAATATTAAAGTTTGTTTTATTTAAGTTTCTAAATCACCCCGCTGAAAAAAAAAATTCCTAGAACCTACATTGATTATAGGTGATTTCCAAGTGAACTTCTTTTAGGAAGTAGTTGCACTATTTGCATGTGCTGAGCCGAATGAGATTGGAGAGGGATAAAAAATTACGAACATGTTAATCTCGCTCATGAAATTCAGGCCTAGAAGCCACCGGAGTAGCTCACACAAATGGAAAAGTACACAAACTATTCAAGTCCACATCCCGTAGATTTGGGCCTTGGAATCAAGTTAAGCTATGCCAATAAAATCAACCCAGAAAGGCCATTAACATGACCACATGTTGTGGAGGTTGCTGAATTAAGCCCACATGTAACCAGCCCAAAAATCACGAATATGGGCAGAGAAATCATAAACCCAATTGATGAGAAAGGCTAGCTTGTTTCCACAAGCCGAGTCCCACGGTCAAGTTTAGTCAATATTAATCGAAGTCTTCTCTCATTACCGTACTAATTATAAGATTTAATATCTTAGGTTCAAACCAATTAAATCCATTTAATTGTCCGCCTCCCTTTTAATTTATGTATAAAAATTAAATTCGTAATAGAATCATGGGGTGTTACAAATATATTTAATTTCTTGGTCATAATATCCTAAACAATGGTAAAATGATTGTTTTCTCAATATAAATGATATCTTATTTATCAAAGAATAAAGAACACGTTTTCCTTTGTTAAAAATGCCCATTATTTGTTCCAATTCATGATTGGACTGTGTCGCCTAGATCAATAAGTATAAATTTTCACAAAAAATATGTATAAATTTTAAAATATCATCCATCCTATATTGATAGCATTCATATTTTCTTTTGCACCATTAATGACATGTATTTCTCCATAGTTGGCTCCGTCCCTAACATCATAATTATAGACATTGATGCTTCCCTTAACTCCAGTGTAACTATAACCCGGTAAGTCTAGCATTTGGATAATTGCAGTCTGTACAATGAATGTTTTGAGCATCAAGAACTACCTATGAAACTCTTGTTTAACAACATTCCAAATTAAAGAAATAAAATATGTTGTAAGAAAATGTTATAATTTTTTAAGGGGTTGTAAGTTGTAACAAGTCAAACAAAGTGTTCAAGCTTCATTTGTTTACTTTGTTATGGATATCCTACAACAAATTAGACTTTTTTCAAGGGTCAAAACCCCTAAAAAAAGTATTAAAAAACCTTGAAAGAAGTTATTTTAAGAGTCCAACCGACCCTTGATAACCTTTTAAACATATACCGTCGAAAAAGAAATTTTGAGAGCCTTCGTGCCTCTCAAAACAAGTGCTCTAATCTTATTTTGAGGGTCAAGAGACCCTTAAATAACCTTTTACCAAGGTTTAAAAGATTTATACTTACAACCCTTGATAAATAAGGTTATTTAAGGGGTCTCTTGACTCTCAAAATAAGATTTTATTTTATTTATAAAAAAAAAAACCACAATCATGCACTATATATATATACACATTCATGAAGTTAGACATGGTAGCAAGTGGTGGCAAATTGATGCCAACCATAAACCTGGCAATTGATTAAGAAAGCTTAAAACAAGAAATTAAAGGACTGCACAAGAACCCAAATACACAAAGTGAAAAGTATCAACAATCCTGTATGATCAAACAATCATTAGGGGAGAGAAGCATCTATAAAATTCCCCCGAAAAATTTCAATATACCATAGCTTTAACAGACACATAGGTCTAGGCCTATCACTTATCAGTTTAGCAGAATCAAAAACTACACAAATCCCTCAATGATTCTTATAAAGGTATGAATCTAAGACGTTTTGTGGGCTGGTCTTGGATATGTATATCCTCCCCTTGTTTATGGCTATGCTAGCCTTGCTGTCCAGCCCAGGAGGAACCTGTAAAACAATCAATTACTTGTGAGCCATATTGGAAAGAACTTGACAACATCACTACAAAACTCTTTAACTAATCAACTTTCCTTTATAATCATCTGACTAACACCTAAAATGGCTACAATATACTTGGGTTGGAGGAATATGTAACATGACTAACACCTAAAATGTCTTCATCTGCTGCTAGGTTGGTGGACATCAAAATGGCTCTCAAACACCAGATGATCACAACTGCTGGCAGAAACCAGAAGACATTGACTATTTGTGGCCTACACTAACTTGCTAATCAGAAAGACAAGTTTAGTCAATTGTCTTTCTATCCTATTATTTACCCTGATATTTTACATTCTTTAAGAGCATTGAATCTGCTTTTACATCAAAAGGGCATGCTTAGTGTCCACTGCAAAAATTTATTCTAAAACCATATGCAAGACAATAATAATTCATAGTGGTGAGGTCACAGCTACTCCAATTCATCACAAATTTGGTTAAAAATTTAAAAAAAAAAACTGAAAAATTAAAAATTAGAACCACATTAAGCATGAAGCTCAGCTAAAGAACTTACCAAGGACTTGTAATTTGAACTCACAAACGTTCTAGCTTTCTATCCCAAAGAATTAGAACAAATCTATGGCTAGGGCTTGCTCATTTAAAACCTAAAGAATCCCAACGGGCTCAACAGTTTAAAAGTAAATTGTACTATCTTCCTGATTCCTAAAATAAAAAATTTTGACAAGTAAATAAATTTTGCACAAGTGTTTGAAAAATGAAACTTTTGACGGCATCCTGATTCCTGAGTGAATGATACAATACCAACTGCAAGAATTTGTAATATTAAAAGCATAGTATGCCACACAAAATTTAGTCCATAAAATCAAATGTGAGAGTTCATTAGGAAGTCATATTATTTGAGTCTTATTTACCACAAACCAGGCACTTAGAAGAGCGAATAGCCAACCTACTATGCTAACTACACAACATTAACCTTTTTTTTCCTATCATCCACAATTATTCTAGCCCAGTAGTGTGAATGCAAAAAAGAGTTAGCACATCTTCCCATTGATCTATATATTTCAAGAGATGTATATCAAAGAGGAAAATTTATGTAGAACTTACCATACTTCCCAACGATACCGGCCTTCTTGGTTCTCTTAGTCTACATAACATCAGAATGATCAAGACAGAAGGTAAGGCACAAACCATGAAAAGCAAGAATTAAAAGCAATCAACATCAGCCACAACAAAAGGAACGTTGAACAGTATCTAAAAGTTATAACTACTCCATACAAATCGAACTCAGCTAAAAAAGGTCCATATATAAAGTCAACATCTCAAAAAGTATAATAATAATGCCCCAGGTTCTACCGCACCAGAAAAAGTTTCCAATTGGACAGTCTTCATAATGAATGTAAGTTTTGGAGTCCTTCTGGAAGACTTTCGATCTTATCACAATATTGAAGACGAAATTTATTCAACGCAGAAAGATTATCCAATTGATTGGTCAGTGACTTGAGATTGGGCATTTTGGAAATCTTCAACATTTCAAGCATCTTATGGTTTTGCAATAGTCCATCTAGAAGAACTGTCAATTCATCCATGTCATCAATCACAAGGGAAGAAAGTGAAGTGAGATTCATCACTGACCTAATTAACATTGCATTGTTTCTTCTCATAGTCAAATCTGTAAGGGAAGGAATAATAGGAATTTCAACTAACTTTGGGCACTCAGAGTTAGTGATTTCTAATGTGCTTAGGCAGGGAAAATTTTCTCTTCCATTCATTGTTCTCCATTCCTCCAAATCACGCATCTCATGGAGCCTAAATTCCTTCAATGAGAGGAACGACATTGCGCCGTCTCCATGGAATTCATTGCCAATATATTTCACAGCATGCCAGCCAGTTATAACAAGAACCTTAAGGAATGATAGTTTGCCAAGAGGTGGCAAATGTTCACATCTTTCCCAACAATCTAGCGAAATTTCAACCAAATCACAAAGAACTGAATCTTGAATCCATGTTGGAATTTTTGAACCATGATAGTTGTTTATGGACAGTTCTTTCAGATTTGAATGAGGTTGGAGACCATCAAGAACATCTTCAACATGTTCCGGTACATGGCTTTTGTTGTCACTTCGCCAAAACAAACGTAGCGAATGAAGATTCTGTTTTCCAATCATATTTGCATTTTTGGCCTCCATTGAATTTCTGATATTATCAAGTTCCTTTATTGTCAAATTGTTTCGAAGGTTTAGCCCTTTCAACTCACTTACTTGATAGCCATTTTTCTTGCAGCCTCATGTATCACTCATGAGCTTTTTGTTTCTCTATCTCCTCTCTGTAAACAAATATATAGAGAAATTCCGTTAGGGGGGCTAGTTACTCATTGCCTAAAACACTTAGTTAAGAATACAAATTACTCTAATCAAATAAGTCACAGGCCTAAGTACATCAACCCCAAAGGTAGATGTAAGAATCCTTACTACAAAAAGTGATGCCTTGAACATAAAAACTAAACAGAGACAAGTTATTGACATTTCCAAGAGAATTCAATATGTCCAACAACAAAATAATATGCAAATAAAATTTTAAACTCTAACCAAAAACAAAGACCAAGCATGCAGTGCAACATTCATATATATTTCAAAATTACAAATACAGTTATTATGATCACCACTCTACAAGATGAATCTGTTTCTAGACATGTTTTTCACAGTAGTCCCAAATCCAAATGATAACTAATACCCTTCACACAATTGTGCTTTCGAGATGCAAAATAGAGTATAAATTGAGGTGAAATAAAGAAAATGTAACAAGCCAAATATCAAGTCTCGGATTGCCAGAATCCAAAGCACCACATTAATTTTACAGAATCACAAATTTCGTTTTATAGGTGAAGTAATAAATCCACAACTTAATCAATCATTTTGATCGTTTTATAGGTGAATTCTCCCACACCCACACTTATTAAAATGAAATTCTATTTCCAACATGTTTAAATAGTTTTACTTTTCATCTACAACTTCTATATCCTTTATAACAAGGACAAGGATAAACAAAACACTTAATAGTTAATACTGACATACTAATATTTATCTGATGAAATTAATGTTTGATATAACGTTCCCCGGAGGTGAGGGACATCATAAACCATGTCAGAATTTGGGTATCATTCAATTTGTTCAACTGCCGGAGTTGACTCCGGTGGCAATGAGGGTCTTGAGGTCAATGATGAAATGGACCATGAAGATTTGGTTGTGTCTACTGCATCATTGGATGCAAATGAGGAAAATGTGGTTGGTGAAGTGAGCAATTCTTTGGTACCCGGTAATACTGACGAATCTAATAATGTGGTTGGCAAAGAGAGCGTTCCACCAGTAGTGATACCCAATGAAACAAATGAGGGTAGTGAGGTGGGGAAAGGGGAGGAAGGTGCATTGCATATATTGCTAATTGTTACAAAACCTCCTACATGATCACACATATTAAAGCAAGGTGTTTATTGACATGCTTAGACATGCTTAGGGCTCATCTATAATCCTGGTAAACAGAACCATCTATATTACATAATTTAAGAGATGCTGCCTCAGAGACGTGATGTCAATTGAGATAATTATATTCATTCTAATTCAATTTCTCTTCTAGATGTATGTTACCAGATAATGAAATCAGCCATCAGCTAGAGTGGATAGAGAAAACAGATACAAGAATCATAGAGTAGATGATGGAAAAAAAGGCAGATATCTAGGACAAAGCTGACAAACAATGGAAGGTCATCCCAACACATTATTTATGTTGAAACAAAATCTTTAGCAGAACATCTGAGAGAATGTAATTTATTCAGTCACGAGTCTTGTTCATCTCCACAATGATGAAAATTTTAATCCAACCCCACTTCTATTCATCCAGGGGAAAAAAATCACTCTCTCTTTAAACCAGAAGGACAAAAAAGCATAGTGAGCAACCTATCTTCTAGGCAAAAAATGAAATCTGTAGAACAGGCTTTAATCTGTTTACCTTAGTGAAATTACATAAACTAGATGGTCAAATGATAGAAAACCACACAGTCTATAAAAAAAAATAGCATAAAAAATCTAATGCTGAGCGATTAAACCCTAGACGTACCAAATGGCTATGAAATCAAAAATTGCACAGAGACATATCACAAAGATTTCAAAAAGTGATAAACAATTAGCACTAAAATTATTCAGTAATTCGCATAATCCAACAGTTCAAAACCCTAGAAATCCATAAAACTTCGATACTGAAAAGAAATTGAAATTTCAGAAACTAAACTAAACAAAGTTGATCGCATCAATTAGAACCAATCCATTTCAGATGAAAAATATCATAGCATTGTTCATCTTTCTTGTTCAGGAAAAACTTCGAAGCGAAGGGAAGAAAAATTTGAGAGAGAGAGACGTACTGTGAGAGTGAAGGTTTTGCTTGTTAAATTCATTATCATATTAGTACAAAATCGATGATCGTCGAGCTCTATGAGATCTCCATGATCGACGAGCTATGAGAGTGATAAGAGCTCTGTGTTGAGAGCTCTGCAATTTCTATGCTCTGAGAGTGATAAGAGCTCTGTGTTTTGTTAGTTAATCTGTTTTAAATTTATATAATACGGCTATAGTTTTAAATTTAGTTGTGGGCTTTTTGCAAGGGATGAAAATTTTGTTGTGGGCTTTTTCAAGGGCTGAAAAATTTGTAATATTTTACCAAGGGTTGTTAGCTGAAAAAACTGGTGAGTTTTTTTTTTCCCATTTATTTCATGGGTGCTTTAACTTATTTTGAGGGACCAAATAAAATTTGAAATAAAGTTTAGCAATAAAGCCCTCTGCATTTTTATTTATAGATTGTATCGACAGATTTTAGTAAACCCTCGATAAAAAAGGGTTGAAATAACTACACTTTGTTGTATGACCTAAACTTGAGCATTTAGAACAAGCCTATGCTTCGTCTATTAACTCTTTGAATAATCCGACTTTGGTCATGAGCTCCATCAATTTAGTCAAGTATATTGACTTAATTTAATATAATCTTTACATAACAAATCTTTGTATCTACCTTTCTTTGTACATATTAGCTATCAAGTATCAACTACCATAATCCAATTCTAATTCAAAAATGTAGAAAAACAACAATGGCCCTTATGAATTAAAATTGGATTAATTCAAAAAAAAATTCTACATAATTGATTTGCTTAATTAATCCTTCAGATGACAAGCCTTAATCAAATAGAAATTTGTTAACACAACGAGGCAAGGGCAACATTGTAATTATAATGACAATTTGCAGTTCAAAAATTAAAACTACTACAATTTTTGAAGCATGAATCCTTCTTATTATTTAAGTGATAACAAAAATGCCCCATTTAAATATATTGTCTTAGGCCTCTAAATTTGTTAACCTGCCCTGTATGCTAGCATAAGAAAATATTTTTATTTTATTTTACATACTCATTTTTAAAAATGCTCAACATCAAATTATCTATTTTACATTACGTTTCATTGAAATATCAAAATTTCTTGATCTTTTTATTTTTATTTTTCTCTTTCATCACATACAAAAATCACCATTCACTCTCTCTCTCTCTCTCTCTCTCTCTCTCTCAGATACGTAAAGAAAAAAATAAGAACTCTCTCTCTCTCTCTCTCTCTCAAGATACGTAAAGAAAAAAAATAAGAAACTAAATACAAAATTTTAGTGTCAATCTAAATATCATAATTAGTGTCCATTTGGCATGATTAATTTTGCCAACTTTTTTTACTATTCAACTCATTTTTGCTACTATTCATGAGTCTCACTGCACTTTTTAGTATTATTCATGGATATACCACTTATTTTGTTGAAAGTACTGTAAATAAAGGTAAAAATTAGCTAAAATAGTACAATGGGGCCATGAATAGTCCCAACAAGTGCAGTGGGGCCTATAAATAGTAGAAAAAATAAGCTGAATAGCAAAATAATTTTAATTTTTCATTCTTGTCCAAATGCATACTTATTACTTAGTACACTTAGTGTAGCAATCATGTAGTTTAAAAAAAAATTTGCATAACTTAATGTGAGTGAATTTTGAACTTAAGTTACTAAAATGCAGCATGTTTCTATTATTGGGCTGTGTTAGTTTTGGATAAAAATTGAGGTGAAGGATTATGGATTTTCAGTATTTTCCACAGCCCAGAATGATTTATATTATGGATATT
This sequence comes from Castanea mollissima, assembly GCA_014183005.1. Classification (NCBI taxonomy): domain Eukaryota; kingdom Viridiplantae; phylum Streptophyta; class Magnoliopsida; order Fagales; family Fagaceae; genus Castanea; species Castanea mollissima. The sequence goes on from JACAVU010000003.1 coordinate 53,007,804, forward strand.
ATGAGCTGGGTTTTATATTTTGGATTTCTGACTGGGCTTGAGTTAAGGTGAAGGATTTTCTGACTGGGCTGTGTAAGTTTTGGGGAAAAACTGAGCTTGGGTTTTACAAGGGGAGAAGCTTTAAGTGGGCTCATTTTTGTTTTATTATTTAATTAAGTGAAGGGTGCTGAATTTATAGAAACTGATGGGCTGGATTACGCTTGTGGGCTTCAAACTTTGAGTGATGGGCATTATTTCAATCAAATTCGGCCCTACTAATTAGGCCTGGTGGGTTAGTGTGTGTTTGAGCTGAGGGCATTAAGCGTCTGTCTGTGTTTAAACACTGAAAATTATTGTTTGAAAATATTTTTAAAAATATGTATAAGTGAAAAAATGTGTGAAAATATATATAATATTGTTTAAAAACTAAAAATTATTGTTTAAAAATACAAACCAAACACCTCCTTATTGATTTGTATTGCTTTACTACTGTTGCTCTTCTTTTTTTTTTTTTCTTTTTTTTGATGGAAAAGATAGAAGCTTTAGCGTTGCTCTTAGGGAGGTGTGTAATAGGGTTTAGTAAATGCACGCACTAGGGTTGTTATTTATGTTGATCCTTACAAAAAAAAAAAAAAAAAAAATTCCAATTCTTAACTAAGTTTTTTGACCATTCTCTTTTTAAAGGGTGTGAAAGTTTGACCAAAAACATAATAATTTAGTGAGTTGCATGTGTCTCGTATATTGTGATCAATCTTACTAAAATTAGTTTATTACTTTCTCATATCCTTGTAAGTTGTAACTTATAAAAATATGAACAATAATGTTGCTCGTCTTTGGATAATATCATTAGCCTATTGAAAAGATGCTGAGTAAAGTCATTTGCTATTTACTGTTTGTACCTTAGCACTATTTTTTTTTTTTTTTTTTGTGTATATATATTCGAATAAAAAAGTTTATATAGGGTAAGGTTCAAGTTACACCTGGTATAACTTTAAACAATGTTATACCACTCAACATTTTTTAATTGGATGCAAATATTGACAAATCCACCGTTAGATTACATTATCTTTGTATATTCTTCATGCTTGTAAAATTTCAAAGTGATCAAATATTAATAGCCATGTCATCAATCATTTGTTAAAATTCAAATTTTATAGTTCAAAATAATGCATAAAAGATGAGTTTATGGATCAAATGGTAAATAACATTCGATTGATATAAAAATTGGTATGCATGTTAAGAACATATTGAAAGTGTAATTTAACCATTAGATTTTCAAAATACTAATTGAATAACAAGTTATTGAGTGGTGGAACATTACTTAGAGTTACACCAAGTGTAACTTGAACCCAACCTCTCTCTCTCTCTCTCTATATATATATATATATAGCTTTGACTAATATGTTAATGTCACAACTCAACCTTCAATCAAAAATTCACAACTTGGCCCCTGCTTTAGGGACTGCTGTTTGGCAGAATTAAGGTTATGGATTATGAACTAGAGGAGATGTGGAAGCGGTTTCATTTGCCGGAGAAAGAAGGTGATGAAATGCTTGTACAGGCTAATGAAGTAGCTTTTTTCACCCACTTCACTAAGAGTCAGATCAGTAAGGAGTACAACAAATAAGCATTTAAAGCTATATATACTTCGACAGTTTATGGAGATGCTAGCATGGTCTAACTCTTAGTGAAGTGAGTGAAAATCTGTATCTAGTCATTTTTCAGAAAGAAGATAACCTTTTTTTTTTTTTTGAAAGAGATTATTATGGCCCAATTCTCTCTTATTTTCAAAAAATCTTGATGTTCCTGATGTTGCCTCTACCACTCTCGTGCCAAACCACTGTCATCGCACGGACCAAGTCTCGAACCAGCCACCATTGCGCCACCCACCAGCCACCGTTTCTCTCCCCCAATGATCTATCAACCCCTGCTACGCCTCTGTGTGCTCCACTACGTAGCATCTCCAAACTGTACCGTCGGCCCAATCACTTCCCGGTAAGTTCTCTCTCTCTGACTTTTCATATATATTGAGAACACGATATAAAATAAATTGACATTGCAATTTTTTTATTTTTCTTAAGTTGGTTTTGAGCTTAGGGATTGAAATCTGATGGTGGGTTTTTGGTTGTGGATTTATGGGTTCTTTTAATCTAGGTCTTGTTTTTTTTTTTTTTGTAAAGTTGTGATTTTTTCAAAAAAAATTTCATTCTCACGGAGGTGATTTGTACTAAGAGCGAAAAAATTGTTGATGGGTATATTGTTTTGCTCTGTATTATGGGTTGGGTTGTTTATATATTTATTTTTGCTTAAGTTTCACTTGTTTGTTTTTCTATATGATGGTGTGGGTTAGGATGGAAAAAAAAAATTAAGAATTTAGTCTATAGTTGATGTCACCGGTAATACCAATTAGAAAATTTTGTTTTGATTTTCTACGTGTTGCTCTCATAGTTTCTTCAAGAGAAGATCACTGTAATTTAAGTGTTTGGGTTCTTGGTTTTCCTTTGAAAAACTTGTCTTCTGAGCTTTTCTTATTAATTTCACCCATTAATTTGTTAATAGTTCTATCATTTTTACTAACTCCTAATAACACTCAAATTCAATCTGATGAGGAAGGCTTCATATATGTGCAAGCATCACACTTGGTCTTGATTTTGCCAAGGATGTGCTTATAGACAAGGCTGTTTCTTCTATTATTTCCATTCAACTACTTGATATTGTGAAGTTTGTGAAAATCCCGTTTGTTGGCAAAGAGAATATTTTTCTTCCAAATATTAGAGTTTATCATGTTAATATTGCCTCCTTAGTTCTTCAAATGTTAATAATGGAGAGATATGCATTGTCTTAGTTGCTTCGGGTGCCACTACAAATTTGAGCATGAGTTGGCAATTTTCTTACATCACTTGGTTGGTTCAAATTGCAATTACAAATGATGGGCGTGCATCTGTTCAAGTATACAGCAGCTAGGCTAACTTTTGCTCTAATTGCAGTATATTATAGATAAATTTTTGAATTATGGTAAATGTAGTTTTTCTTCTGTTGGGTTGGCTTTGTCATGGAAATTTCTGTCTATTCTTAGACAAGCTTGAAATAAGGGTTGTTTTGATTTCAAAAGGTGTGGGCTATGTGGGGCACTAGAAAAGTACTTATATATAACAATTATGTTTCAAGTTCTAGTCAAATTGTTGGTTTATTTCACTTGAAACCAATGAATCATATAAGATTTTTGCAAGTAAATTGAGGATTGGTCTTTTAAGATGTTACTGTATTGATTGAAATTTGTTTTTTAACGTTGTAGGATGATAGAGCATAGAGCTCCAGCCAAGCTATATTGCCAGAAAAGGTTTTGAAGCATTCATTATGGATTGATATCTTGACGTTAGCAAGACTAATTTTCAATTTTATTGATTCTCTCAAAAAAAAAAAAAAATCAGTTTTATTAAATTTTTAGTCTTGATATGAATGAACTTCTTTTTACTTTGAAACATGTAATAAGACAAAAAAGACTTGCTTGAGTTTTATGTTGTATCGTCCAATTTTGACACTCGAGTGTTGTCGTTTATGTATACAAAAACCATTACAATGATGGATAGTACAAACCAAGAGAATGAAATAAAGTGCAATTATTCTTTTCTTGATATTTCAGTATTTGTAATGATTTTCATGATTTACCTTTTGAAATGTTACCAAGCCATTAACCAATTCTAGTAGTTTTGATTTCACAAAAAGGATGGTAAGAGACTTTTCTTAAAACTTTTTTTTCATCAAAATCAATAGACAACAGATAATTGAGTAACCAATTTAGTGACAAATGCAATCTTAAAACAAACACACAAAAAGAACAAAAAATATTTGTTCCAAAAGAGTACAAATTCCATTGAAATGTATACTTTGATTACAAGGCCAAATAACAAGATGACAAGAGTTCTATTAATATATAGACCTTGATTATAAAGGCCAATTTTTCCCACTAGTAGAATATATATATATAATTTCCACACAAAGAAAAGAGGAAAATAAGTGAGTGTGTGTGATTCAAGATCATTTGCTTTTTTGATCTTAAGTGGCTTGTTGTGAAATTTTAAAATACTCGCAAGTGTACGAACCGTACCGAAGTATAGTTTGACAAGAACAAGGTCGAACCCACAAGGACTTGAATGAACGTAGGAAAATTAATCAAATCTTAACAAAATTAATCCTAATCTAGTTTAATAAAAATTAGTTGTTTTGAAATTAAATAAACTAAGCAAATAGTTAAACTAAGCAAAAGATATAAAGCAATAAAAAGATGCAAACAATCAAGGGAAAGAAATTAAGGTTTTGGAATCTGCCTTGTAAATCATATCAGCATATATTTATGATCATTAATTTTTCCCAACTTACTACATGATAATCTAGAAATCAATCTTGATATCATGGAAAATATTCTCATTAAAATCCTTATTTTAAAAATTAAAAGCATGTTCTTCTTCGCTTCTTAAGTATAAAATCAAATCATCAATTGTATCTATAGCCAACCAAATCACAAAATATATCCAATTCTAAAAATCAGATTATAAATTGTATCCATTGACAGATAAATCACAAGCGATATCCAATTTATAATCAAGAATTAATAAACCAAGCATTTGATTAATTAAGACAAATCCTAAATCATAAGAAAAACATGATTAAACTCATATCTAGAATCTCATCTCAGTCAATTGATATGAAGTAAGAACAATTTAAATCATTAAAGAACAAATATTGTGGAAAAAATCAAATCACATAAATATTATTGATAATCCTTAACAAGATTTCATCCTCAACCCTAATTATAAATTTAGCTACTCATAGTAATTAAAATAAAACACAAGAATAAAATACTAAACATTAAACTAGACAAATAAAATAAAACTAACTGTCATGGAAGAAAACCAAAGAAGTAGCCGCTCTCTCTATGTTCAGCCCTCAGCCCTAGCACTGGCCTCCTTTGAATTTTGCCCTAAAGAGCCTTTAAATAGGTCAAGGAATCCTATTACAAGTTGAATTCCCGTTTGGAGAAAATTCCAGATTTTTAGGCTTCACTTTACCGACAATTTTGGCCCATTTAACTCTAGAATTAGGACTTTTGGTAAACTAAAAAGTTATAGCCCTTTAAGTTAACTTTCCAGTCCAACTTGAATCATCTCGATTGGATATTTGAGCCAAAAGTTATGCCAAAAATACTAACTGATGTGCAGTCTGAAATCCTAATCAGAATTGAACTTGGATTTGATGCAAATTTCCTTTGATTCCCTACTCTAATTGGACTTAAATTTAATTGAGTTGGTCTTCTTTAACTTCATCATAGCCCTTGTAAAAGTAAAGTCCTTTAGCTTTCTTCTTTGCATAAATACACTTAGTTAATTCCATTCTCCTACAAAAGATAAATTCACACAATAAGATTTAATTAAGCAGAAAATTGATTATTCACCATTATTCCAAAACCAACTATAAAATGCATGAATTACCTCAAAATAAGTATGATAATGCTTTCTAACAATGATATAAATATGTAAAATTAAGCTATTATCAATGCACATCATAGCTTGACTATGGTAGCCCGTTAGTGCCAGCCCTTATTTATATCAAAAGCATAGCTATCAATACACTAAACTTAGCAAAGAAGCACCAATTTTGCCTGTACATGAACTATCAATCCTACATTACAAGGTTTAATTGCTATCAATTTCAACTATTACTACAAATTGAGAGCACATTACCACAAAAATGCAGTCAAACAAAGCGTAGTATGAATATTTAATGACACACTGAAAGACATCTGTCATTAGAACTTATTGTTTACTACCAATGTCAAACTGCATCTATCTTTAGTACCTATTGTTTACTACCAATGTCAAATTGTCCTCTATCACCGCAACAAGAAATCATACCCATTGTCTTTAGCTCTTACTGTAGCTTTCAAACAAGCTACATCAAAACCAACCTAGATTACAACTAGCAAGATCACAACCAATAAAAAAAAAATGTAAGCATTCCACTAATGCTACATTACCTGTGCACAGCAAAATCTACCTTTTCAACTTTGAGAGGTCTCCAATGGAGACTCTCCATCATCAAAACTAATGCCATCTAACTGCAAATGAACACACTAAAGTGCTGTATAAATTTAGAACTTCACATTGATGCAAATTTTGTAACAATGAATTATTCTAATCACTAACAGTTTTTTTTTTTTAGAAAGAATCACTAACAGATTTTGATATGCCTAATCTTCTTTGCAATACCCTATTAAAAAAAATAATAAAGCAGATCTCTAAATTGTCCAACTTAAGTTAGATAAAGGTATTCATAGTGCCTTTCAAGTTCAACAATGAAGAAGCACTAACTTCTGCAAGTTCAAAAATAAACAAATAAATAATCCAACCCATAATACTGAGCAAAACAATATACCCATCAACAATTTCTTGGGTCTTAGTACAAATCACCACCGTGAGAATGATTTTTTTTTCTTTTTTAAAATCACAACTTTACAAAAAAAAAAAAAAAGGTCCCAAATTAAAAGAACCCATAAATCCCATAGCCAAAAAACCCACCATCTAATTTCAATCCTTAATCTCAAAACTAACAAAAAAAAAAAAAATTGCAATGTCACTTTATTTTCTTTTGTGTTACCAATATATATGAAAAGTCAAAAAGATAACTTATAGGGAAGTGATTAGGCTGGAGGTGTAGTTTGGAGGTGCTAAGCAGTGGAGCTGACAAATGCATATCATGGGATGATAGATTGTTTGGGGAGAGAAACGGTGGCCGGTGGGTGGTGCAATGGTGGCTGGTTTGAGACTTGGTCTGCACGATGATGGTGGTTTGGCACGAGAGCAGAAGTGACAACAACAACATCAGGATTTTTTGAAAATTAGAGATAACAAAAGAGAGGACTGAGGAGTGAAAAGTTTGGGAGAGAAAGATATGGAAAAAAAAAAAAGGGATAAAGAAGGAATGAGAGTGAACTAAATTTTTTTTTCCTAAGTGATGCGGATTGATGATGTGGAGTTATTTTAGAACCATTGGATTGAATAGAAGGCTAAGATTTGAGCTATTGTACCCGTACAATACCGAAGGTATTGCACTGGATCTCAATCCCTCCAAAAGAAATTGTTAAACACCTTTTCTTTTCGTCCTTGATTTGCACTGTAAAGTGCAGTTGAGAAGTAGAAAGGTTTGTCAGTGACCAAAAAAAAAACAAAAGTCAGTCTCACTGTCTCATGGCTATTTGCATGCAACATTGCAACAACAACGTACGTAAAACAATTGGTACTTCCCTCAAAGGTGTGCACTAGCCGTAGAGATTGGAGATACCAACAACGATTCCACACGCACTTGTGGGTTATAATCTTTTTGTTTGGCAAACTCAAGGTCAATTACTCTTGACTCTCTCACTCTATGACATACCTACCCAAAACCTCCACCAATAGACCAATCAAGTCCCCGCCAACAACTTCCATTCCACTCATTCCTACTGATCCTTCTCACAAGAAGGTCATCATCCCCATGGTGTCATTTGTCATCCTCTTCATCATTTTGGCGCTTCTCATCATCTTCAAGAAGAAGATCGTCTTATTCTTTCGCATGAAGAATATTAATAGGACTATAGTCCCACCTTTAAACCCCAATATATTAAATAAAATAATATAATATAATCTGCTATTGTGTTTTAGTATTTGTTTGGATTTCTATTGAGAGGACAAAAGCAAAAGTATGGCCCACACTTCTTTTTTATTTTGTTTATGGTGGGGACGAGTTTTGGGAGACTCATATATACCCTAAGTTGTGTAACTTGTGTTTGTTAGCACTATGTTTGTGAGAAGTTTTGCACCATCCCTTTCATAGTTTGGGAGTTCCATAGGGCTCTAAAGTCACAATACTAGAGCAATGATACATTTTTTTAGAGAAAGTTTCAGCTAATGGCGTCCACTTCTAATGATAGCTCTTTATTATTAGATCAAGACGCCAATCAGTTTTTGGTATAGGCGAGAATTAAACCCCAGATCTCTTATTTAACCATCAGAAACTTTACCAGTTGAGCTAGCTGAAACCCATAGAGCAATGATACATATATTCATGTTTGGAGAGCTTAGCATAAGAAATAATAAAAGGTGAGGTCAAGGGGTTATCACTTATAAGAATCTAATAAAAATAAATTAAGATTTTTCCACTATTATACTTTAGTTTGTAGACTTTTAATTTTTTATTCTTTTTATTTTTATTTTTATAATTTGATAGTTGTGTGAGAGGGTCTGAACTTCAAACCATGAATGTCTCTACTAAAAATGTTAAAAAGTGTCAATTGAGTTATAAGGTTTTTTATTTTTAAATATTATTTTTAACTTCTTTAAGTATGAGTTAAGAAACAATATATCAACAGTTTTTTCTCTAATTTCAATATGTAAATTATCATAATTAATACAATTACATTTTTTTTTTTTTGAAACCGAACAATTCATTCATTCATTAATATGTAAAAGATCTTGATACAAAGCATCCACAACTATTGGTGGAGAGTCTTCCATCCAATACATTTCATCACTAATTGTCCTAGCATGTCGAGCTAAGGAGTGTGCAACCATGTTACCACCCCTTTTAATGCAGCTGATTGTAGCATATTGCAGCTCACAAACAAGATGTTGAATGTCTTCAAAGATGTGTCCCAGCAAGGAGTTGTTTTCTGCAGAGCATGATATTGCATTCATCACCAATGCATTATCCCCTTCAATGACCAATCTTGAAAAACCAGCTTCAATGGAGAATTGAACAGCTCTCCTACATGCCAAAGCTTCAGCTTCTGCACTGTTATGAACCAAAGGACCCTTGACTGACATCCCAACCATCACCTCGCCCTCTTCATTGCGAATAATTGCCCCAAATCTAGAGCTATTCAGCTTAGAAAAAATTGCTGCATCAAAGTTCACCTTGTATATTGATGTAGGTGGTGGTTTCCTAGAAATTCTAGCAGGTGCTGTGACTGGTATAGCAGCTAGCTGAACCTGTGATTTTTTGTACTCATCAAGGTGGTCCAATGCTCTTTTGTTCAAACCCCTTGGATCCATCATCTATCCCCCATGCACCACTTTATTTCTTTGATTCCATATAAGCCATGATTGAACAAGAAATAAAATGGAGAGAAAACGAAAATCACAACAACTAAGCAAGCACTGAGAGAGAAAACGAAAAAAGAAAGAAAGAATTAGAGAGAACAAGAAAATAAAATGGAGAGAATAGAATGGCAGGCATTCATCAGATAGGTTGATTCCCTCTCTCCCTCTAAAGCCCATGCTCTCTACTAAAGACAAAAGATCCTTCTGGGCACAAGTCATTTAGGCCCAATCCCTCAAAGCAATTAATTTCTTCTTAGGGAGATTATTCGTATTGGGGAAATGGTTCCCTTCTTAACTTCGGCCTTATGACATAACTTGACATGGCAAACTGACATTTCTCTCTTTGATTCAATAAGTTTATTTCTATCTCTTCTGCATTTATTTATGCTATTTCATAAATAAAAAAAAGGCATTCCTGGTCGTTCCCCTTTATTTAGTTCTGTCTAAATAGTGAATGCATTTCCTTTGTTGTCCTTATTATATCTACCTGCCATAATTCCCCATAGCAGCTCTGCTTGCCATGGGCATGTGATCAAAATCTTGACAAACAAGGATAGTTTGTGCACAAGTCGGACCAAAATGGGTTGCGATTGGACCAGTCCTAACTCCCTAATCTAGAACATTTTGGGCCTAGTACAGCAAGAGGCAGCCCAACCCAACATTACAAAAGAGGCCCACCACAATAACAAGAAAAAAAAAATCAAGGAAAAAAAGAAGTCAACACGTCAGTAACAATGGAAGAAAAAACGAAAGGAAAAAGTAAAAAGCCAACACATTGGAGACTTGAAGGTGAATTTTAAAGGTATTTTTGGAAGCTCATTTCATGAGTTTCTTCCTCTCAATTTTCTCTCCATTTTGGAGAGAAAACTTTTTGATGGGCCAGGAGAGAAAACACATGGGCCCCACCATTTATTTTTCTTCCTCTCCACCCAACCAAACACACTCTAAAAAAGTTTTCCTTCCTATTTTCTCTCAAAAGTTTTATATCCTTCCTATTACACCCTAAGAGCTTTAAGGAAAGTTTCACGTTGACTTTTATGATGGAGTGGGTCAAATTTTAAGGTTGGACTCGAATTGAATAGGTTTAATTCAAAATAGGTCAACAGGTGGGCCAAGGCTGGTGTGACTTGGATTTAAAAGGAAAGTTTTAAGTGAGATTGAGTTGGGTTTGATTTAAGTGGGCATGGGCCATGTTTTTAGATGGGATGTTGAAAATAGATCTTCAAGAGGATCTGGTCTTTAAGCCATTGTTGTGAATTGGGCTGGTGTAATATTTGGTTGAATGAGAGCTCCTGTAGCCTAACGAATCGGGTTCAACTTACAAAAAGCAACTCATAAGTATAGGTGAGTTTATTTTGGCACAATTGAGCATCAAAATCAAATAGTTTAGAACTTTAGGTATGTTCATTCATTGGAGGAGGTAAGTTAGTAGGATGTTTCTTTTATATCATTAGTTTTTTAGTCTTACAAAAGCAAGTTGTAACAAAACCTACTCATTTCATAACCCATAGTTGTGTTGGGTCAATCTTATTGATAGGCCAAAAACATATTGACCCTTTGTGATGGATTAATAGATTAATTAATCAAGTTATTAATTAATCAAATTAACATGCAAATTGTGTGGTAGCACAAACAAATCACCAATTAAACTAAGTACACAGCGAAAATTAAATGACATAATGATTTGTTTACGAATGGGGAAAATCTACACGGAAAAAACCCCACCGGGTGATTTTAAGGTCACCACTCCCGAAATTCCATTATTATCACAACAAGCGGTTACAATGAAAGGAATTCCAAGTACCTTACCAACCTACAGTTGAACCCTTACCCCAACATCCAATTGGACTTGTTCTGTAGTGACAATTTCTCATTTTCAATGCACGACTCCCAAGTACGTGACTAACCAATTGCGTGGATCCCAGTACGTGACTTCAATCACCAACTAGAGAAGGTTGTTGGCTGCAAAGTTGTTCAATTCATCCATATAATGAAGATCAAGAAGATGCTTGGTTACAAAACCCTACGGTGCACATTACACAACAACTTCTTCACAAGAGAGATGAACTAGGGCAAGAACTTTGTCTAAGGTCACAACTTGCTTGAATAAGGATTTCTCAATGCTTGTGCAACTTGTGTACTCTTTGCCAGCCCTTAAAATAATCATTCCATATGTCTAGGATTAGGAGAAAAGAAAGCCCAAAGACACATCCACGAATTGAAATCAAAACAAAACTCAAAATATGTTTTTCTTAAACCTCGATAGATAGAGGCGTTGAGCAACTGTCGAGCCATGGGGCTAGAACAGCTCTTTAAACCTCGACACATGCTAGCTGTCGAGCTAATTGTCGAGCTTTAATGAACTTGCACTTTTCAACTTGTTTCTTGGACAAACTTGATGACTTCAACTCTTGATCTTAAAACACAATTTCTTGAAGCATAAAACTCATCTTAAATCTACCCAATTACAAGTAAAGTGCGTTTTGTCAAAGGATTAGCCAATTACATAAAAGAATGACATATGTTCTAAACAAGTGAAATACATATGTCCTAACACTTGTAATTCAAAAATTGTATGGATGGAGGAAATGGGAAACTTCGCCATTCATTGCCGGCCTTGTGGCCAATGATGTCTCCAATTTATAGTTTTTGATTGGTATCAATAATAAAAGTCTCTTTCTTTGTACCTAAAGCTTGTGTCTAAGAGTAGCAGTGTTTGTTGAGGACTTTTGTCAAACAGTGGGAAGCATTGCACAATAAACACCCATGTAACAAGATAAATTGTCTAGTCACATCAGTAGTGTCTAGTGGTCTACCAAGTTAATTACATTGTGCCATGTGTTATAATTTATTGACTGGGATCCTAGTTACTAGGGGTGTGCATGAGTTGGATTAGGTCGGATTGAAGAGTTTTTCTAACCACCAACCCAACCCATCGTGGTGGGTTAAAAAAATCCAATCCAACCCAACCCAAACAAACACAAACTAAGGAGAACTTAAGGTCTGGGTTTTATTTAGGAAGAGAAGCAAAAAAGTAAGTAATAAAATCGTATAATATTTTTTTCTAATATATTTTTTGAAATTTAAATATATATTAAATATAGTTAGGTTGGGCTGGGTTAGGCGGATTTGTGACCTGACTCGCTGTAAAAAAAAAAAAAAAAAAAAAAAAAAAAAAAAAAAAATCATAACCTAAACCAACCTACCAAACCTTAAAATTAGGTTAGATCAAGTTGGTTTTGATGGATTGGTGGGCTCACTATACACCCCTATAGCCCTACTAGTCACCAACATAGTCATAAAAATAACATAAAATAGCAAAGAAAAATCCTTACCCTCTACCTTTGTCATCTTTGGCTCCCTACCCCTTGGCTCCACTATGGCCACCGTCCCCATGTTTGGCATTGGTAATGACAGTGATCCTCTCCAATAAACTTGAAGCAATTTCATACTCTTCATAATTGTTGAGAAAGTTGAGATAGGAATAGGAGAAGAACATTTCAAACTAATTTAGTTTTGTACTTGATGATGCTGAAAATCGTCAATAAGTCACACTGTCCTCACGTGCTCCTGATAGAGAACCTGCACAACACAAAAGCTGAAGAACTTAAAAGGAGTACCAGTATGGTACCGGTCAAATACCCTCCGACGGTCAAGTTAGAGAAATCTCTTGTTCACAACTCTAAAGTGCCAAAGCTAGGGTGAATTATGCGTACTTTGATTTGTGAGGGTTTCGAGGTATTTATAGTATTGTGGGGTTGACATCTATACCTTGATCAAGAAGTCTTTTCCTTCTAGGAGAGTAACTTATGGATCTTGCGTATCTCCTAGAGTTCTTTTCCTTATAGGAGTCTCCTTAATTAGGGTTAAGCGTGTAGCGCAAGAACTCTCCTTATACATGCATGCGTGAAGATTAAGTAAGGTCATGGATAGATTTGACAGAGGTCCATATGTCCCTTCAGCTTACCTCCAACTTTCTACCTTAAGCTTAATATCTTTAGCTTACTGCCGTCGGCTTGATGTCGTCAGCTTACACCCTTTAGCTTGATGCCGTCAGCCATGAGGCGAAGTTGTGGACTACGAGAAGGTAGTTTCATGAGTAAAGCTGACAACCTTGCTATATCCGTCACCTTTCATTTCGTCAGCCATGAGTTGAAGTTGTGGACTATGAGAAGGTAGTTTCTTGAGTAAAGTTGACGACCTTGCTATATCCATCGGCTTTCATTTTGTCAGGGCAAATCACAAAATTATCCTTATCAGCTGCCCCTTACTCCATGACCTCGTCAAGTGTAGCTGACGGGTTATGGAGTTAACATCGTCAAAAGGTCATTCATGAGTGGTGCCTCGAGCCGCCTTCTTTAAATGCTAAGATACGTGGCATGAACTGATTGGCTCCGCATTTGGATGAGCATGTCGCCTCGTCTTCCGTACCCTCTTTGCCTATATACATCTCACCTCCTCTCTTATTTCCAACTTTTCATCCTTTGCTACTTTTGAGAGAGAGAGAGAGACCGTCACCATCTGAATTCATTTCTTTCATCAGCCTATTAGCCTCGTCATCTTTGTTGCCGTCAACTTCCTAGGACCGTCACTTTGCTCAAGGAATTTCCCATCTGTAAGTTCTCTTTCCTTTTATTCTACCTTCTTTTTTATTTTTCTAGTCAGTACCCTTTAGTGAGGTTGTCGACTTAGGTTTTGATAATGAATTCGTCATTTGTAGGTAGTTAGATGTTTAGAGAGGCGACGAGTGAACAATCGTCGATTTGTGAAGGAGCAGGTTACAACGAGGTCTTCCAATCAGGTCGTGAGCCTGAGGAGGGCTTTTCCTGGTCATCAGAGAGGGAAACATCAGCCCATTCTTCTGACGAGGAAGTAGGGAGTAGTAGAGAAGATGAGGCGAGTGAGGGCGAGGACAGGGATGATGAAAAGGAGAAGGAAAGAATAGGTGACGGAGATCAAAAGATCGGTGAAGAGGAAGGGGAGGGAGAGAACCAGTGACGGGGGTGAGGACGATGATGGTGAGGAGATCTTAGAGAGCACCTTGGGAGCCCCCGGTGATGACCGTCCTTTCATTCTACCCATAAAATGGCCTGTTAATGAGTTCTTGCTGATGATGTCGGTCAACGTCTTCAAGAATTTACGTGCCCGTTACCAAATTCCGAACGACATCCCAATCTGTCTTCCTGAGGAGGGGAGAGATGTTATTCAGGGTAAACCGCGGACGTTGGCATGTATGATGCCATATTCGCGGTAGGATTGAGACTGTCGCTGACAGCCCTTCACCGTCAACTGGCTAATTTTTTGGGACTATCCGTTAGCCAGATTACCCTAATGCCTAGCGAACATTTATTAGGTCCAAGATTTTGTGGGGTTGTCTGAGTGGCGAAAACCGTCAGTTAACCCTTGATGAGTTCTTTTGGTGCTACCGACCCCAGTACATCTCTTCGTCCCAAGGGATATACCACTTTCTAGTGAGGAAGAAAAAGCTAAAGTTGGTGTCAGACATGCCAGATTCAAATAGGAATTGGAAGGAAAGGTACTTTTTTGTCAAAGGGACTAATTGTGTGTGCCGTTAGGAGGAGTGGGAGTCGATGCCCTACGGTTTTGACAACACTTGGGCCTATGTCAGGGACTCAGGTCAATCCCGTCTACTTCTTTATATAGTTTATTTGTTTCAGATTCTTAACACCATCTGCTTGTTTTTTAAGCTAGCGTTCGTCCACGTATCACAACGGAGCAAGAAGACTTTATATGTTGAGTAACAGTTATCTCATTGGATGAGTGGAAGTGTCGAGACCTAATTACTCTTGACGCCTTGCATTTGTATTGTGGTGGTCTGGAGTCGATGCCAGAGGCTTGCGAGCTAAACGCTTATTCCCGTCGACGTGAGCATTTCTCAATTTCTTCCATCTCTTTTCTTGTATTGTTTCTTCCCTAACCTTCACTCTCCGTCTCTTGCAGAAATGGAGGTAGCTAAGCAAAGAATAAGGACTGCTGCTGCCAAGAAGAAGGAAGAGGAGAAAAAGGCAAAAGGGGAGGGGACATCCTCGTCAGCCCCTAAGGCCGTCGGGAAAACTTTAGCCAAGAGAAAAGCTGACGATAAAGATGTTCGTCCAGGGAAGAAAATGCCCATCACTCCTAGGGATAAACCCCCTAAAAAGCAATTACCTCCTAAGTCCGGCCATTGGGTAGACAAAGGGCTGATGATAACATTCGGCCCCGTCAGCCAGGGACTTGACTGTCACCTACTTACCTATAAGGATTATGTCGTGGAGGTGGTAGAGTCCATCTTAAAAAGTGAAGAGATGGACCCCTGTGCTGAGCAGGCAATAGAGGAATTAGGGGGTCAGGTCTGTTTGATCTTGCTCAGGTATGTTTCTTTCCTTATTTTGATGCTAGACGAGTTTCATTAAACTGACGTCATTTTTTGCCATGTAGGCTATGGTTCGCGTAAAGGCTTTGCAAGACAGGTGTGTTGCTAAAGAGGGGGTGATTACTCGTTTGTATAAGTGCATCAAGAACTTGATTGATGGGCAAGAGAAATTCAAGGAGTCTGCTTGTCTTCTTGGTAAGGAGGTGAAGGCGCTAAAGGAACAGTTGACTAAGGAGGGTCGTCAAAAGAAGCTAGAACAAAAAGCTAAAGTGACGGTGGAAAAGGAGTTGAAGGCCCTTTCAGGCCAAGAGGCAACAACTAGGAGCAACACCGTGACGAAATTCAAGGACTCACAGTCCTTCATAGATGCTTGTGCAGTCTACTATGGTGACAGATTTGAGGACTGTTTAAAACAAGTCAAGTTTTTTTGCCCCGACTTGGATTTATCCAAGATTACCATGAACGAGCCTCTACCGTCGACTCCTACGGGCAACACTATCTATGAGGAAAGTGACGGAGCTAATAAACTTGAGGCAGACCAGAAAGTTGATAGCGTCATCCTTGTACAGCCGGCCGTGGACAAGCCCGTTACTTTGACCCCGTCAGTCAGTCCTCACATCGACGACCTCAATGCTGAAGACCCTTCTACTCCAAGCATTCAGGCCATTCTTGCTAAGGGCGACGGGAAGTCTCAAGACCCCTTAGCTTCATGAATTAAAATTTTTCCCTTTTTTATCGTAAAATGTAAGCGAAGTTTAATGTTTGTCACCTGTTGGCTTAGGCTTTTGTAAAAACATTATGTTATTTGCAATATTTTATGCCCGTCACTTTCGATACATATATGCGTTGCTTTTTCCTTGACGCATGTCTACTTGTATGCCAGGGTATTTAACGAAATAGGGTGAAGTCGTCTACCTAAGTTGTCCTTAGGCTCGTCTTCCCTTCGTCATGGACCCGTCAATTTATGAATAGTGGCATCAGTTTGTTAGTTGACTATTCGACCACTTTATGGATTTTAATAAGCTTATTCATTTTGAAGGTTTTTGTAATGAATTCACCCTTTTAATGGACGTTCATACTGAACCCATCTACTTTATGGACTTGACAAAACCTGTTGACTTTATTGGGTCGTCCACTTTGTGGATTTGACAAACCCGTCCACTTTGTAGGGTCGTCCATTTTGTGGACTTTGGCTCGTCTACTTTGTGGACATTGTAATAGTTTTTGTCCAATTTTTAGACTTATATTAAACTCGTCTACTTTATAGTCTCTTACGATAAATTTTTCCATTTTATAGACTTAGTACTTGTCGACTTTGTGGACTCAGCAACATACTCGTCCACTTTGTGGACTGAGTTGTAGACTCGTCCACTTTGTGGATTTGGTGATAATTTCGTCCACTTTATGGACTAAGTAGTAGACTCGTCCACTTTGTGGACTAAACTGTAGACTCGTCCACTTTGTGGATTTGGTGATAATTTCGTCCACTTTATGGACTAAGCAATAGACTTGTCCACTTTGTGGACTTAATAATAAGGTCGTCTAGTCACTTATGAATAAACTCCTTTTATTATGATGAATGCATATAGAAAATTGTTTCAAAACAAATAAACCTCGGCCCCTTGGGCTTGGAAAGTACTATTAGGAAAAAAAGTGAACTAAGATAAATGACTAAAATAAATATACTGGGAATGAGGAGTAGCGTTCTTCATGCTATCTTCTACTGGTAGTACTTCTTGAGATGTTTAGCGTTCCATGGGTGGTGTAGCTTCTACCCGTCAAGTGTCTCTAAGTAGTAGGTGCCCTTTCTCAACCATGACGTTATTCTATAGGGTCCTTCCTAGTTTGGGCTGAGCTTTCCTATGCAGGGTCTCTCGCAGCGCCCATTACTTTCCTCAAGATAAGGTCTCCAACTTTGAAGTCTCGGTATTTGACTCGGGAGTTGTAGTGTTTGGCCATGAGGTCTTGGTATCGCGCGAGTCTCTGTTCAGCTATCACTTTGACCTCGTCAACTAGATCAAGCTGTAGACGTATGGCCTCGTCATTTCTTCCCACGTTGTGATTGTCCACCCTATAGCTCGTGAGTCCAACCTCAACTAGGATGATCGCCTTGCTCTCATATGTTAGCTGAAACGGAGTTTCTCCTGTAGGAGTTCTGACCATCGTCCTGTATGCCCATAGTACGCTGGGTAGCTCTTCAGGTCATTTACCCTTTACCCCCTCGAGCCGAGTCTTAATGATTCGAAGCAAGGATCGATTCGTGACCTCAACTTGTCCGTTGGCTTGAGGATGGGCAAGGGAGGAGTAGTGGTTCTTGATTCCTAATTGTGAGCAGAAGTCTCGAAAGGAGTCATTGTCAAATTGCTTACCATTGTCCGAGACCAAGACCCTTGGGATTCTGTACCTACAAATGATGTTCCTAGAAACAAAGCTCCGTACATTCTTCTCAGTGATTGTGGGCAGGGCTTCAGCTTCTACCCATTTGGTGAAGTACTCTATGCCGACTATTAGGAACTTCAGCTATCTCACTGCTATTGGGAATTGGCCCATAATGTCCAATCCCCACTGGGCGAATGGCCATGGAGCGGTTATTGGGGTCAGCTCTTCCCTCAGTTGTTTGATAATGTTGCTGAACGTTTGACACTTGTCACAGGCTTTGACATATATCTGGGCGTCCTTCTGCATAGTCGGCCAATAGTATCCCACCCGAATCAACTTGTGTACCAATGATCGCGACCCTAAATGGTTGCCGCAGATCCCCTCATGTACTTCTCTCATGGCGTAATCCACCTCTTTGAGGCCTAAGCACCTCAAGTACGATCGGGAGAAACCCCTTTTATACAAGATGTCCTTTATCAAGATAAATCTTGCCGACTGAACCTTCAGCTTCCTTGCTACTTCTTTCTTGTCAGGTAACGTGCCATTTTTCAAACAAGAGATTAGGGGGGTGGTCCAATTGTCTTTGGAACCTATCTCCTGTACATCGACGACATCTATCAATGATAAGAGCTGAATAAAGGAGAGTACCTTGTCGGGGGTGATCATGTATTCTGCTAATGCGGTCTTGGCAAGACGGTCGGCTTGCTTGTTCTCTCCTCTTGGAATTTGGATTATCTTGTCCTGCAACTCATTTACCTTTCTCTTTGCTTGCTCCAAGTACTTCTTCATCCTTTCGCCCTTACATTCATAATTGTCGTTTACATGATTTGTGACGACTTAGGAGTCGCAATGAATAACCATGTTTGCGGCCCCTACAGTTTAGCGAGATCTAAACCTGCTATTAAGGCTTCATACTCCGTTTCATTGTTAGTTGTAGGGAAATCAAGGCGAACCATTCATTCGATCTCGTCGCCCTTTGGGGATTTAAGTACGACCCTTGCTCCATCAGCCTTCCTCTTGGACGATCCATCCGTGAACACACTTCATTGGGGATGTTCTGCCTCCTGGCCGTCAGCACTAGTGAACTCCGCAATGAAGTCGGCGACCACTTGTCCCTTGATGGCAATGCGTGGGCAATATTATATGTCGAATTCGCTCAATTATATTGCCCATAACGCCATAAGTCCGGCAGCTTTAGGACTGCTCATCACTTGCTGCAAGGGTTTGTTAGTTAGGACAACCACTGTATGGGCTTGGAAGTACGACTTGAGTTTATGGGCTGCTGTGACCAGAGCGAAGGCGAGCTTTTCCATTGGAGGGTACCTTACTTCTGCACCATGAAGTGCCTGGCTAGTGTAGTATACTGGCCTTTGCACCATATTGTCTTCTCTGACTAAGGCCGCATTGACGACGGCCGGAGAGACAGCCAAGTAGAGGAACAATTCTTCTCTCGGTTGTGAAGGACTTAATAGCGGTGACGAAGATAGGTAGGCCTTCAGGTCCTTGATTGCCTACTGACATTCGGGCGTCCACTCAAAATACTTCTTCAGCATGTGAAAAAATGGTAGACATCTATCCGTTGCTTTGGATACAAATCTATTGAGTGCGGTAATCTTACCGTTAAGGCTTTGTACCTCTTTTATGTTTTTAGGAGGTGCCATTTCTATAATAGCCCGGATCTTGTCTGGGTTAGCCTTAATACCTCTTTGGGACTCCATGTATCCTAAGAATTTCCCCGCCGTCACTCTAAAGGCATACTTGCTTGGATTAAGCTTCATGTTGTAGGAGCGAAGAGTGTCGAAGGTTTTCCCGAGATCCTCCAAGTGGTCGTCTTCCCTTTGGCTTTTCACTACCATGTTGTCGACATATACCTGGACATTTCTCCCAATATGTCGTACGAACATCTTGTTCATAAGCCTCTAATATGTTGCGTCTGCGTTCTTTAAGCCGAATGGCATGACCTTGTAGCAAAAAAAGCCTTGGCTTGTTATGAACGAAGTCTTCTCTTGATCAACTTTGTCCATTTGGATTTAGTTGTACCCTGAAAATCTGTCCATGAAACTCAGCATCTGATGTTGAGCCGTAGAGTCCACCAGAGGTCGACCCACAGTAGGGGGTAGCTATCTTTAGGGCACGCTTTGTTTAGGTTCGTGAAGTCGACGCACATCCTCCATTTTCCATTGCTCTTTTTGACCATCACGACGTTCGGCAACCAATCAGGGTAGTAAACCTCCCTAATGAACCTCGCCTTTTGTAGCTTGCGAACTTCTTCTGCCACCGCCCTATCTCTCTCTTGGGTAAACACTCTTTTCTTTTGGCGGACAGGAGGAAAGGAAGGCGACACATTCAACCTGTGCACCATGACCGACGAGTCAATTCCTGGCATGTCTTCTTGGCTCCAAGCGAAGACGTCTCGATTTTCTTTAAGGAAGGTTGCAAGTGCTTAGCGGACTGTCGGGTCTGCAAGGGTGCCAATCTTGGTTGTTCGTTTTGGTCGAAAGTCATTAAGAGGCACATCTTCGAGTCCCTCAATAGGCTTCGTCACTGCCCGATGTTCTTCTATGCTCATAGCTTGGAGGTGGTCATCCATCTCCATTATGGCTATGTAACATTTGCGTGCGGCCACCTAATCTCCTCGCAATTCTCCTACTCCGTAGTCAGTAGGGAATTTTATCATCAAATGGTAGGTTGAGGGTAGGCCGTCCTATAATGTTATTGTAAGCTAATGAGCAATTGACCACGAGGAATGCTACATTCTTAGTGATATGCTAAGGGTAGTCGCCAACGGTTACAACCAAAGTGACGACGCCAAGAGCGAATACCCTCGTCCCTCCAAAGCCGACGAGCGGGGCATTAGTCTGAACTAGTCATTCCTTACCAATCCCCATCTACTGGAATGCAGAGTAGTAGAGGATGTCTGTCGAGTTGCAATTGTCGACGAGAACCCAGTGCATGTTGTAGTCTCCTGCTTGTATGGTGACGACGAGCACATCATCATAGGGGTGGTGAAGACCTTGTGCATCTTCTTCCGAGAATCCAATGGAAGGCTTGTCAATCCACGCCATCTTGGGTATGGAACCCGTCAGTTGGATATTCTGAACCATCCTAAGGTAATTCTTCCGGGCTTTCTTCGACAACCTAGCTCGCGGTGCCCCCTACATTCATTCTTATATCTCCTACAGGCAGCTTGGGGTGCTCGTTCTCCCGTCGGGGGGCTTATTCTTGCGGCGGGTCCGTTCTTTCCTTACTAACGAATCTTTGCAGCCTTCCTTGCATAATAAGAGTTTCTATTTGTTGCTTCAAGTCATAGCAATCAGCTGTGTCGTGGCCATGATCACGATGAAAACGACAGTATTTTTCCATTGACCTTTTGTTAAGATCTCCCTTCAACTTGCCAGGAAAAGTTAGGGCTCTGTCATCCTTAATTTGCATCAGTACTTGGTCAATTGAGGCTGTCAGCAAGGTGAAACTTGTGAAATTTCCCTTGGGTGGTTTGGAGCATCAGTCCTCCCGTCGTTCTTTAGTTCTAGCCATCTTTCGCCCCCTATCTGATCGCTCGTCTTCCTGTCTTTCCCTTTTTTTGGGCTTCTCTTCTCGGACCAGTAGCACATCTTCTGTGTTCATGTACTTAGTCACCTTGTAAAGCACATCTAACATGGTCTTCGGGTCGTTCTTATATAGGGAAAATAGGAACTTACCCTTCTGCAGTCCATTGGTGAATGCGGCTACGAGTATCTTGTCATTTGCTTCATCGATCGAGAGGGCCTCCTTGTTAAAGCAAGTTATGTAAGACCTCAATGTCTCATCCTCCCACTGCCTAATGTTCATCAGGTATGCGGTGGATTTCTTATACCTATGCCCCCCAATGAAGTGTGTGGCAAATTAGGCGCTTAATTCTTTGAAAGTACCAATAAAGTTGGGCATCAGCCTACTGAACTAGATCCTTGCGAGTCCCTTCAGCATGGTGGGGAAGGCTCTGCACATGATCACGTCTGGAACCCCTTGAAGGTGCATCAGGGTCTTGAAAGACTCCAAGTGATCTAAGGGATCCTTGGACCCGTCGTAGCTTTCTACCTGCAGCATGCGAAACTTTTGTGGAAGGGGGAATGAACTAACGAACATTGTGAACGGCGAATCGGTTCACCGGACCAGGTCATCAAGATCGCTGGACACCCATCCTCTGAGCGCGTTCATCATGCAGTCCATTGCACCTTCATTATCTGCATCTCAGCAACTATGTGAGGTGGGACGGTATCAGCGACAAACGGCCTACCTGTGTCCTGTCGTTCCAGCCTGCTTGGGGCGTTGCTACCTTCCGGCCCTTCCTAGTTCCTTCTCTTCGCACTAGTTCCTTCTTGATCTTCCTTCTGTGTGTTAGCACCTGCGTTCCTTTGGCACAATTGTTCTTCCAAATCTTAGTTCTATTTGGTGAGACACTCCACAACGGCAGCCAGAGCTTGGACTTGTCTCTTGAGCTCCGTTGTGCATGGTTCATCTCCTTGAATGTAGTTGGTGGTTGCCATCGAGCGAGTGAGTACCATGTAACTTTTTGTCCGAGAAGCGATAACACGACTTTACAATCGCTAATCTTCCCATAGACGGTGCTGACTGATGATGTCGAAAATTGTCAGTATGTCACACGGTCCTCACATGCTCCGATAGAAAACCTGCACAACACAAAAGCTGAAGACCTTAAGAGGAGTACCGGTGTGGTACCGGCCAAATACCCTCTAACGGTCAAGTTAGAGAAATCTCTTGTTTTCAACTCTAAAGTGTTAGAGTTAGGGTGAATTATGCGTACCTTGATTTGTGATGGTGAATTATGCGTATCTCCCAGAGTTCTTTTCCTTATAGGAGTCTCCTTAATTAGGATTAAACATGTAGTGCAAGAATTCTCCTTATGCACGCATGCGTGGAGATCAGGTAAGGTCATGGATGATGGAGGTCCATATGTCCCTTCAGCTTACCTCCAACTTTCTACCTTAAGCTTAATATCTTTAGCTTATTGTCGTCGACTTGATGGCGTCAGCTTCCACCCTTTAGCTTGATGCCGTCAGCCATGAGGTGAAGTTATGGACTATGAGAAGGTAGTTTCATGAGTAAAGCTAACGACCTCGCTATATTCGTCGCCTTTCATTTCGTTAGCCATGAGGTGAAGTTGTGGACTACAATAAGGTAGTTTCATAAGTAAAGCTGACGACCTCACTATATCCGTTGCTTTCATTTCATCAGGGGCAAATCACAAAATTATCCTTATCCGTACTTTTTGCTTCTACAACCAGTTTCAGTTTTTAGTTGGTATGTTTGTGATTTTGCTTCTAAGTACTTTGTTTCTTTGTTGGGTTTCTTATTTGATTTTTGTTTTATAGATCAACCTAAACCCTATTGTTGCGAAGAGAGGAGTTTTCCATTGCACTCAATATGTTCAAGGATCTAATTATTGTCTAATAAATGTCTTTCTTGATCAATCCAGGAAGGGCAATAATTATTTCAGTTGAATGTTTGTCTTCATCCATCTCCATGTTAAATTTTATCAATTTCTATTATAAAATTGTGTGTGGTTTATTGGCTAATAAACTCTTAGAACCTTCTTGCAAATTGATAATCTAGGGAAGGGAGATTTTGGTCAAGCTTTACAGAATTTCAACATGATGATGGGATATTCATTTTAGGAAGAGTAATGTCCCATCAAGCGTGAACTTTACTAGGGAGGAGCACTGTTATTGTTGTTAGGGTCATATTTTCTTTGTAATTGGCTAATCCTTTAACAAAATACATTTTACTTACAATTGGGTAGATCTAAGTTAGGATTAATGTATCAAGGAGTATGTTGTTCAAACATATCAAGTGGTATCATTAAAGACATGAAGGTTAATCCAAGAAACAAGTGAAGAAAGCCTATTTCATTAAGTCTTGACACAAGCTCGACAAATGCTGCTATCGAAGATTAATGGAGAAGCTCGACACAAACTCGATCTATTGAGAACTATGATTTCAGAAATCTCAGATCTGAAATTTGGCCCATAATGACCTGAATGATTAGAATATCTCTTCTTATAACCCTAGTCATATATAAGACTTATTTCAAATTAATCAAGTACTGAAACAAAGACTTTGAACTCATATACTCTGTGTGAAGCTACTGCATTTATGTGCCTTAGGATTTTGTAACCAAGTGCTTCCTAATCTTTATCGTTTATGAAGTAAAGAACTTTGCAGCCAACAGCAATCAATCAAGTTGCTGGAGTTAGTCACAGACTTAGGTCTGTGCAAAGGAATTAGTCATAGATTGAAAATTTGTACAACAAAAGAAAGTAGGCTGGTATAAGATCAAGTCCATTTAGGTATTGGAACAAAAGTTCAACTATAGGATGGTATTTTGGGATAGGTCAGGGTAGTGGTAAGATTCCTCATACTTGTAACCGCTTGATTATTGATTAGTGGATTCTTGGGAGTGGTGACTTTAAATTCATCCGGTAGGGTTTTTGCCTTGCTAGAGGTTTTCCACATTTTGTCAAAAAATCATCGTATTAATTTATTTTTCGTTGCATTTAGTTTATTTGGTGATTTTTTGGTGCCTCCAAAAATTGCATGTAATTTGACCTAATTAATCAACTTAGGTAATTGAATTAATTAATCGAGGTCAATCTATTTTAACCCAACAATTGTCACTACCTGAGTTGTGATAATGGTGGTGAAGCTAGGGAACAAGGATGGCGAAGGTGGAGCTGGTGGCTTCTTTTTTATATTTCATTTTATTTATTTTTGTTAGGACATATGTGGTTCACTTGTTTATAACATATGTCATTCATTTATGTAATTGGCTAATCCTTTGACAAAACGCACTTTACTTGTGATTGGGTAGAATTAGGATGAGTTTTATACTTCAAGAAATTGTGTTTCAAGATCAAGTGTTGAAGTCATCAAGTCTGTCCAAGAAACAAGCTAAAGAGTGCAATTTCATTAAAGCTCGACAACTAGCATGTGTCGAGGTTTAAAGAGCTATTCCAGCCCGTGGCTCGACAGCTTCTCGATAACATCTCAATACCTCTATCTGTCGAGATTTAAGAAAAATAGATTTTGACTTTTGTTTTGATTCCGATCCGTGGATGTGTCTTTGGCCCTTCTTTTCTCCTAACCCTAGACATATAAAATGATTATTTTAAGGGTCATCAAAGGGATGTAAGTTGCACAAGCATTGAGAAATCCTTGTTCATGCAAATTGTAACTTGAGACGAAGTTCTTGCCCTAGTTCATCTCTCTTGTGAAGAAGTTGCTGTGTCTTTGCACCGTAGGGTTTTGTAACCAAGCATCTTCTTGATCTTCACTGTGTGGATGAATTGAAGAACTTTGCAACCAACAATCTTCTCTAGTTGGTGATTGAAGTCGCGTACTGAGATCTGCGCAATTGGTTAGTCACGTACTTGGGAGCCTTGCATCAAAAGGAGAAATTGTCACTACAGAACAAGTCCAATTGGGTATTGGGGCAAGGGTTCAACTGTAGGTTGGTGAGGTACTTGAGATTCCCTTACTTGTAACCGCTTGTTGTGATAATAGTGGAATTTTGGGAGTGGTGACCTTAAAATCACCTAGTGGGGTTTTTGCTGTGCAGGTTTTCCCCATTTGTAAACAAATCACCGGTCATTTATTTTCCGCTGCATACTTAGTTTAATTGGTGATTTTGTTGTGCTGCCACACGCTTTGCATATTAATTTGATTAATTAATAACTTGGCTAATTAATCAACTTAATTCATCACAAAGGGTCAATACGTTTTTGGCCTTTCAATTTTTATGACTAAGATCTCAGTCAATGAATTATAACACATGACACAATATTATTAGTTTGGAGGACCGCTAGACATTGTTGATGTGGTCCTCCATAAGGATAGAATAATTTTTCAAAGGTGAGTGTCTTGCCTCAAACTAAAGGGGAGGAGATATAAAAACAAAAAACCTCAAGGGAGGTTAGTGCAATTTACCTATAAGGTAAAGCTTGTAAACATTTTATATAAATGAAGAGTTAATTTGTTATGTGATTCAGGAACCTCACTCGACTCATTTCTAATTGAAATTAATTTCAAGCTCATGGGAACATTCCTAGAAGTAATATAATTTTTTCCCTGGCATGTTCTCCTAACCTTTCACCAAAAATTATGTTTCATGTTAAAGCACATGCTTCTCAGGTAAGTGATTTCTCTATTTGGATAAAAAGTGTTGAGCAAGGCTAAAAAGTTGTCTTCCCTTCAATTCTTCACATTAATGTTACTCTTACTCCAACTGTTAATTCCCATTTTATAACTCTTCTTCTCTCCATTTTCTTTTCTATAAGTTTTCTATTACTTTCTATGCACCTCTCCCATTCATTCCTTGTTCTTCTTACAACAAAAAAGGTGATTACTCTCTCCCTTTATGATTATTTTGTTTTCGTTGGTGGATTTGTTATTGTTTTTTCCTCCTTAGTAGTGAATTGTTTTATTACTTGCAGATCTGTTTCAAGCCCTCTCTTACTGATTTGGTTTGAATTTAGTTTAGGTTAATGTTTAACTAATTTGGAAGTGAGAATTTGAGTTTATATTCTAATACACTAGATTAGTACTTGGTTTTAGTCTCATTTTAATTTTGGTGTGTTATAAATTTTTTAGACACTTTTAATCTGTTTTGGATTTTAGAGAGATAAAATTTGACTTTTTATGTGTATTTGTTTTCTTTTTGGTTTTGATTTTTTGTTTGGGTAAAATATCATTTTTCGTCCCTAAACTATCTCAAAAAATCGCTTTTTGTTCTTGAATTTTAAGAAGTTCTATTTTTGTCCCTAAATTTTGCAAAATGTTCTGATTTTTGTCCTTCTAATTGTTTTCGTTAGTTTATGTCTTACATGGTTTGGCATAGCGCTGATGTGATATCTAACTTGGACTAAATTATTTTATTTGAACAAATATGAACTCGTGGCAAATACAAACCATTTTTTAAATGGCCAAAATTACCCCCACCAAAATCTCCAAGTCTCAGGCATGCCGACATTAACCCAAATTCCCTAGACCATGAAAACCCACCACCCTCACTCACTGAAAACCTCAAACCGATGACCCCAATCAACCGTTGGTTTCTGCCTCTGTCAAAGTTACATATTGATTAGCATGTGTGGCAAGCCAACTAAATTTATTAAAGTTACTCAAATACAACATGTGGTCCATTACTGTCTGATGGAGTCTTCAACAATAGACACTAGGTACCACTAAATCAGTTTATATACAATATCTGATGGAGTCTGCAACAACAATGTCTGATGGAGTCTTCACAATAAGCACAACAACCCCAATAAATCCATACATTCCAATAAAGCTATAAAGCAAAAGATAAACAAATTTTACCTTATAAGGGAGTGATTAAACGTCCAAGACATTGAAGCTATTTTGCCGATTAGCACTCTGTCAAGCCACGTAAGACAAAAATTAATGGAAACAGATAGAGGAATGAAAATTAGAACATTTTGCAAAGTTTCGGGAGGAAAATAAAACTTCTAAAAGTTCAAGGACGAAAAATGAACTTTTGTGATACTTTAGAGACGAAAATGATATTTTACCCCCTCTTTTTTTTTTCTTTTTTTTTTTTTTTTTTTTTTTTTTTTTTTATAATTTGGTTAGGTTTTGGCTTTTTGGATCCAAAAATTATTCGTTTCATTTTTTAAAATAAATTTATAGATATGTAAGTTTTATTGGATTTGGGGAGAGAACATTTGAATTAAAAAAATAGTTTTGGGAAATAATTGTCAGTTTCTAATATTTTGGAAATATTATCTCTATATTGCATTTTAAGTTCTTAAGAAAGTTGCTTTTCATTTTTGATAACAAATAATTTTTTAAATTATAATGTGTATATGTCTATTAACTTTCTGTTAAACTTTTTGTTAGCAACTAGTTAAAAACTTTTTTTAAAAATTATTATGTCATCACATTTTGACCTCCAATTCAACCCCTGTCCAACCTTAAAACCATGAATTCCTCCTCTTTTTAGTTCTTTCAATGGTTCTATTTTTAAAACCATATTTTGATCAAGTGACTAATTTATTTATTTTAATTATCTTCCAATAAGCTACAATAATGATTAGAATCTGCCCGGTTGCTTTTATCTTAGGCATTGTTCATATGCATTTTTTTTATGGTGCTAATATGTTCGTATATCGTATGCATTGTTATTAATAATAACAAAGTGAACCCATATCCACGCAATGCTATTTATAGAAGTAAAGATTATAATTGAGGGAAACTTGACACGTCCAATTTAACCCACCAAAGAAACGACGTTAAACTAAAATATCTATCTTCTTCTTCTTCTTTTCTTTTTTTTTTTTTTTTCTTCTTTGTACCTGCAAACATTTCCCTTCCAAACCCAAAACCCATATTTCCTTCTTCCTTCTTTTTTCTTTCTTCTTTTTCCTTGTACCTACAAACTTCTCTTCCAAACCCAAAACCTTTCTCTTCCAAACCACTGCTGACCCTTCTCTTCCAAACCCAAAACCCAGAAAAGAAAAAAAGAAAAAAAAAAAAAATCTCATATCTCTCTCTCGGTGTGTATATGTATGTGTACCTGTTTCCTTTTTCTTCTTTTCTGATCTATGATTTTTTCTTTTTTGATCTATGATGCTTTCTTCTTTTCTGATCTATGATTCTTTCTTTCTCTCTCTCTGTTGGTGTGTGTGTATGTATGTGTATCTGTTCCTTTCTCCTTTTCTGATCTATGGTTCTTTCTTTTCTGATCTATGATTTTGTCTTCTTTTCTGAACTATGATTCTTTCTCTGTTTCCGATCCATAGTTCTTTCTTTTCTGATCTATGGTTCTCTTTTCTGATCTTTTCTGATCTATGATTCTTTCTCTCTCTCTCTCGGTGGAGATTTGAAGCCGTGGCTTCTCACAGCATAGGAAAAAAAAAAAAGAAGGAAAAAAGAAAAAATTTTAAAACATGGGTTAACCCCGTTTGTTTGGATGTTAAATTGGATATGTGTCAAAATTTTAGGTAAGAAACCTAAGCTACTGGACCTAAGTTTTGCCCTAATAATATTAAGCATGGAATGACAAATCAAGGTCATTGACATGAATGGTCATAGCTGAACGAATAAATTTCCTATTTATTTTGCAAGACATTTTTGTGTGCGTGTGTGCTGAATAAGTACTTTATTTTATTGAATTACTGAAAAGAACACGATTACAATTAAAAGAACTAGGCTTAGAGCCATCTCGATCCATAGCCTCAACAACACGAGACACTAGGGAAGAGATGGGAACTAGCTCCGTTCAATTGAAAAGCACAGCCCACTGGACTCGTGGTACAAATTATTTTAATTTCCACAATCTCCACCAGGTCCACCAAACCCGAAAGTGTATCCCTCGAACTTACCCATATATCCATGAAAATCTATGAGATAGCAGTTAGGGCTATCAATGATTGTATCATAAGTATATTTACGAGGTCCGTCTAGCACTCCGGAACTATTTCTATACTGGATCGCTCTAAATTGACTTGTATGTTTATAATTGTCATCTGGAAATATTCCAGATCCCATGGGTGGGCTAATTCCATTTGGGGGATTAACAGCGATCCCTCCCCAACCAACAGTTTCGGCTTCAGCAAAATTATTAAATATCTTTGCTGGAAAATATCCAATATTAATTTTATCTTTTGTTACCCACCAATTGCCATCTTCCGCCTGTCATAGAAAACAACAAGAGTATATGATCAGAGTCACAAAACTCTAAGCACCTTTTTTAAACTTTGCTTCAAAATTTAATATACATAAAATGTTAATATTACAAACTAAAATAATATGCAATTTAATTAACAATAGATTTACCTTTGAAAGAGATAATCCAGTCTCAATTTGAGGACCATTAGGAATGGATACATTAACGAAATGTGACCCAAGATAAACACTTTTGTCAACTTGCACAAAACCTGGGCAAGCAATGTTGAAGCAGCCTGTCTTATTAGCACCATCAGTCTGTAATTTTCAAAGGCATTGTTATGTATAATTTTCAAAAGAACTTATAGTATTTAAAAATTAAATTGATTTTGTGTATTAAAAATTTTAATTGATCGAAATACTAGCAAACAAGAAACAAACATACTCCATAAGAAAAAAATTTATACAATAAATTATAAATGTGTGAAAACGATATTATTGAAACTTACCGTCCAATATGTAAAGAAATAAGAATTCCCAGTACCATACGTGCCTGGAGAAACCTGTAATCAAGGAGTAAAAAACATTATTCTTTTGAAAAATCTGTTATGTTGTTCCATTTATATTTAGAACTTGAACATTTTTTAACCAATACGAATGACATCTCTTTTTGATGAATAATACGAATGGCGTCTTATTCATCAAAGAAAACGACTCTTTTTTCTTTGTTTTCTTCGTTGAAAAAGATAATCGTTTATTGCGAATTCATGATTGGACAATTATATCAATCATCAAAGATTAAGGTGTGAAACTGTGAATATAAACAAAATAAGTATAAATTTAAATTACCATCCATCCTGTTGTGATAGAATTCAAGTTCTCGTTTGCACCATTCATGACATACATTACGGCATAGCTGCTTCCCTCCTTAACATCAGGATTATAGACATTGATGAATCCTGTAACACCATGATAACTTTTTGTACCGGTTCGCATTTGGATAACTGCACGCTGTACGACCCAACAAATAAGATCAATTTGATGGGATCCACCATTACTTTATATTCCCCATAAAAAAGCTAGAACCTAGTTCTAAATTTGGCTACCATATTAACCTTCATTGTTCTAAATAATAAATAATTATGCATCTTTTGACAAATTTGCTTTAAAATTATATAATTAAATATTAAAAATATTAAGGATCACAATATATTAAGTTGAGTTTGGTTTTATTCAAACTTGGTTATTTAGCTAATCAAACTTTAAACTTCATTTCAAATTTGGTTCATTTAGTTAATGCAGAGGTTTGAATGGCCATTTTCACAAATCTTATTATGACATCAACGTTATATTTTTGGGAAAATAATACTTGTGTAATGTATTATGATACCAAGTATGGGTATGATTACATCCCAAAATATATAATAAAGAACTTACATGAATATTGGGAACTTTTGTTGTTTGAGCATAAATGGTATTTGACATTGATCTAGTTGCTATGAGGTCTTCTTTTGTTGTCCTGCGAATAGGAACTGTTCCCGACGGACAAGCATCTTGCATTAAACCAATCATTGAAGGTCTATTTCGCAAGAGACCTACATTCTTTGTTCTTTTTGAAAAATGAGGTCTTTCCTGAAGAAGCAAAAATTCAAATTAAACTAAAAAACATAGTATTTGTTTTCCAACTTGCAGATTTATATTTTCAAAATAATAATAATAATATAATAATAATAAGTGATAGCTCTATGGTAATGACATCCTTTGTGGTTTCTCACATGTTCGTGGTTCAAACCCTACTTCCTCTTCCACCAGTATCCACTTATTAAAATTACAATTAAAAAAATAAAAATAAACAATAACTACAAATCTTTATTCCTAAACCTTTGGAATCAACTATAAATTCTCAACAAGCTAAGACAAATCTATCAAAATATGTTATTTTTTGTTGTTCAATTATATTGGAATCATTCTATGTTTCTAATATATATTTCCTTATATTGATAGGTCCACTGTTATTACACTTACTTACCCAAACTAATGTAAGTATAAAAACATACAAAAGTGAGTATTCATAAGTCATGATATATAATTGCATAGTTAAGGAAACTGAATTTTGCCATCTCTTGCTCTAGTTAGAATGTAGCCTTTAATCAAATTCTGATTAAGAATAATTTTTTTTTTTACATAATTGATTTGCTTAATTAATCGTTTAAATAATAAGCCCTAGTCAAATTGAAATTTGTTACAATGATAAGGTATGGCAAACATACTAATCATTATGATAATTTTCAGTTCAAAAAGTACAAACTACTACAATTTCTGAAGCAATTGGAAGAAAAAATTGTTTATTGATATAGATAAAGGAATAAATAGTTTCAATCTTTGCTTAAGTACCTGGATCTTATGATCTTTCAACAAAGGATGGTCAAAAGCCAATTGTTTATTGATATCAATGCAATCAACAATATGTCCAAACTCTGTCTACAAATTCAAAAAAGAATAAACAAGTTCTATTATAGCATGAAAACAAGTTCTATAACATGTTATATATTAAATTAAAAAAAACAATAATAATAAGACTTTCATGATTTAGAAAATGTCTAAAAAATATGATGATTGTGAGTTGCGATCTTGAAGACAAATAATTGAGAAGGCACTGCAAAGATATATGGTAAAAACTCGAATAATAAAAACTTTTCAAATTTAAGAAGTTGAGAACAACAACTTTATAACTTTGACTGGCCTCTATTATTATTATTATTAGCATCTAAATAACAAATGGGTATGACATTTGAGAAGGATTAGGGTTGGGGATGCCCAAGAACTAAATAAATGGACTGTAATTTCATTTTACATGAGTTTCTTGCTATTCAACTAAAGTAATTCAATCATATACTTACTAGTTCCATAATCCCTCTCAAAGGTGACATGGCTAAAATGGAAGCTTTCAAGTAACTTGGGGAGACTCTCATCTAGAAGACACCACGAGTTCCATGGGAATCCAATGTCCATATACCTGGTGCAATAAACACCCAGAAGAGGGCTTCATTGAGGCACATGTTCGGATCACTCGCTATTAGTACTCAATTGATAGGCCAAAATGGGCAAATGCCCTTTTCGTGAAAAAAAAAAAAAAAAAAAAAAACAGCATTATGCCCCCTTTTCTAAACTAATTAGAGAAATACCCCTCTTTTGAATCTCGATTTTCTCAAAATTGAGTTAAGCCCTACAGACGTTTTAAGGAGCATATAGTGACGTTTTAAGGAGCCTAAAGCGGCGTTTTAAGGAGCCTAAAGCGGCGTTTTGGAACTCGAGCTCTATGAACTTGAATTATAGGTAAAAAAAATAAAAAAATAACTTGCATGGAACTTGAGTTCATGGAGCTCGAGTTATAAAACACCACTATAGGTCCTTAAAACGTCACTATAGGCTCCTTAAAATGCCACTATAGGGCTCCAAATTTTTTTTTTTTTTTTTTTGAAACTCGATTATGAGAAAATCGAGTTTCAAAAGAGGGGCATTTCCCTAATTAATTTGGGAAATGGGACATTTGCCCATTTTCGCCTCAATGGATATGACAAGATGCCTTGAAACCATGCACTGCACTACCTAAATACTAGATTATGGAGGAAGAATGGTTTTACGGCCTAAAAACCTAAATAAGTTGTGTATTCCAAAGAAAAATACCCTGTCCATGTGTGGAGAGTATCACTAGTTCACAACTAAAAAATTTCGATCAGCCTATCATTTGGCTTTCACTCATCATCGATCTCCAACCCCACCAAGATGAATGTTAAGAAAACTGCGAAAAGCGATTGTGGAAAGCTATTTGGTATTCCAAGGTCTCGATTCTTGAATAGATAAAGGTACAAATTTGGAAGGCTTGCAAGTCTATTCTGCCAACAAAACTCGAATTGGCTTCAAGATAACGTGGTCAAAAATGTTTTCTACCATATTTATGGTAGGGACTAACGAGGATTATTTCTTTGCCTGCATTTGTTTATTTGTGGTTTCAAATGAGCTGAGCTCGGGCTGAATGGATCCTTACTGAGCCCACCAATGTGTTCTTGGCGGCAAGGAATATGGTGGACGAGTATAAAGCCCATCGAGCTGTTGGAACAGGGTGGGACTTTCTACGAGAGGAGGGATGATTCAATCCTTAGGAAAGAATAATTTCTCCGCATTTCTAGGTTGAGCCCACAGTTATCACTAATTATTGAAAAATTGTGCTCTTAGATAAGATATTATTAAACTTTCAATAATTAAAAGTTAAAAAAATTTATGATTTATGCCGTGTCAAATATTTATCACTGAATTACCTTTAATTTTCCCCTTGATGCAAATCTTATCATTATAAAATTTAAGATAAAAGAACTCAGAGGGGACCAAGATGAAAAACCTTAAAATGTAAGGAACCCAAAAAAAAAACCCACAAATTTTAAGGGGTCAAACACATAATTTAGTCGAAATTAAATATAAATTCACTCGTTTCATTAAGTCTTAGTTCTTCCAATTGAACCACTGCGCACCCTTGATGCGGTGGTCACTTTACAAGTATAAATGCTTGTGGGGTGTAGGGGGTAAGGGTCGAGGTTCAAATCTCCAAGAGAGAGTTTCACACACGTATACACTTAGATTAGGTTAGAGTAGAAATTTTATCTTGTGTCAAAAAAAAAATTCTTCCGATTAAATCAATGTTACTAATTAATCTTATAACTTAGGGTCTGTTTGAGATCCGCTTATTTTGCTGAAACTAAAAACTTTTTTGTTGAAAGTACTGTAGATAAAGGTAAAAGTTAGCTGAAATAGTACAGTGAGACCCATGAATAGAACCGAAAAGTGCAGTAGGACCCATGAATAGTAGTAAAAATAAGCTGAATAGTAAAATAAGTTAGCAAAAATAATTTTTGCCAAACACACACTTAGGATCTGTTTAGATACCGCTTATTTTGCTGAAACCTGAAAACTCATTACTGAAAACACTATAACAAAATAATTTTTAAATAATGAATAGTGTTGTGGGATCCAAATTTACTACTTATGCACGTTTTTCACAAGTTTGGCCCAACCAAAAATGCAAAATGCAAAATAATTTCTAGACAAATGCACGCTTAATCAAAGTCTTTTGAATGTTGCTATTGTTGTTGTTTCTTTTCTTTTTTCTTTTTTTCTTTTTGGGTCTTTCTATCTTTTTTCCCCCTTTCAATAAAGAGGAGAGTGGAAATCAAACTAAAATTCTTCTTTTTATGAGAGAATTTGAGAATAAAACATAGGGTCTGTTTAGTTGGAGAAGTGGAAACGTGGGGAATAGAAAAGTGCGAGGATAAAAGAAATTTTAATTGCCCTCATTTGTGTTTGGTTGGGGGTGGAAAAATGGAAGGATGGAAAAAAAATAAGTTTTTTTTATATATAATTTACTCATGTGCCCATGTTAAAAATAATGTCCAATAAAAAAAAAGTGACAAAAAAAGACAATTATCCAAATTTATTAAAAAAGAAAAATCATGCCAAAAAAATCATGTCGAAGAAGAGGGGAAAAAAAAAAGCACCCACAACAATCTATATGCTATATCACACCAAAAAAAGAGAAAAAGAAAAACAAACAAGTCCATCACGCCTAGGAAAGCAAAATAAAAAAGGAAAGCCAAAAAAAAAAAAAAAAAAGAGAAGAAGCTATTAATAGGGCCAGTAAACGAAGGAAAGGAGGGTATTTTAGTCATTGATTGCAATTATTTTTCTTCCCTCTATTTTCTCCCCAAATTAGAGAGATAAAATTTTGGTGGGGCAGGGGAGAAAACACCTGGAGCATTAGATCTTACTCAAATGAACAATCAATTGATAATAACAATAAGAAGAACATATAATTTCTAAATGGAATGTTTAAATATCATTGCACCAAATATGCTTGCAGTATTATAGTATTACAATATATAAAGATTCAAAGCAAACATGAGTTCGAGTTAGTCTAAAACCTGAATGCTTTTAACGGGAGGTTTGTTTATGAGCTTTAGTTGTCTTTCTAACTCCAATTCTTCTTCTTTGGATATAATTCGGGTTCCATTCACCTGATAGATACTTGTCAAACACAAACACAAAACTACAATTAAAATCATTCTTTCAAAATACATTGCCTTACTAATTGGATGTAAGTATATATATTGGGTTAGTATTCTTTGAGGCTATTTATATAGGAGTGATGGTGAGTTGAAGATAAGTATAATTAAGGTCTCATTATGGAAAGCAACTAAGTTTGTTTTATTTATTTATTTATTATTATTATTATTATTATTATTATTATTATTATTATAAATAGTTGGGAGACGGGCGAATTTGAATTTTAGATGTCTCTAGTGAAAACATAAGGAGAAAAAGATGGATTAATCTTTTCTTTTTCTTTTTTCTTTATCTTCACATTACCATCTTTGTTGGAAACACCAATCAATTTTTATTCTTATTTTATAAGATCTTGTTATGGAAAGACAATGGCACTCTTGATACCAGCGAAGCATGTTAAATAGTGTTAATATTTACATGTTGCACTTTGAAATTTTTGAATGTACGTTTTGCACCCTAAATAATAACATTTGTTACACTTTGCATCTCAACATTAAGTTTGCTATTAACTTGGACTAAAATTCAAAATTAAGGATGTAAAGTGTGATTAGAAGTATAGTTTATAGTGGTAAAATGTAATTTATTTTTTTTTTTAAATAATTGAAAAGAGGGGGCAATTAGGTCTTTACACATTGTGCCATATTTACCCATCCAGGTTAGTAGCAAACTTGATGTCAGGGTGCAAAATGTTACAATGATCATAGTTTAGGGGTGAAAAATATGCATTCAAAAATATGTAATCGGAGATATAGTTTTGAGTGGTAAAGTGTAATTTCTCTTAATATTTATCACATTGATAAAGAAATAGATTGATTGATTTACTATTTGCAACCATCTACAATACCCTCATTTTTTTTTAATAACTCTATAGTTGAAGGAGAGAAAATTTGAATCTTGAACACATCCTCGTTGGAAACGTAGGGGAAAAAGATGGATTGATCTTTTATTATTATTATCTTCATCTTACCATCTTTATTGGAAACACCAACTACTGGGTTAAAATAGATTGACCCCAATTAATTAATTCAATTATCCAAGTTAATTAATTAGGTCAAATTACATACAAATCATCAAGGCATTAACAAATCACCAAATAAACTAAATGTAGTGGAAAATAAATTAACACGGCAATTTGTTGATAAATTGGAAAAACCTCTTGCAAGGCAAAAACCCCATTAGATGAATTTAAGGTCACTATTCCTAAGAATCCACTAATCCATAACCAAGCAATTACAAATATGAGGAATTTTACCACTATCTTGCCTATTTGCAAAATAACAACCTATATGATAGGCCAAAAACGTATTGACCCCTTGTGATGGATTAAGTTGATTAATTAGCCAAGTTTATTAATTAATCAAAATAACATGCAAACGCGTGGTAGCACAAACAAATCACCAATAAACTAAAGTATGCAGCGGAAATTAAATGACAAGGTGATTTATTTACGAATGAGGGAAACCTACACGGCAAAAACCCCACCAGGTGAATTTAAGGTCACCACTCCCGAAACTCCACTATTATCACAACAAGCGGTTACAAGTAAAGGAATCTCAAGTACCTTACCAACCTACAGTTGAACCCTTACCCTAATACTCAATTGGACTTGCTTAGTAGTGACAATTTCTCCTTTTGATGCATAGCTCCCAAGTACGTGACTAACTAATTGCGCGGATCCTAGTACGCCACTTCAATCACCAACTAGAGAAGATTGTTGGCTACAAAGTTCTTTAATTCATCCACACAATGAAGATCATGAAGATGCTTGGTTACAAAACCCTAGGTGCAAAGACACAGCAACTTGTTCACAAGAGAGATGAACTAGGGCAAGAACTTTGTCTCAAGTCACAATTTGCATGAATAAGGATTTCTCAATACTTGTGCAACTTGCTACACTTTGACGGCCCTTAAAATAATCATTTTCTAGGGTTAGGAGAAAAGAAGGCCTAAAGACACATCCACGGATTAGAATCAAAACAGAACTAGGAATCTGTTTTTCTTAAATCTCGCCAGCTACAAGTGTCGAGGTGCTGTCGAACAGCTGTCGAGCCTCGGGACTATACCAACTTCTTAAAACTCAATAGATGCAGTTGTCGAGACAGCTGTCGAGCTTTAATGAAAAGCACTTCTGAACTTGTTTCTTGGACAGACTTGCATAGTTTTAACACTTGATCTTGAAACCTTGTTTCTTGAAGCATTAACCTCATCCTAAATCTACCCAATTACAAGTAAAATGCGTTTTGACAAAGGATTAGCCAATTACATAAATAATGAATGACATATGTTCTAAACAAGTGAAACACATATGTCCTAACACTATAGTTGAACATTTGCTCCAATACTTAATTGGACTTGATCTTGTAGCAGCCTTTCTTCTTTTGTTGCACAAATCTCCAATCTGTGACTAACTCCTTTGTACGGATCCCAGTACATGACTAACTCTAGCAACTTGATTGATTGTTATTGGTTGCAAAGTTCTTCACTTTATAAACGATGAAAATAAGGAAGCACTTGATTACAAAACCCTAAGGTGCACAAATGCAGTAGCTTCTCACAAAGTATATAAGTTCTAAGTCTATGTTTCTGTACTTGATGACTTTTAAGATGAGCCTTATATATGACTAGGGTTATAAGAAGAGAAACTCTAATCATTCAAATTATCATGGCAAATTTTTAGATCTAAAATT
The DNA here is from genome assembly GCA_014183005.1 of Castanea mollissima. NCBI lineage: Eukaryota > Viridiplantae > Streptophyta > Magnoliopsida > Fagales > Fagaceae > Castanea > Castanea mollissima. Next base: position 53,046,149 of record JACAVU010000003.1, read on the forward strand.
TTTGAAATCGTAGTTCTCGATAAATTGAGCATATGTCAAGCTTCTCCATTAATCTCCAATGGCAGGATCAGTCAAGCTTGTGTCGAGACTTATTGAAATGGTCTTTTTTCACTTGTTTCTTGGATCAACCTTCATGTCCTTAATGATACAACTAGATATGTTTGAAGAACATGCTCCTTGATACAGTAATCTCAACTTAGATCTACCCAATTACAAATGCGTTTTGTCAAAAAATTAGCTAATTACATAGAAAATATGACCCTAACAACAATAACAGTGCTCCTCCCTAGTAAAGTTCAAGCTTGATGGGACAGTACTCTTCCTAAAATGAATATCCCATCATCATGTTGAAATTCTGTAACATCAGCCAATTGTTATTTTTTAATTTATTTTATAAGGTCTCGTTATGGAAAGCCAACAACGCTGAGCATGTTAAGTATATTTAATATTTATCAAATGAAAAAGAAAAGGATGGATTGATTAACTGTTTGCAACTATCTACAATGCCCTCATTTTTTTTATAACTCAATAATTAGAGGAGAGAGAATGTGAATCTTGAACACATCTTCGTTGGCAGTGCCAGGAGTAAAAGTTGGATTGATCTATAATTATATTTTATCTTCACATTTTCATCTCTATTGGAAACTCCAACCAAGTTTATTTATTTATTGAGTCTGAATTGGTAAGGATGAGGTGTAAAAGTAAAACTCATAATAACATCTCAATAAACTCACAATTAAAATTGGATTTGCAAATGGGTAATAGAATTCATTGAGTGTGGTTGTGCCTATTCTTTAATATGTAACATGATGATATGGCATGTTGGAATTCGAGGGATAAAACTTGAGTTTTACACCATATCCTTATAGAATTTAATCTCTTATTTATTTATAAGGTCTCATTACATAGTTATGGAAAGCCAATTAAAGCCCTTGGCACTAACCCAGCATGTTAAATAACATTAATATTGACCAAATGAAAACAGGAGAGATTGATTGATTTACTATTATACTAGCTGCTAACTCATGCAATGCTCTTACGTTTGGTTTAATAAGTATTAATAGGGCTGTCCACGGGTCGGGTTTGTGCCTAACCCGGAACCGACCCGCCGGAATCAGGTGGCAAAAAAAATGCACCAGTCGCCGACCGCCGGAGTGAACGGATCGAGCGAATCAAACCATCAAATGGTGGCGGACGGGTCGAAAATCTAGAAAACGGAAAAAACCAACATGAAAATGGTGAAAAACCGTGTGAAAATGGCAAAAATCTTTGAGGTTTCTCCAGATCCGGCCAAATCTAAGCCATTTTCGGCAAGATCTTGGCTAGATCCAGTGAAATCTCGCTGAGATCTTGACGAAAATGGTCTGGATCTCATCGGATCTACCAAATATCGCCAGTAATCTTGTGGATCGATCGGATTGGTTTTGATTGGATTCTGGAGAAGGAAAACCGACGACCGACCCGCCAAACTCTGTTTTGGAGGAACAAACCCGTTGCCGACTGCCGGAGAAGTCGGATCGGTTAGCGGCGGGTCGAGTTTGGCCGGCGGCGGCAGGTGGATCAGGTTGGCTGGGTCTCTAGACAGCCCTAAGTATTACAAAAGAACCAGTAATATAATAAATATACAATTGTGCTTACATCTTCAAGCTTTATCCAATGCTTTTCAAGAATCTATTTCCTCCCTATCTTAGGCTCTTCTCTTTTCTCAACTTCTTCAAGCTACTTAATTTTTCACCAAATAATTATCAAGTATAACACCAAATTTTTCACCAAACACTCTTAAAGTCAATAAATTTCATAATAACTCCACCCCAACTATTGAATTATAAAAAATCCAATATATCTATAATCTTCATGAAAATAAGCATTCCATTGGTCTTCATCATGAAATTTAGAAATAAATAACAAAAGAGATTAGACACACAAAAAAATTCAATATATCCAAGTTATAAATAAAATACCAATACTAATTATGCTAAGGTGGAAAATTGTACTATCTTTTGCCATATATAAATACAACATGACCTGCGACCTCAAAAGCTTATGTGAAACATGTTTAAATGGTACTATATGGTTTTGTTCGAACATTAAGAATCCAAAAGCCATAAATCCAAATATTTATGGCATTTGTTTCAAGTTTATGCCAAACCAAAACTAAAGGTAGGCCTTCAAAAAAAAAACCAAAAATATACATTTAAATCCAAAATTGTTAAATTTGTTAAATGGGAGCCATTGGGTGCAATTCACAATGGCTTTGTAAAAAACAACCCAAAAGGAAAAATGAATGTTAAAATCTGTGTGGTCTTCCAAACTAGAAAACAACCCAAAATTAAAAAAGAAAAGAAAGATGCAAATGATATGTAAAAAGATGGGTATTTAATAATGAAAATTAGAAGGGTGTGAGTTAAAAGGGAAAAAACCTTGGGGGAGAATATAGTGGTAGAATTTTGGGCACCAAGGGTAAGCAAATCACGTGCCCATTAAAATTTCACAATTTTGTTGCACCTTGGTCCTATAAATGCTCTCTCCACATCCACCCCACCATGCACTGACATGGTTATAACACAACACAACAGAGAGAGACAACCAAGAGAACAAAGCAAAAGCGAGAGAGTAGACGTTGTATACACTGAGCAAAGAGCTGCCAAGCTTGAAAGCTTTAGCAACCTTGCAAAACTATAGAAGAAATGTATTTATAATCAAAACTATAGAGAAAAAAAAAATGTATATTAATTGACTAGTTTGGTTTGAAAGTTGTTTCTCTATGCTAGGGCTCTCTAGAAATTCGTGCCTACTCCTTGAGTTGGGCTACCGTTAGCATCTTTCTTCTTTAATTTTGCTTTTCTCTTCTTGGAGCCGGTTCTTACACTCTCTGGGATGGAAAACCTGCCTGCTATGTGGGAGAATTTCTCACTCTCTAAGTCTGAAGGTAGTAAATACCAAGTTTGTGAGAAGGGTTATGAAGGAAAGTTTCTGTTGGCTGCGAGATTCTTTATGGGTAGAGTGTTGAGTATGGCAGTGGTGGCTCATACCTTCAAACTCCTTTGGCATACCAAGAAGGGGTTCGAGGTGTGCGATACGGGAGACCACAGACTTCTGTTTGTATTTTCAGATGAGTTCGATGTTGAAAAGGTCTTGGCGGGGGAGTCGTGGTCGTTTGATAAGAACCTGGTGGCACTGAAGAAGGTTCGATAGCACACGGAGGTGAAGGGATTGATCTTTGATAACGCAAGTTTTTGAATTCAGGTCCATGACCTTCCTCTAGGTTGTCTGAACATGGGAGTGGCTCAGGACATTGTTTCGGTTGTTGGAGACGTTGCTGTGAGTGAAGAAAGCAACAAAGAATATGAGGGAAGCCAGTTCTTTCGAGCTAGGGTGTCCGTTGATATTACGAAGCCTTTATGTAAAGGTAGGAAGATCGAGTTGAACAATGGGGAGGATAACTGGGTTAGCTTCAAATATGAGCGTTTGCCCAATCTCTGTTATTGGTACGGTCGTCTTACCCACCATGACAATGATTGCTCACTATGGTCTAAACGGAAGGGATCAATGAAGGAGGATGATCAACAGTTTGGGTCGTGGCTGAGAACGAGCACCCCGAATCTTGGGAAAAAGATGATAATTCGTGTAGCGGGATATGAAGATGACTAGAGTAAGGAAACTGAGGCATCCCGGAGTGCAAGGAAGAGCACTGGGATGGACCACATGGAAGTAAAAGAACCTGAGGACCCCACGGAGCTTGGCACGAAATGCAGAGGGGAAGCTAATATTCACGCTTCATCTAAAGGGGAACACATGATAGTGGACGCTGAGTAGATTGCATAGGGGGTGGTGCATGGAGTTTTGAGTGGTGTTTTAGACCTTAAGGTTATTGACTCATCTGATTGTTTGGTTTCAGTGCGGGTTATGGATGCAGCTCCATCTCGAGACTTTCAGGTGCAGTTGCAAGTTATTGATGAAGAATTGGCAAGGTTTAATCTCTAGGATAAGGATAAGGATGTAGAATCAGCTGCTCTGCCAAGTGGGGTGGGTGCTCGGGTTGTGGATTCAGCACTTTTTTTGAAAAAATCTGTTCACTCCCACTGGATCAAGCAAAAAAAATTCAAAGAAACAGAAGGTATCACAGGTAGTCAGGCAGCCAAGTTTGCTTCCTGGTAGGATGGAATCAATTTTATCAAAGCGTATGAGGCAGGCTTTGGATGAAGACAGGGAGGAAGAGAGCTGTCGTAGGAAGAAATGGACATCAGAAACTTTTTTTCAAATGGCAGTGGCTGATGATCAGCACTGCCAACAGCCATGAAACTCTTAGCTTAGAACTACAGGGGGCTTGGGAACCACCATGCAGTTCAGGAGCTTGTCAATAATAAAAGCACAAGATCCCATGATTTTATTTTCGTCAAAAACATGGTCGACAAGAAGCATATGAAGTGGGTCTGAGATAGGATTTACTTTGATGGGTGTTTCACGGTACCCAATGATGGAAGGGGAGGATGTTTGGCTCTTCTTTGGAAGGCTGGTGTAAATGTTTGGGTTAATAGTTTTTCGAAGTACCATATTGATTCAATTGTTCATGGTGGTTTGGAAAATGCGAGGTTGACTGGATTTTATGGTGAACCTGAAACTAGTCAAAGAAAGGAGGGATGGAATATGCTTAGAATGTTGAGCTCAAGGCCGAAACTCCCATGGTGTTGTTTTGGGAATTTTAATGAATTACTTGAGGTGCAAGATAAATGGGGTGGCATTCCTAGGACACATAATTTGATGTAGGACTTTCGTGACGTCTTAGACCAATGTGGATTTGTTGATTTAGGATTCTCAAGTCCGGATTTCATTTGGCATGGCATACGTAGGGGGGAGTTGATATGGGAGAGATTGGATAGGGGTATTGCAAACTATGAGTGGTTAGCTAAGTTCCCTACAGGCAGAATTAAACATCTCAACTGCTTTACCTCAGATTATAGGCCAATTCTCTTGTCTTTGGATAAGAATGGGGAACACCAAAAGTGGAGACGGAAGCCCTTTCATTTTGAGGCTATGTGGGTTAAGGATCCTAGTTGCAAAGAGATAATTACAAGAGCTTGGGATTGTACTCCTGATGGTACGCCTATGTATGTAGCTACTACAAAATTAAAGCGATGCAAGAAGCATCTGAAGGCATGGAGTCGGGATCACTTTGGAAATATTCTGAGGAAAATAAAAATAGTAAAAGAACCGCTCTAGAGGGCAGAAGAAGCTTCGGCCAGCTCTAGTAATCTTGAGGAGATAGTATGTTTGAAGAAAGAGTTGAATTCTTTGTATGACGAGGAAGAAAAGATGTGGCAACAAAGGTCTCGAATTCAATGGCTAAAGGGGGGTGATCAAAATACAAAAAAATTTCATGGTTCAGCTACCCATAGGAAGAGGAGAAATTTTATTAAAGGGTTGCATGATGGGAATGGAATGTGGCAGAAGGATGAGGAAAGAGTTTCAGCCTTATTGATTGAGTATTACTCTCAACTCTTCACTTACTCATCTCCTCATGATTTGGAATGCATTGTGGAAGGGGTTCAGCCCGTAGTATCAGATGAGACGAGGGTAGCTCTCATAAATCCTAACACTAGTGAGGAGGTTGGAGTTGCAATAAGGGAGATGGCTCCACTTAAAGCTCTGTATCCTGATGGTATGCCTCCTCTATTCTTTCAACTTATTAGACTGATGTAGGTATGGATATTACTCAGGTTGTATTTTCTTACTTGAAGTCGGGCTCCATTCTTAAATCTATCAACCATACCTTCATTACTTTGGTCCTTAAAGTTAATAACCTAGAGAAAGTGTCTGATCTCAGACCAATTAGCCTTTGTAATGTAATTTATAAAATTTTCAGTAAGGTGATAGCTAATCATCTTAAGCCTTAATTCTATTATATTAGAGACTCAAAGTACTTTTATTACTGATAGATTGATCATTGATAATATCTTAATAGCTTTTGAATCTTTGCACCATATGAAAACAAATTGTACAGGAAAGAAAGGCTTTATGGCTGTGAAACTGGATATGAGTAAGGCTTATGATAGGGTGGAGTGGAGCTTTCTTGAAAAAATCCTCAAATTGGGCTTTCAAGATTCTTAGGTGGCTAAACTGACGCATCTCTCTTTTGCAAATGATTGTATGATTTTTTGTAAATCTACCTTGGAGGAGTGTAACAAAATTCAAGAACTTCTTACCTATTATGAAGTAGCTTCGAGCCAAATGATTAATAAAAAGAAGACTGCCCTATTCTTTAGCAGGAACACTGACAAGCAATCCTAGAAGGCTATCAAGGTGGCTATAAACGAGACTGCCAAATAGCATTATGAGAAATATTTGGGTCTTCCTTCTTTTGTGGGATGAAATAAGACGGCATGCTTTACTCAGATCAAAGAAAGAATATGGGCAAGAATGCAAGGATGGAAGGAAAAGCTCCTGTCTCAGGCAGTATAGGAGATCATGATCAAGGCTGTGGTCCAATCTATTCCTACCTACTCTATGAGTGCTTTTAAGCTTCCAATTGGTTCATGTAAAGATCTTGAAGCAATGATTAGGAAATTTTGGTGGGGCAATGGTGACTCAAAGAAAATCTATTGGGTTAAATGGAGTTCCCTATGCTCCTCCAAATCTGTGGGAGGTATGGGTTTTCGTGATTTTCAAAAATTCAACAATGTGTTGCTAGCTAAACAAGTGTGGCGCCTTCTTCATCAAAAAAACTCGCTTCTCTTTAAAGTCTTCAGTGTTAAATATTTTCCGACTGGTAATATCCTTGAAGCTCTTGTTCACCTAAAGTGTTCCTATGCATGGAGAAGTATTTTGCAAGCTCGAGATGTTATTAATCAAGGGGCTATTTGGAGGGTAGGGAATGGTCAATTAATAGATGTTTGGAATCATCATTGGTTGCCTAATCCGGCATGTAGCAAAATCATCTCACTTAGGGCGAATTCCTCAATGTCTAGAGTTTGTGATCTTTTCTTCTTGGATACTAGGATTTGGGATCCAGGGTGTTTGGAGGAATGCTTCCTCCCATGGGAAGCTGAGATGGTGGCTCGGATTCCCCTCTGTGAAGATTGGGGTGAGGATATTTTAATTTGGCCGTTAACTTCAGATGATGAGTACAATTTCCGTAGTGCATATTGAATGCTTGTTGCAGCAGAGTGTAGGCTTTTAAGAAGGCTATTTGGAAAATAAAAGTTCCAAATAAAGTTCGGCATTTTGTTTGGCATGCTGTGAAGGACTCACTCCCTACTAAATAGAATTTGAAGACAAGACATGTTCCGGTGGATGACATTTGTGATGGATGTGGTGATCATGTGGAGTCGATATTTCACTACTTATGGTTGTGCGATTAGGCCAAGTCTGTTTGGAGGTCGAACCCAGGGTTTGGCTTTTTATTTCAAAAGAGTTCAGGTCCATGTATGATATTTTGGAAAAGGTGTTCAAAAATGGCTCCGGATTTAGCTTTGTTTGCTTTAGTGGCTTGGTGTTTATGGCAGTGTAGGAACAGGTTAAGGGAGCGCCAACCCTCTTGACAACTTCATGAGATTGGTGAGAAATCATTGACATTGGTTCGTGAGTTCTAGGAAGTACACAAACAGGAGGTGAGGAATCCAGTACAATGGCCACCTGTTTGCTGGTCTCCACCACCTGACGCCTATTGCAAGGGTAATTTCGATGTTGCCCTCTTTGATGGTTTGGACTTTGCTAGGATTGGGGTTGTGTTTCAGGATTCTCCAAGGAATGTTATTGCTGCTTTAAGTCAAAAGATTGGCTTCACACCTTCGATTGAACTTGCTGAAGCTTTGGCAGCACGAAAGGCTATGGTTTTGGCTAAAGAATTAAGCCTGTTTAATGTCATTATAGAAAGGGACTGTCTTGGGATTGTTCAAGCATTGGAGAGTTTTGGTTCGTGTAAGACTCTGTTTGGTCAAGTTGTCGAAGAATCTAAGTGGTTGGGGCGCACGTTGCAGCATTGCCATTTTCAACATGTCCGTTGAGAGGGGAATAGGTTGGCTCATGGCCTAGCTAGAAGAGCAGTTTTATCTTCTGATACTGATGTATGGGTAGAAGATCTGTCTGGTGATCTGGAGGATGTATTCCAGTCGATTTTGTTCAATTCTTTAAAAAAAATTCGCTTAACTTTTGCTGAAAAAAATCACAACCACAAGTTCATACTAAACAAAGGCTAGACTTGAGACATTATAGTTCATGATGTTACAGTTGGAAGGACAAGGACGACAAACAGAGAGTGAAAGCAAGAATTAGGTCTTTTAAAAGGAAGGGAAAGGTCTGGAAACCATCAAAGGTGCAGGTTTTTAGGGTTTAAAATGAAGAAAATTGAGGAATAAAATCTCACCTTGGATTAAATATCCTACCTTTATTTTTTAGAAATGACAAAAATTGAATTAAACTAAATATGTTCTATAATATACATTTTTTGCATAATACACAAAAGCATGAATATGTTCTAACACATTTAAAATCTCCTTAAAGCATGGTTCCTACAAGTGAATTAATGCTAGCAAATGTGATGCTCTCAATAGAGCCGTAGCAGCCATCCACAATGGGTCTCGGCAAGGAATTAATTTATTATGGGCTGTAATAGGAGAACCACGACTATCTCTAACAATAATGATTAAACCTACACAATTCTTGGCTTTTGAAAAAGGTCAATGCCATTTTAATTTTTAAAAATCATTTGAATGACAACTCTGACTTTATAGTTTTCTTATTTATGTCCTACATGCATAGATTTCTTAAAATATGGTAGAAAAGTAAATTGAAAATTGAAGTAGGATGGTGAAGCTAATTTAACTATCCCAACTCCTATAAGCTTTTATCAAGATCCAAGACAATTTCAATTCCTAATATCCAAAAATATTTCAATAACACCGAAAGCATATCCCAAAAATTTACAAATCAAAGAGAAGAAACAAATTAAGAGGAAACAAACACTTACAAAGGGACCAAGGATCTTGTTTTGTTAATGCCATCCCTACTAAAACTCTCATTGCCTGTGATTGCTCAATTGTGATCTTGCCTACTATATCTACCATTTATTTTTAAAAAGGTACATCTTCCTACCAATAACAAATAAAAGTAGAAAACTTCTAAAAAATTCATTCTAGCATTGCACAATGTAGGAATGTGTGATTAAATAATGCATATTTGTGTGTTTCAAGAAGTTGCAAGGATACCAAAAAAGTCAAAAATGGTGATGCCAATATCACATTGCACAACTTATTATTGTTAGAACTACCAATATAGCAGAACATAATTATGACACTAAATATGGAAAAAAAAAAATACATAGCAAATACATCAATTTATTTATGTGGTTATGCCCCAACAACATAGGCTTTTGTTTTTACCTCAACAGGCTACCTAAGGTTGATCTTTTGTGTAGGTTGTATATGCATGGAATCATTCACAATATTAAAAGACCACATAAAAATCCAAAACCCAAAATCCAATCTACATTTAATTTTGGCAAGAAAATTTTCTAAGAAAATTTAAAAGATGTCTCTGTCTATAAAACTATAAATTTAATTAAAGCGACAACTAATCCACAAACCCAAAAATTACTCATTCATATCCCTAAGAGGAAACTTTAGAAACCCATCAAATTTCCTATAACGGGCTAACCACAATTCAAAGAACGCCAACTAAGAAGCCCTGGAACCATAAATTCATTGATGCAACTTTGATAAGTATAGTTTATAGCTTTTGTTATATTTTTATTGTCACCACCAAATGACAACCCTTGCTGGAAACTATGTTAACTTTGGTGTGTTTGAACTATATGGCGATTTAGCACTCTCTGATGCACTAGATGTTGCTCCTAAGATGACACTGGGCAAAATATATTAAACTTAAAGGGTTTGACTTTTTTAAATTTGGCCTATGGACAGCCATGACTGTGTAATACCACCTTCAGAGTGAAGTGAACTTCCTAAGCACCTGCCTCCTACTAAAAGCCTTCCCAGTCCGGGCATTAAGAATGTGTGTGATCACCTCCCAAACATGGTCATTAGCAAAATGGCAATACATATTCTCAAGCATAAATTGTCCAAACACAAGATCACTTAACACATCAACATAGTCCTCATCCCACCTTCTCAAGTCCACAGCCATCTTAAAGAACAACACACACATCTCATATGCAATCATATTATAATTACAACACACAAATCCCAATACTATTAGAGGAACAAATATTGAGCATAGGATCCATATTGAAAAATTCCAAATGAAAAATGAAAGACACATTTGCTAGAGCTCTATCAACAATTTTTTACATTCATCTAAGTATAGTACTACTATATTTGTTTCCCAGTACTTGCAATTAGTAGACAAAGGAACTCAGATGTGGTATCAGCAAGGGCACGATATTCTACTTCAATACTGGAGCGGGTCACAAGGGTTGTTTCTTGCTTCGCCAAGAAATCAAAGAAGAATTAAGAAGAAAATAGTAACCAGTGGTGGACCTGTGATCAGTGGGATCTCCTGCCCAATCAGCATTAGAGAAAGCACAGAGAACAAAAGGAGATTGAGCAGAGTAGAAAATACCATGGAAGAGAGTGCCCATCAGGTATCGAAGTATGCACAGAACAACAACATAGTAAGTCAATCATGGAGCAGACAGATACTAGCTCACTAGTGAATAGTATAGGAAATGTTTGGACGAGTGACAGTGAGATAAACTAAGCTGTCAACCAAGCGTTTGTAAATAGAGGGATTAGACAATGGTTTCCCTCATAAAGGAGTCAGATGCGCATTAAGTTCAACTAAAGTGTCACAGTCTTGCGATCAGTGAGTCCAGCTCGAGACAAAAGTTCAGAAGCATACTTGACTTAAGTAATATAAAGTTCACATGTAGAATGAGTGATTTTAAGACCCAAGAAGTAGTTGAGATATCCAAGATCTTTCATCTCGAACTGTTAACTAAGAAAATCCTTAAGTTCTTGATGCCATTGAGGTCATCACCAGTTATGATTATATCATCCACATATAGGAGAAACAATAGTGCCTTTGTTAGTGCGACAAAGAAATAAGGCAGAATCATAATGACTGGTAATGTAACCCAAGCGAGAGATGGTAGAGCTAAACTTGGCAAACCAAGCTTGTGGAGCTTGTTTAAGGTCATAAAGTGCACATCGAAGGTAACAACAAACCTTGTTCAGTTCAATAGAGATACTAGGAGAAGGTTGCATATAAACTTCTTCACTTAAATTCCCATTAAGGAAGGCATTTTTTGACATCCATCTTAAAAATGTCTCATTTACTAGCAGCGGCAACAACTAAGAGGGCACCAATAGATGAGATTTGAGCAACCGAAGCAAAAGTCTCTTCATAATTAATCTCATACTCCTATGTAAAACCTTTTGTAACAAGATGAGCTTTATATCGCTCAACCGACCCATCATAACGAGTCTTGATCTTGTAGATCCACTTACAATCAACCACAAATTTCCTAGGGGTGAGAGTCACCAAATCCCAAGTATGGTTTTTAGATAATGCATCAAGTTCCTCTTACATTACAATCTACCATAAATGGCCAGTGAAGGCCTCACGATAGGTGTGAGGCTCATACAGTGTAGCAAAGGCAGTGTAACAATGATAATCAAGTAAATGTGCAGGAATGGATCTTACCCGAGTTGAGTGACGATGTGGAATGTCTTGTGCAAGATCTTTAGGTGGAGCAGGAGCAGGGGACCCAAGCTTTGGGTTGGGTGGCTCATCTTCCACCTGTTCATTAGAGGGTGATCTAGGAGAGGCATCAAAAATATTTGGCGGTTAGACAGAGAAGTCTGTAGGACGATCAAAAGCAACTATAACAGGAATATGTTGCTTATCTAGAAAAAGATCTAAGACAGAGGAAGTAGATAGGGAGGCAAGGAAGTGAGAGAGCTTGACAAAGGAGCAATGTTCCCAAAAGACAACATTGCGAGAAATACGAAGATGATGAGAGATAGGATCATAACACTGATACCCCTTTTGAGTTTCACCATAGCCAAGAAAATAACGAAGTCTAGACCGAGACTCAAGTTGTTATGATCATGCGGCTGAAGAGGAACGAAATAGGCAGAACCAAATGAGCAAAGGTGGTGATAGTCTGGAGGTGACCTAAAAAGGCACTCATATGAAGTTTGATTTTGGATGATAGAACTGGGGATACGATTAATAACATGAACATAATCTTTGCCCCAAAAAGGAGCAGGAACTTTGGCAAAGAGGAAAGCACAAATAGTGTCAAGAATATAATGAAGTTTTCGTTCGGCTCTACCATTTTGCTAAGAGATACCTGGACAAGTTAGTTGATGAATAGTTCCATAGGAATGCAAAAGAGATTGGAAATCATATTGAGTGTATATTATCAAATCAAAAAAATTGATTCGTATGGAAAATTCAGTTTCAACTATTTTTGCAAAATTAGAATATACTTGCAATAATTAAAAACGATGTTTCATTTGAAAAATCCAACTGTAGCAAGAATAATCATTAACAAAGACAACAAAATATCGAGATCCACCAATACTAGAGATAGAGGAAGGCCCCCAAACATCAGAATGAATTAGGTCAAATATATTAGTAGACATTGGTTCACTAGAATTGAAAGGCAAAGCTGATTGTTTTCCTAATTGACACAAAACACAATCAAAATTTTCTCTAGACACTGAACCTAACAAACTACTAGAAGCTAAGTGTTGTACCCGAGAGGAAGATGCGCAACCAAGTCGAGCATGCCAAAGTGCAAGGGAATGAATAGAAGAAACTGCAGCAGCAACAGAAACAATAGCAACGGGTGGAAGACGAAGGTTGTCCACAGGAAACATTCACCCAATTCTAGGATTGGTCCCAAACTCCTGTTCCATCCTCGAATCCTGCCTAATACACCCAAAATAATCAAAGGTAATGCGGTAACCCAACTCAGCTAATTGTTCCACAAAAAATAAATTGTAAGAAAGGTTAGGAACATTAAAGACCCTAGGAATTGAGAGGTTAGAGGTCAAGATAGAACCTATATTATGGCCAAACATTGTGGAACCATTAGTGATGGGAATATTAAGAGGGTGTGGTGCAGGTTCAAGTTGAGAAAAGAAGGATGAGTGAGGTGTCATGTGGTTGCAACAAGTAGAATCCATAAGCCAAGAGAAAGAAGACATACCAAATGAAATTGAGAGAGAAGAGGAATAAGATGCATTACCAACCATACGAATGGTATTAGCAATGATGTTTGTAGGTTAACTATAGAAATGGTGATAGTAGATCCAGAAGACTTGGGATTTGTGGAGATGGGAGCCATTGGTTGGATACTCTCAATGTTAGCAACAGTAGCAGCAAAAATGGAAACAACCGATTTGTTGTGTTGATAGCAAGTCTCATTATTATTGCCAAGACGCTTGCAAAAATTGCAAAAATGTTTGTTGGATTGTCGGCGACGATTGTTGCAATAATAAGAAGACTTGTCCTTATTCTTCATTTAGAAACAAAATATGCAAAAATGTATTGTAAAAATGAAATCTATGCGAAAATATGGGTAACTAGCACTTGGACTGCAAAAAGACAACTCTGGAAAAAATCAATGGTCAACCTTCGGTCCAAGTCAACTAAAGATGACATCAGCAGAATTAGTAGATGATGTCAGCAAATGATGTAGCAGATGTGTGAGAAACTGCACCCCCGGCCCGTTTTATGGTGTGTGGGACCAAATCCACGTAAATGGGTGGAGTCATGTTATTGCCTCTCAAAATAGAGATTCGACTGATTATATTTTCCCTTTTAGACTAAGGGTTTTATAATGGAGTCGCCACTTATTTAATTATTGAAAAAATAAGAAAACCAAAATTGAAAAATTCCTCATTTTATTAATTTTGAATTTGAATTTACATTGATCATAGGAAATTACATGGCTTTGATCCTAGGTACATTCTAAGATAAAGTACATGGCTTTGTTTCCTAGTTACAGTCTAGAAATTGAAAAATTACATGGATAAGCATTGAATCTACTAACCCTTGATCTAAGCTCGGAAGCTATGTTACAAGGTGGAAAGGTGTTAGGCACCCACCTTGCCCGGTGAAACCAGTCTTCAAGACTATGATGGCCAACATTCATATCACATCATCCAATATGTTACCAATCAATTCGAATGTTGAATTTAATGTGTGTGCATGTGATAAACCCTAATTCAATTTATTAAACATTGCATTTGGATTAAAAAATAAATTCTAGTGAATGTGTGTGGATGGTGATATCCTAGATTCAAGGAGTTGTAAGAATTATTAAACAAACATGTTTTTCATATTTTTTATGTGGATTTAAGATTAAAACTAGTATTATGCATGAACATGTGATGAACAACCAAAAACATTTGAAGATTACATAAGAACATTTAAGAACATTCAAACATATTCAAGAGAATTTAAATAATTACTATCATGCTCCAATCTTAAACTCTCATCATGGAAACACAAAAAACAAGTTAGGGAAAGGAATTATACCTTCATGCAACATCCATCTGGTGGAGGAGGAGACACTTGGTAAAGGTCCTAAGGGTGGAAGAAAAGAAGAGTTAGGAGAGGAAGAGTGGGTCTCACTTAATACCTTGAGTCTCAAGAAAACCAAGATATGACAAGACTACTCAACTTCCTAGAACTCAAGAGAGGAGAAGAGATAGGGGTCTTTTGTCTGTCTTAGAATGGAAGAGAGAGGGGTTTATATAGTAGTAGTGGAGGAAATATGAATAGAAGGCCATTAATGAGCATTGACAAAGAATCATGAACCTAGACCTCATTTTAGCCTTGGGGGAAATCTAAAGTATTAAATGTAGAGATTTGTGGGAGTGAGGAGCAAGCCAAAATTCGGTTTTTCCGTAGTTGCTGTAACAACCTGTAGAGTCAACTTCGAAAAATCATATCTAACTCAATTCTGATCGGAAGTGTTTCATTCTTACGCTCAAATTAAAGCCCCAGATGTCTAGTTTCTGGAAAAATTAATCTCATTCACAGATTCAAAATATTTTAAGAGATATCGACGAAATAGTGAGCAGAGGTCATTTGTTAAAAAAATGATTTCAGCACAATTAACTTTAATAGGTCTCAAATTAGCTCCCAATTAACATTAAATGGCTCCAATGACTCCCATTTCAGACTTAATTGGTTCCAAATTTACTCTAATTAAAAGATAATTGCATAAATTACTCATTGAATAATTAATGTTTAACTATCTAATTAATTAAGTGTGTGCAACCTCACCATAAAATGTAGTCCTAACCAATCAAATTATGACACATCATTAATCTTAAATTGATTATAATTATAACCAATTGGAATCAATCGTTCATAATCACATAGAGTCGGACTCAATTTGTAATAGTGCACCTCGGCCATTAAAACTTGATTTGATGATAACTTTCAATCTGATGGTCCGATTAGGGCTTATGACCAGTCGATTTGATTGTTACAACATTAAGATCATTTTGGTGAAATGAGATTAAGGATCTTATGATCAGAATCAAGATGCATATTTCCAAGGTAAAATTACCCCTTTATCCTCCTTGTTACGTCAAATGCGGGTTGCAAAATGGGGTGTCAACAGAATGCCCCTCATTGACAGAGCTTGAAGAGCAAATGTCAATGTATGAAAAAGACACCTAACTTTGCAATCAGTATTTAATCGTGGTGAACGTATAATGCATGTAGATAAGAATGCAGACCGTCATGTAGTGGATCAAAATGTGGACCGAATCTTTGGGGAGATTGCCTACGTACCTCTTGGTGAGAAGATCAGGTCCAACATAGTTCATACATGCAGCCCTTTTTTGTTTTTTTTTTTTTTTTTTTTTCTGGTTTTATGTTTTTTTTTTTTTTGCTTTTTTTTTTTTGGAAAAAAAAAATGAGTACAAGACATGCTTACCAGTGGTCATGACAAAATGAGGATTTCAGTCGTGATCTTGAATTTTGGACATGCTTCCCAGAGGTCTGATGGATTTGGAGTTTGGACATGCTTTCTAAAGGTCTGATGGATTTAGATTTTGGATGTGCTTCCTAGAGGTCTGATGAAATTGAATTTTGGACGTGCTTCCTAAAAGTCCGATGGAATTGAAGCTTGGACATGCTTCCCAAAGGTCTGATGGATTTGAAATTTGGACGTGCTTCCCAAAGGTCCATTGAAGTTGAATTTTGGACGTGCTTCCCAGAGGTCTAATGGAATTGAATTTTGGACGTGCTTCCTAGAGGTCCGATGGATTGAAATTTGGACGTGCTTCTCAGAGGTCCGATGGATTGAAGTTTGGACGTGCTTCCCAAAGGTCCGATGGAATTAAATTTGGACGTGCTTCCCAGAGGTTCATTGAAATTGAATTTTGGACGTGCTTCCCAGAGGTCCGATGGAATTATATTTGGACGTGCTTCCCAGAGGTCCGATGGATTGAAGTTTAGACGTGCTTCCCAGAGGTCTGATGGAATTGAATTTTGGACGTGCTTCCAAGAGGTCCGATGGATTGAAGTTTGGACGTGCTTCCCAAAGGCCCGATGGAATTGAATTTTGGACATGCTTCCCAAAGGTCCGATGGAATTGAAGTTTGAATGTGCTTCCTAGAGGTCCGATGGAATTCAAGTTTCGGACGTGCTTTCAAGAGGTCCAATGGATTGAAGTTTGGACATGCTTCCCAGAGGTCCGATGGAATTGAATTTTGGACATGCTTCCCAGAGGTCCGATGGATTTGAAATTTGGACGTGCTTCCCAGAGGTCCGATGGAATTGAATTTCGTACGTGCTTCCCAGAGGTCTGATGGAATTGAATTTCTTTGGACGTGCTTCCTAGAGATCCATTGAAATTTGGAAGGCATTATTCATGCCGATGTTTGTGGGCCTTTTACCCTAGTACCTGTACAATTAATATTTTCAATTAGTAACAGAATTATTCACTAAAAATTTGAAATTCCTGGCCAATGCCCCTAGTTTGGGATATCTTCCATGGTTCGATGAATGTTGAGGGTGGAAAATTGAATTGATGTTGCACCACTAGAGAACATGGAAGAGGATTATAGCTTTTTGTTCCTAAAATAGAATTTAATGAAGATTTTTTTTTTAAGACTTTTGAAATTTTTTTTTGAAAGATTTGGAAATCCTGAATTTTTTTTTTTGGAAGAATTGAAAATCTTGTATGATGTTTTTTCTTCTTCTTCTTTTTTTTTTGAAAGCCACCTAAGAAGTATGAGCCCAATACCCCTAGTCCCAAGACTTTTTGAATATTCTCTCTTTTCTTTTCTTCTCTCTCTATCTTTTTTTTTTTTTTTGAAAATTTTATTCTTTTTTTTTTTTTTTGAGATTTGAAGATTTGTTCGTTATCAAAAAGTAAAGAAGATGAAGATGAAGATGGAGTAAAAGTGATGAAGATTTATTCATGGTGATTTTTTTTTTTGAAAACCTATCCTTTGAATGAGAATAACTTTGACTGGAAGTTGATTCGGATTGCTAGATAAATCCTTGCTTAATTCCTGCAAAAAGATAATTTCAATTAGCAGTGGATTTATTCATTGAAATGAATTGAAAGTACTTACCCAATGCCTCTAGTTTGGGGCATATTCCATGCTTAGATTGAAGCTGAATCCATTTGATGTTATGACCATTAGGGAACATGAAAGAAGATCACGGTCTCCCATCCTTGGTTCCTGCAAAAAGGCTTCATTCTCTAGCTTGTTAGAAACCAATTATCATGATTTTTTTTTTTTTTTTTTGCCAATGTCCTTAATGTGGACATGCTTGCAAACAAATGGATTAATGCCTCAAATGAAAACATTCTTCCATGCAAGAAGAACATATTTGCACACAATATATATGGGCCAATGCTCCAAGTTTAAACATGCTTAATGCAAACAAATGGGCTTAACCTAGCATGCACCCAAACAATTTTGTCACATTGTTTTGACTTTGCTCCCTAAGGTTGTTTGGATGATTGGGACCGAGCCTTTTAAAGGCTACCTACGTTCCTCTTTCATAGAGGATCAGGTCAAGACGTAGTTCAAGAACTGAATTTCGAAAAAGAATGATTTTTTTTTTTGTGAAAATGAGATTTCTCTTTCTTTCTTTCTTCTTCTTCTTCTTCTTCTTCTTTTTTTATGAACAAGAGGTGATCCCTTGAACAACCATTTTGGAAAATCAAAGTGTTTAAGAATCAAACAAATCTCGTTGATTAGGAAGTATCAAGATCATTAAACTCATACAATCAAATTTGCTTCTTCCTTTTGAACATCATTAGATTGAGTCTCCAAAGGCAATCAAGAAATGAAATGTGATAATTTTAGGAATCACATTGTGGGTTCAAACAAGGAGAGTGCTCCAAGTTTGAAAGTTCTTTTGGTCATTGAGGATTTGAGAATTTTTCTCCTTGGACATATCATCTAGTGGGGTTGACAATTTTAAGCATTTTCATTTTTAATTCAAGAGAAATAATATTAGAGTTTAAGATGTGCCTACAACTAGCAAGACTTCAAGGAGGTCTTTACTCATGGGTTGTAATATAGGCTGGGTTTGGGTTATGAAATGAAAGATATAAAATGCTCAAAATTCCCTATGATGTTTCCCCAAGTATGCATACTCAAAATCAGTATGAAGGAGTTTTCCCATTTCTTCTTTGTCATCTTCTCACTTGTCTTCATTGGTCACTTGTATCAACATTTGTTTTTATGCTCATTTCTCTTGAATTATACCTCTAGACTTTCATCTTGTAAAATTCTTCCCTTTTTAGTTTGCATCCTCAAGTTTCCAACTTGATAGGATTTTCCAATTTTTTTTCTTTTCTTCTTCTTCTTTTCTTTGGCCCTAACTTTTGCCTAGACTTCCCTTTTGGGTTTTTAGCCTAATGAGCTTTTTATTTATTTATTTTTTATCTCTTGATTGAATGAACTTTTGGGAACCTTTTTTCCTTCCTTGTTTTTCTCATCTTAAGTCATTTTGATGCACTCTTTAGACTTCTTTCTTTCCTTGATGCACTTGCACATTTCTATGATTGATAATTCTTTTCCTTTTTTGATAAACCCTCTTTTAGATGAATCTTGTATTCCTCTTGGCATGATGAATATTAGACTCTTCAAACTTGATGCACACTAGAATTTCATTTCTCTTTCCTTGATTGAATGAAACCTCATTTTTCTTTGATAATCTCTTATCTTTAGCTTAATGAATTCTCTACTTGTCTTTCATGTCTTCTAGGAGAGATTTATCAATTAGCTTCAAAGCTACAAATAATGGAAGACCATTAATGAGCATTGACAAAGAATCATGAACCTAGACCTCATTTTAGCCTTGGGGGAAATCTGGAGTATTAAATGTAGAGATTTGTGGGAGTGAGGAGCAAGCCAAAATTCGGTTTTCCCGTAGCTGCTGTAACAGCCTGTAGAGCCAACTTCGAAAAATCATATCTAACTCAATTCTGATCGGAAGTGTTTCATTCTTATGCTCAAATTAAAGCCCCGGATGTCTAGTTTCTGGAAAAATTAACCTCATTCACAGATTCAAAATATTTTAAGAGATATCGATGAAATAGTGAGCAGAGGTCATTTGTTAAAAAAATGGTTTCAGCACAATTAACTTTAATAGGTCCCAAATTAACTCCCAATTAACATTAAATGGCTCCAATCACTCCCATTTCAGACTTAATTTGTTCCAAATGTACTCTAATTAAAAGATAATTGCACAAATTACTCATTGAATAATTAATGTTTAACTATCTAATTAATTAAGTGTGTGCAACCTCACCATAAAATGTAGTCCTGACCAATCAAATTATGACACATCATTAATCTCAAATTGATTATAATTATAATCAATTGGAATCAATCATTCATAATCACATATAGTCGGACTCAATTTGTGATAGTGCACCTCAGCTATTAAAACTTGATTTGATGATAACTTTCAATCTGATGGTCCAATTAGGGCTTATGACTAGTCGATTTGATCGTTACAACATCAAGATCATTTTGGTCAAATGAGATTAAGGGTCTTATGACCAGAATCAAGATGCATATTTCCAAGGCAAAATTACCCTTTTATCTTCCATGTTAAGTTAAATGCGGGTTGCAAAATGGGGTGTCAACAAGATGACATCAGCAGGTGAGTGAACTAGGGCTAACGTGTCAGATAACATCAGTAGGTGAGTCAACTAGGGCTAACATCAGCAAGTGACGTTATCGAATAGCCAGATGACGTCAGTTGCATTTCCAACGGTGAGTGAAGTGTGTGGAGGAACTTGCCAGAAGTTTTAGCTACGCGTGGAGGCGCATACAGCCTCAGATGAATACGATTCTTTTGGCGTTGAGTAGATCAGTTGACGATCTATACAATGATATGTCTTACGTCTTAAATAGAGGTCCGGAGGGACAAATCCAATAAAGGCAGTGGTCTTGTTGGAGAAGAGCGAGTTTTTGGCGGTGGAGATTCAACTTAAGGACCTCTGACGGTGGCAGAGCAGTCAAGAGAGGGCATTGAAAATTTTTACTAACCAGAGAAGATGAGGCAGCAGAGAATACCATCAAAGACAAGACTGAAAGACACAAGAAAGTTAGAGCAGTGGCTCTAATACCATGTTAGAAATACTGAATGAATGTATTGTATTTCTCAAGTAATAAAATATATATGAGTGCTTTTATATAGAAGGTAGAGTGTATTGTACAAGTATGTGTTCTATACAAGTAGATAAGGTGGGCATAAAGCCCACAGCCTATTAAACGTTAACATTTTTTTTTAGATTAATGAAAACCCTAAGCCTTTAGCTGAATTGTGGGCATTAAGAGATGGTATAGATTTGTGTTTGGCTGTGAATCTCCCTGCAGTGGAGATAGAATTGGATGCAAAACTGGTGGTGGACCTGCTGAAGATGGAAGAAGGAAACCTAAATGGGAATGTTATTGTAGCTGATTGTAGAGAAGGCTTAATTAAAATTCCGCTAGTGAGAATCCAACATTGCTACAGGGAGGCACACAAATGTGTAGATGCACTTGTTAGGCTAGGAAGGGAGCTCTTCTCGCTCAGGAATTTGTTATCTTTTCTAGACCACCTATTGATGTTGCACTATTAATTAGTTTAGACTTGGTTGGAACATTGTATAATTGTTCCACTTCCTGTATCGGGAACAACTTTTTTTTAGTTCCATATTTGAAATTTAAATATTTTGTCAATTTAAAAAAAGTTCATGCTTTGAGAAAATTGCATAAAGTTTTTTTTTTTTTTTTTTTTTTTTTTGAGATGGAACTCAAAATTTCATGTAATGAATAGAACTTGAATCCAGAAACAAGTCCTCCATTGCAGAAGGGGGAGAATCCTCAAGCCAAATAAATTCATCTGACACTATTTTAGCATATCTAGCCAACGAGTGAGCCACTAAATTGGCACTCCTCTTTACACAATTTAGCTCCACCCATCTAAGCCCATGAATTAAACAACTAACATCCGGGAATATGTGGCCCAGTAGAGATGGCAAAGAGCACTTTGTGCGCAGGGCCATGACTGATGTGTTATCTCCTTCTAGCACCTAGTTCTGAAAAGTCACAGTCAATAGCAAATTCAATGGCTTGACGAGAGTCAAGAACTTCAACTTGCTTGGTTCCACAAAAAAATTTGCTTTTCTCAGGCCAAGTCCCACGGTCAAGTTAAAAGTCGAGATTAATCAAAGTCTTCTTTCATTCTATGGACCAAGCCCACAAGTATCACATTGAACCTCTAGATTTCAAAACGCAATAAATTAAACCCTTAGGGCCTGTTTGGTCTCCCCTCTCAAACTCACATTTTCACATTTTAAACAACATTACACACTTTTTCACACACTTTTTCACCCACAAGTACTTCAAAAAACTACAAAAATCTCATCTCAAACTACTCTACCAAACAGCCCTAGCTTCTATTAAATCTCAAATACACTGCATTTTTTTTTAGAAACACACACACACAATGTCTGTGCGTTTCTTAAAAAAAAAAAAAAAAAGATACTCAGTGTTCTTGAGTCGTCCCAAATCGGTAAGGTGTGATATTGAGAAGGGCTTTATCACTTGCTCCGCGACACTAACTGCCGCATGCAGTTTTGGTGTTGGTGTATGAGTGTACTCTCTTATCTCATCCTCCTTCCTCAAATACACTGCTATTAGACTTAAATAAGTTGAGGTTTAATTTGTTACACCCTTAAACTATAGTGTTTAAAATATAATTTCCACTTGTATTTTCTACAATTTTTATGTTGTCTAGGCTCTAAACTCATATAAAGTAGCTGTTGGTTAATATGGATTGTTTTTAATGACTTGTTGATGAATCTACCTAAAAGCATTAGTATTGGTGGTGCTAAAAAGCTAAATGCTATTTTTAGCACCACAAACTCCAATTAGTGCTCAACATTGGTGGAGTCAAAAGGTAAATTTTTTGCCTTCTTGCAATAGTAAACAACTAAAAGTAGCTATTTATTGTAGCAAGAGGGCATAAAAAAATCACTGTTTATTCTTTTCTCTCTCTTTTCTCATTAAAAAAAGACTCTCTCTCCTCTCTCTCTCTCTCGCTCTCTCTCTCTCTCTCCTTTCTTCTTTTTTTCCTTCTTTTTTTTTCTCTCTAGAGCCTTCTCATCTCCCTCTCATGGGTGGGATCGTGGTGGTGGGTAGATCGATCTTGAGGGTGAGGTCGGTGGGTGGCTACGTTCGTCAACGTCGGTGGACTGTGGGCTGTGGTGTGGTTGGAATGTCTGTGTCAGGGGACTGTGGTGTGGTTGGTTCGTCAACTGTGGTATGGTGTGGGCTGTGGTGTGCTGTGTTGTGGTTGGTTCGATGGCTAGGTGCCTAGCTTGGTTGCTTTTTTTCCCCTACTATGGGCTATGGTGTGGTGGTAGTGGTTGTGGTTGTGTGGGTAGATTAGGCTGCTTGGTTTTTTTTTTTTTTTCCCCCTGCTGTGGGTGGTGGTGCTGGTGGTGGTTGTGGTTGTGGTTAGTGGTGGTTGTGGTTGTGCCTGGTTCCTGAAGTTTGTGGTGAATGTTTTTACTATTATTCTAACGAGTTCTTTGTATTATTTTAATTAAATAGCTAAAAATATAGATCCATTGATGTTAGGTATATTGTAAAGTGAAGAGGTAAAATAGATAAAGTGACTTTTGTAAATGCTAAATAACCAAAAATTTTGGCTCCATTAATGTGGATGCTCTTACATCTACTTCCCTTCTTGAAATTGGCCGACTTTAAATGTCCAAGCCCATGAACTAAAAAAGTCACACTCGATGACAAGTTATTTTATTGATTTTTTCATTTTTACAAAATTTGGATTACATTTTTCCTTAGTCCAATTGCTGGATTGCATTTTATAGTAATTATATTACTATAATTTAGAGAAAATCAAAACAAACAACCTCAAAGAAATAATCAACTATAAACTATATTTAGACACCAAAAATTCAATTACAACTTTGGTAGGGAACCATGGTTTTCAGACCTGGACCGTTCAATGAATTGTAAAAAGGAAAGATTCAAGGTTTTTGAAGTTAGACTAAGGTCAGACCTAAGTCAAACTGTGATGATGTCATAATTAGTTTAATAATTATTTGAAATATAAATAAATATATTAAATTAGTACAAATAGAAAAAAAAAAATAACTAAAATAATCCAATTAAATATAAAGGGCTATTTTTTCAAATGTATTTTTTATATTATAACTTTCGGAAACAAAAATACAGTGTTTATATATTTATTTATATGTTGATTAGTTAAACTTGGGATAATAATAGTATAATAATTATTATTATAATATAACAATTAGAAGGGCACCCACCCACCTTAAATAATTTTTTTCTAAAAGGACATAATATATTAAAAAGAAAGATACAAGCTGGTATCAATATTGGCGGATGACAAATTGGCAAGCAAAGTTTAAAAACATTTGAATAGTCAAATCACTCTAAGTACTTCATTGGGTTTCGATAGGTCATGTGGGAGGGTAGGGATTAGGATTCAGAGCAATACCTAAAGTATTGTACTAGGTGGAATTCACGATTTCCACTCACAAATTTTTTTCACTATTCACCATTTTAACTTTCACTTTTTACTTCTTTAAATTTTTTATTAACTTTTTTTAATCAATGGTTGAGATTGAAAGTTGCTTTTTGCAACTATCTCAATCCGAGTGAGTAGTGGTAATGTCAGGCAAAACAGTTGGGCACACATAACAAAAAATGAATACAAGTGATTATTTATTAGTGCACTCAAGAAACAAGAGGAACAAAGAAGAAATCTGAGGAGTTATTCTAACTTCTAGACGAAGCATTGCTAAGAAGAGAAGAGGAAAATGGGATGTGGGGATGATCGGCAAAAATATACTACCGGAATGTACTAGTGATGGTGGTAATGTACTAAAGTGGCTCTCTATTTTTTTTTGTTTTCTCTCTCACAATTTCTTTTTTCTTTTTATATTTAATATCTTACCGGCTTATTTATGTTTTCTGACCAAAATACGGTATAAAAAAAAAAGGAATCGCGTGAACTGCTAAAACCGGCCACGGTTCTCAGAATCGTACGGTCCGATCGCGATTCGAGCGATTTCAAGCTTTTTTCACATAAAGAGGTTTTTAAAGTTAAAAGAACCGTAATATTGAGGGCTTTACAATTAACCAGGTCAGACTGTACGATCCAGTCTAAGTCTGAAAATCATGTAGGGAACGACTAAAAAGGTATTTTTGAAGGATTAATGCAAGATAATATGAAAGGAAACAATGCCATGAACTTCCAGCTGAAATTTACACATCAATAGTAACAAAAAGTGTGATGAACAAAAAACTGCTTGGTTGAATCTAGGAAAAACCAATAGCTTTGTCAAAATAACAGCTAATTACACACCATTTTTTTTTTTTGAAATATAATTACAGACCATTTTAAGTGTATATATTGATGTAAAACTAAATGTTAGACTCACTATCTTTTATTCTCTTTATAACTTCTGCCATCTTGGATCACATAGCTTCCAAAATGTTATGCTATTCAACATAACCCAAAATCTAAAGAGAGAGAGAGAGAAATCTAAGATTAAATTCGTAATAGCTATATAATTTTAGAAAGTATCCACGAATAAATATAACATTCAAAAATAAAATATAAAAATCTCATTTTTACCAAATATCAAGAATAATGTACCAACCAAAAAAGTTCATGGAAAAGTTAAAAGAAAACACTATTATATAGAGGATTAGTTTAAAACCTTTAACCAAACCCACATAGTGTGGAGGTGGTGTCAAAAGGTGACTATCATACACCATAATAGCCAAACAAAAAACAACCAAAACCTTAGTTCCAAAATTATTTACATTATTCATTGCTGTAAGATTCTCTAATTCCAATTATTATCAAGAAGATATATAATATGTCTACAATATTTTAAATTGTGAAATTTAAATAAAAAAAAATGCTACCTCCTCCGCTTCATCTCAGAAAATTTTCTGACCGGTTTTGAGCATGGAGCGTCAAAAACAAAACAAAACATAACGAGTTGTCCTTTTGTATATTTTGGACTTTATTTCAAGGGTTGGAAATCTTGTGATATCTTCTATCAAAGGTTGTCATAGGATGCGTTGAAAAATATTTAAATTTGGAGGTAAAATTAGCTCTAGAGTGTAAAAACTAGTCCGCCTAATTTTTAATAGATTATTCCGAGAGTTGTATAGGTTTATTTCGAGGATTTTAATGACCCTGGGAATATAGCTAATCAAACTTAACCATGCGCCCCAATTTTCAGTGATGGTTTCGGCACTTTTTAGTCAATCCTTGAGAAAAGTGGGTTGAAACAAGTCAAGTTTATTGTAGTTTCTAGCTTTGTCCTCGAGTTTCCCAACTATCTACTCCATCACACCAAAGACATACACCTCTTCTTAATCTTTTCAAATAATCTGCATATTGGGCTACCCGTGGGTATCACCATTCCAAGCTTCATGAATAATTCCCTCACATTCCTGATGCGTTGCCCACTTCTCTTCAAATCTCTTGGGGATTTTTTTCCTGCGTGCCCCTTGTGTATCCATTTTGGTTGTGACTCGTGAGCATTATTGGATCATGATCAGAATAGGATGCTTAAAGATGGGTAACCTTGCTGCATGGGAACAAAGCCTTCCATTCAATTGTAGCACATGCTCTGTCTAGCCTCTCCTGAACAAAGGCCTCTCCTGATCATCCATTCCTCCATGTGAATATATTCCCATGGAGGCCAAGGTCAACTAAGATACACTGCAGCAAAACACTCCAAAACTCCTCCATTAATTGGTTTGGCCTTGGAATTCTCCCTTGTTTCTCATCAGAAGATAAAATCTCATCAAAATCACCAATGCACAGCCATGGTAGTGAACTTTTAGATTGCACATTTCTCAAATATCCCCAAGATTCATGTTCACGATGCTCTTTCGGTCTCCCATAAAAGCTAGTAATTCTCCACGGTGAATTCAAGTCAGTCATAATACGTGCATCAATATGATTGAGGGAATAGGTCTAAACGTGTAAATCAACTTCTTGTTTTCATAACATGACAAAACCATCCGCTCTTCGAACACATGGGATTGCAGGCATTGAATGATACTATAGGTCAGCTTGAATTCTTCTCATCTCATCTACTGTTTGTTTTATTTCCATGAGAAACAAAATTTTGAGAGCTTTCTCTGTTACCTAGTGAAAGAAGATAATGTCAAGAAGATTCTCAAGCCCTTGACAATTTCAACTTAAAATATTCATTGTGCTCAACGGAGCTAGTACTCAGCCTCCGCAGTTGTGCTTGTTTAAGAATCATTCAAAGTCTTTGAACGTTTCTGATCTCCATTAATCTCCACTTTATTTCTTCGTTTATTCCCCACTCCACTAGCAACGTGCTTCGTATTAACCTCGGACGTGGCCTTTGGGTTTTTTATTTTTCTCCACTTACGTACTTGTGGCATGCGGTGTTGTTGTTGTTGATCACGTGACAAACAATTCAGGTCCGACTCAACTAGGACTTCACTGGCAAGAGGTATAGTTTCATCCCAACTCTGCTGCTCATACAGGATAGGCACGCTGTCTAATTTCGGGCTAATGATCTATACCATTTTCACAATTGCTTGGCCCATTAGATATTAAAGTTAACTCAAACCCAACAGGAATCCAATACTTGAACCCATAAAGCCCAATCCGAACCTAACAAACCCAATTTTGAACCCAACTCCGTATTCAACCTAAGTATTAATTCAAATTAAAAAGTCCAAAGACAAAATTTAACAAGTCCACTTTAAAAGTCCAATCAAAATAGACCCGCCAACCCTTCAATTTTTGTTTTTACAAAATTCCCACACTTTTCCCTAATTAAATTTTAAATTCCCACCCTTTCTCAAAATCATATTTGCCACATTGCTTTACCAAAATGATATTTTTACCCCAAAAAATTCCAAAATATCATTTTAGCTCCTAAACGTTTCCAAAATAAAATTTTTAACCCAAAAAATTTCAAATATTATATTTTGTCTCCAAAACTTTTACAAAAAATTGACCATTGTGTTTCATTTGTTTTTGTTTCATGTGACCTGGATTGCCATCAAAATTGTGTACTTCATGAGATGGCATGTCAAAGTGGCCTCAACTACACTTCTTCAAATAGTTAAGCATGGAGCCAAGTTAACTTGTTCTATAAAATTAAAAAAAAAAAAAAAAGAATAAATGTATTTTGTCTTTCTATCAAAATAAAGCATATATGGATGTAACCTTGGATCATTATATTATGAGTGCTTCAAATAACTAATGAACATGTCAAGAAAACACACTTAGTGTGATTGCCCTTACAAATGTAAGTTGAAAATTTCATTTACAACATCATTCAAGTAAATACAAATTGAAATAGTAGAAACATGAACTAGTATTTTATATCTTTTCACATTTCCGATAAATTATATTCTTATTGATTTGAACTATGGCATTTTTTAAAAGATGTGGAGTAACTATGCTTCACTTTTTTGTCTTAAAATTTTGGGGACATAATTTTAAGTATCATAAAATTATCTTTGTTAGGAAACTACATAAGTAGTTTATAATTGTTACTTTAATGGAAGCATAATCCAGAATTTTAGAGAGACTATTGTACGGGTGAAGTTTATGTGTCATGAGCTCTCTCTACAACAAAATAAAAATAAGAAGAACTTGTAAGTTTTTGGCTCTAAACAAAGGAAGAATTGTAAGTTTGTACTAAAATATGTATCAATGTTTATAATATAGTGTATCATTCAGCTGTTAGGGTAAATGCAATTTTCTAAAAACAAGTTGATGGTCCACTTTATTTTCATTTATGTGTATGTTATGGTTTTTTTTTAATATGATAAAGATTCAACCTTTGATATTTGTTCCATGATGATTGCTCTTAATCATCAGGCTAGGACACCAATAATTTTTTATAAAAGCAAGGTTTGAACCATAAATATCTTATTCGACAATAAGAGACATCAATAGTTGAGCTAACTAGAACCTACTACTTATATGCATGTTAAATACAATTTCCTAATTATAAAATTATGAGTGTTTATGATTTTTTTAAAACAAAAAGCCTTTTAGATCATTAGATGAAATTAACAAGTTGCTTGCTACATCTCATTAAGAAGCTATCATATTTTCATTCATTAGTTTAAAAAATAAAAAGAGAATGAGAAATCAAAGAGAGCAAGAAAAAATCTAAAGCAATGAAGAATATAATGAAAATTTTAAAAAAAAATGGTAGATCCAACGATTAAGAGGGGGTTATGGGTGGCATTGTTTTTTTTGAGGTTGGTGGTGCTTTTATTAAAAAAAATGCAAAGTCACTACTTAGAATCACTGATAGCCACGAAAGCAACACCACTAACGACAATTAACAAAAAGGCCAATACCACTCATTTTTAAAACTTGTGAGTCCAATAGCATTCACTTAAAACTTAAAGGACTAATTGTGCTCACAAGATAAACTCGAGAAACCAACAATGTAATTTCGCCCAAAAAAAAAAACCTAGTCATATGGGTAGCCATAAGTTATCAAAGGTTTTACTATGTGCCTATAAAGATTCATAAATGAAATTTTTTTGTTAATAACATCAAATTAGTAGATACTTAAAATTATCTCTACATTGCAATAATTTTTTATCCATCATCTAAACATTCTCCTCTATGAGAGAACCATAAGACTCTTGGTAAGAGTGAACATAAATATGGATAGTCCACCCAATCTAATTGGACCAATCCGACCCACGGACCACAATCAATTTTGACCATAGTTTGGATCGGATATGGGTTTAGCCTTTTTTTTTTGGGTCGATCATGGGACTAGAAAAAAAAATCCACCATCCCAACTGATTTGACTGAATATAATATACGTACCTAGATTTTGTGTCCCACATGACTCTTTTTTATTCAATAATGGGATTACACTTTTGACACATGGGATAGAACTGCATTATTGTTCTATTCATTAATAGGATTACACTCTTTTTGTGTGGAGCTATATCTTATTATTAGAATGTGGGTTTTAGTTAGCTCAATTGATAAAATCTCTGATGGTTAAATAAGAGATTTGGAGTTTAAATATTGCCTACACTAAAAACTGGTTGGTATCTTGGTCTAATGATTATAATCTATCATTAGAAGGAGACGCCACAAGTTGAAACTCTAAAAAAAAAAAAAAATCTTATTATTAGAACTTATTTTATTATTATAAATTATTTATTCTTGGAAGTAAGAAAACAATGGATGGTGAGAGTTGCATTCTTCCTTTGGATATAAAATTAATCTTTTTTTTAAGGTCTTTTTTTATTTTATTTTTTTACTATTAGATAATGTCAAGTATTTCCAAAATTTAGTTCTTGAGGAGAATTTTCACTTCTTTTGAACATTGCTTTGCTTAATCTAATGATATTTGCTTCAACTCGGGCAAGAGTAATTGATGAAATGATGTAGAGATCCTATTTGGTTTCTTATGGGTTTATTAATGGGTTGGGCTTTCTTTAAGATAATTATATAGGTTAGGCTTTGTTTAAACATAATCGGTCCATGACTTTGTTCGTAGGCCCATGAATTAGGCACATCTTTGCGTAGGATCATGTGCTTGTGCTGCATAATAGTTTGTCTGAATCTAAAGAACAAAGTCTATGATTTCATGGGTTTTAATTAGCTCAATTAGTAAAATTTTTGATAGTTGAATAAAAGATTTGGGGTTCAATCCTCATGTACACCATAAATCGATTGGTGTCTTGGTTTGATGATAAAGAGTTATTCACTAGGAGCAAACATCATAAATTAAATAAATAAAAAAAAAAAAGTCAATAACTCTCTGAAGGAACATACCAGTGATACCACCCTTTTGTCACAGACCATGCCCATTATATTTATTAAAGGGAGGCCCAATTTCTTTCAAAACATTTTTCCCCCTAATTTCTATAGAATAAAATTCATGAAAAAATAAATTTAACTTTTCCCTTTCCAAATCTGCTGCCTATCTCATTCACACACCAAAAAAAAAAAAAAAAAACTACCTATTTATTCTATTACCTATATTATTTTTGACTTCTACATTATAGGATTATGATAAATTTGATCTGCTAAATTTTGGTTACAATCAATTTGATCCATGTTATTTTCAATTTGTAGTTAATTTGATCATTATTATTAACTCACTAGGAAAAATGCCTATATGGCAAACGGTTGTCATCGCTAGCACACTTAAAGCTCACATGGGTAATAAACAACTTAAATAGACATTAAAAAATGTCATATTAGCATTTAAATAATAAAAAACCAAATCAAAAAATACATAAAATTGTATAAAATAAAAATCTTATTTTCTTTTCTCTCTCTTTCTTAGCAATCATACACAAACAAACATAGAAAATCTCCCTCTCAATTTTTTTTTTTGATCTCACCGGTTGTCCAATCAACTTCACCGCTTTGTTGAAGGTAAAAAATAAAATAACCATTTCAATGGTTCCAAAGTATAGTAAATATTGATCCATGCATCTTTATCACATTGCGATCTAGGTGCTGAAATGATGGGGCGGTGATAGTTTATGTTCAAGAGGTGAGAGAAAATAAAGCAAGAGAAAAAATGAAAGAGAAATTTTCTATGATTGTTATTATGTTTGGTTGCTAAGAAACTGAGAGAAGAAAATACAATTTTTTTTATTTAAATGCCGAGGTGTCATGTATTTAATGTCTAGTAAAAATTTTATTAGTCATCTCAATTTTTAAATGTGACAATGGTATGCATTTTCCACTTAGACATTTCCTATTAGTGAGTTAAATGTAGTAACTAAATTAAATGTAAGTTAAAAATAATAGAATCCAAATTGACTTCTATCAAAATATAGGAACCAAATTGACTGTAACCCTAAAATAATATTTTAGCCAAACAAATGTAATAGCGGAGTTTAAAAAAAGGGTAAATAAATACTAGATACAATAAATTTGAATATTCAAAAAAATTAAGATTTTTTTTACTAGATGTTACTCTAACGTTATATTAATAAAATGGAATTGAATTACTATATGTTGTAGTCTTTAATGCTTACGAATTACAAAATGTCATTTTTTTTTTCATTTTGAACTTTCTTTATTTTATAAGGAAAGAATAATGAATATATAACAAGTTATGATTGATGAAATGTAAAATATAATAGAGGATTTTGATTCATAAAATGGTGTCAAATATGGGTAGAATTAAAGGCTTCTCTCCCAGAGGCAACATCGATAATCAGATTGTGGAACCAAAGGTCCTACCTATGGTTGGCAATCTAGTAATATCTTCAACGAAGATACAAAGATAGATCCACGAATTGCAAATTGCTGATGGTGATGGCAACTTTTTTTGGTGTGACTAGGATTAGGTTTGGCTTTTGCTTTGGTTTTTCTAGGTAATGCAGAGGATTTGCCAACGCAAGCACCGAAGTTGGGGGGGGATGGTGAATTGCAGAACCAATGATGATAGGTGTTTTTGAAGTTTGTATTATTTATTTATTTATTATTTATTAATGATGTGATTAGAATTCGGCTCAATTAATGTGTACAAATGACACTTTATTATTGGAATGGAGGACCACTGGGCATTATTGATGTGGTCTTTTGAGAGGACTGAATAATTTCTCCACTTATACACATCGTACACATATACACTTTTTTGAACTAAAATTGTGACTTAAAGCCATGATTTCCAAGTTCATTTAATTATGGTCTCAGATTTCTGTTTGCAAATATTGAATTATGGAGTTAATGAATGCGACATTACATTAATCTTGGCCCCCATAGGTTCAAATCCTAATTTCGTCGCTACTTCTCCTTTTGCTTGAGGAGGAGTTTTTAGATTAAAAAAAAAAATATTACAACTTGACTTAGGTAATGAAAAGATTAAGTGTGACTGTGATTTGTGAGTTCTCCAGTAAAGGTAATATTAGGCTAAAGCAAACCATTAAAAAATTTCAATCAGATTACTATTTATAGCTATCATTATTATTACTGTTGTTGTTATTATTGTAATATTATTGATATTATATTTATAGCTATCTACGATGCCTCATCTATTCCATGATTTTTGAGTGTATATCAAATCTTTTTAACTTCCTATAAAATAAAATTGGTGAAATATATGGATAATTTGAAAGAAGCCTTGGGGTTAAAAGATTATTTGTGGTAGCCATAGCTCAATGTAGCATATTTTGATTAGGAAGTCTATAAAAAAAATTTCTTAAAATGGTAGGAAACAACATTTGTAGCTAACAAAATCAACCCAAAATGGCTCATGAAACTCAGCCCAAAAAAATGGAAAAGTTCACAAACTATTCAAGTCAAATGATGTGGTAGATGACGTCAGCAGGTGAGTCAGCTAGAGCTAACGTGTCATGTAACATCAGCAAGTGAGTCAACTAGGGTTGACGTCAACAAGTGACGTTAGCGAATAGCCAGATGACATCAGCCGTATTTCCAACGGCGCGTGAAGCATGTGGAGGAACTTGCTAGAAGTTTTAGCTACGTGTGGAGGCGTGTGCGGCCTCCGATGAATACGATTCTTTTGTCATTGAGTAGATCAGTTGACGATCTATACAATGATATGTCTTACATCTTAAACATGACCCAGAGGGACAGATCCAATGAAGGCAGTGGTCTTGTTGGCGAAGAGCGAGTTTTTGGTGGTAGAGATTCAACCTTAGGACCTCTAACAGTAGTGGAGCAGTCAAGAGAGGGCACCAAAAACGTTTGCTGACCAAAGAAGATAAGGCAGCAGAGAATACTAACAAAGATAAGACTGCAAGATACAAGAAAGTTAGAGCATGGCTCTGATACCATGTAGAAATACTGAATGAATGTATTGTATTTCTAAAGTAATAAAATATACATGAGTACTTTTATATAGAAGGTAGAGTGTGTAGTACAAGTATGTGTTCTACACAAGTAGATAAGGTGGGCATAAAGCCCACAGCCTATTAAACGTTAACATTTTTTTTAGATTAATGAAAACCCTAAGCCTTTGGCAAGTCCGTTGGTTTAAGCCTCCACTTGGGTCACAAACCCACATAACTGAGGTCAACTAACTAGTAATACATATTACTTGATAACGGTCATTGTGATAGAGCACATTTGGGTGGCTTTGATTTTATCTTCTAATTCATAATAAGTTGAAAATTTGGTGTGTTTTATATATGTTCTTTTGGAATTTTGCTTATATGTTATTGACTTATTGTTGCATGCCATGTGTTCATTGAAAATTTCTTTTTGATGTGATGTGAAATTTCATATTTTGTCATCACTTCTTAAGGTTGATTTCCTTGAAAATTATTTTTTGGTTGGAACAAAGATTATGGTGGTTCAATTCAACTTATATCAAAGTCTTTTGACTAAATGGGTAAAAGGGATTTGGCTAATTGGTGAAAGGCATTTTTCCACATTAAATTAGCCAAACAACTCATATATGTTCCTAAAAAAAAAAACCCTCTCTTTGGTATGCCTTTATTACTTTAAATGTTTAAGATAGATTCAATGCAAAATTAATGCAGAATTGTAAGGCTTAAATTCAATGGATTGGTTAATTTGATATTTTGTCTCTACACATTTTTCCAATCAATACATTCTCTTCATCAAGCTTTTTTGTCAGTAAACTTACAGGAAAACTTTAGAAGGGAAGGAAGAAGAGGTGGTGGATGAACTTTTTGAGATAGCATGGATGTTGCGGAGTTAAAAAAATTAATGAATTTTCGAATAACAGTACAAACTGCCCAGTGTGATGGCCAAAGAGGCCATATGTTTTGCTACAAGACTACAAGACCTATAACAATCTAATTGCACATAAGAATCCACCAATCAAGCATAAAAAACAACCTCCTCAAGAGATGTCCTTCATGATAAATTTTGATGGAGTAGTTTTTAAAGAACAAAGCACATTGGGAGCAGGAGTTTTATTCGAGATGATAATTGGTATCTCATTGCAACATTGAGTTGCAAAGGGAGAGCAATTATGGATTAGGAGGAGGCAGAACTAGCAGCGGTTGGTTAGGCCGCTAGGATATTAATTTTGCAATTGGGATAGGTGCCAGAGAAATCATCTTAGAGGGAGATTTTGTAAAAGTTATTGACAAGCTATGATCCAAGGAGGAAGATAATTCGTGTTGGGAGCTGTGGTGGAGGAAGCAATAATAAGAATGAATCTGTTCAAGCCATGGAAGGTAAGCTATTGTAGGTGAGAGGCGAATCAGAATGCATATGTATTGGTATGGCTTGCTTATTGATTGGCTAAACATTGATGTAATGAATATGAATAGTATTTAATACAATTTATCTTTGATTAGTTTAAGGGAAAGAAAAAAAAAATAAAAAAAAAGAGATCAATACCCCAACATACTATCTCTCTCTAAAATGCTTCCAAAGAAGAAAAGTTTCAATTGCTCCATATGCTCTATAGTGGTTTTCATATATGATTCTATTTGTTCCAATTTGTATGTCATTTGTTTTGACTCTTTTTTTTTTCAATATTATTATTGCTACATTTTCATTGATTTGTTTTTTTTTTTTTTATCCTCCATGGGCAAATGCACTTCTAGTGTGGACCTTTATGATCACTATTACATTTGTAGAAGTTTTTTTTGTCAATATCAACTTCCTGTCAGTAGATTTGATCCATATATTGCACCCGAAGCCTGTAATAATTCTAATAAATTTATCGCAAAAATAGGTAGGAAGACAATTACTAATCTACTGTCAACATGACCTTAGTTCATTTACACTTCTAATACCTATTGCATTGAGTGTTTTTATTCTGTTATGAAGTAATAGTTGAATAAATTTATTTGAAAATTTACTGATTTTATCAAAATTTTTTGTAACTTCAATTATTTTTTTTTTCCCTGGAGGATATTAAAATTAAAATAAACAGATATGGCACTTCACTGTTTCAAATTAGCTTTTTTCTTATCTTAAATTCTTAACCATGTGTAAGGCAATAATCAATAAAGTAGGAGCCTAAGTTGCAAAAAATATTTGTGTAATGTGTCTTTCTATTTTGAAAGAACAACATTCTCTTTTTTTTTTATGGGGAACAACATTCTCTTTAATTAGCCTTCACAACTGCCATTTTCGTTTGAGTAAACTTAACAATTTAAAATATGATCATTAGGTTCATATTCTTTTGTATATTAACCTTAATAAATTATATTTACTCTATTTTTAGTAACATGTAATGTAATTGAAACTAATTCTTCAAGTATTAAATCACATAATGAGTATTATGCATGGTCTCGAAGATAATTTCTTATAAAGTATTTTTAAATAAATTAATACCGTACCCGTGCATCGCATGGGAACATTGGCTAGTACTTTAAACTAATCACAAGGTCTCACGCGTGTTTGTTCACACACTTCTACACTAAATCAAACGTTGTGTTTTAATCTCTTCTTCTTTCTTCTATTTGAAACAATGCCATTTCTATCTGCTCTGTTATTCTTCATTTCTGCACAACATGCTTTAGCTGTTTCTTGCTTCAAATCTTCTTCTTGTTTCACTTCCTCTTCAATGTCAACACTCCCCCTCAAGTCTAGAATTGCTGGTTCTATGACTTAATATTCTGAACAAGAAGCTTTAGCACTTGAAGCAAAAATATCTATCAATCCCAATCTGTTCATCAATCTGGAAAAGCTGGTAAGCCTAATGCTTTAGCGAATATAACTGCCACTTGAAGATTGCTTGTCACATGGAAAGTTCTTTTTACTCCTTCTGCAATTTTGTCCCTGACCAAATGACAATCCACCTCTATGTGTTTTGTCCTCTCCTGGAAAACCTGATTAGCAGCAATATGCAAGGCAGCTTGGTTATCACACAATAGCATTGCACGTTTAGGATGATCAATTCTCAAATCTCTAAGCAATAGGAGTATCCTGGCCACTTTCACATTGTAAACTAACTAGTAAAGAAATTAAGTAGTATACATCTGAGATTTATGATAGGAAGAAGATCCACCTCTTATCCTATGTAGGCAGGCTGGTCTTGACTCAAGTTGTCATCTCTACCATTCCAAGCTATAATATGCAATGCTCTGGTCTCCCTCCCAAGATTAATAATAGGAACTTCCTGTAAGGTGTATTGCACCATGTGGGTCCAGCCCACACTTTGGCTTAGCTCATTAAATGAGCTTGTCGGAAAAGTTGCTAAGAAGTCAGCAAACTTAAATGAGCTTGCTGGAGAAGCTTGCCAAATGAGAAGAATTGAAGTCATCCTTTACGTACAAAAGTCAAGGCAAGTATATTAAGATGTGATGTTAACGGCAGTTTGGATTTGCTGTTTCCATAACTCATAACTCTGTTTCTATAACTCATAACTTAAAAATGGTGAGACCCATAACTAATAGGCTGTTTGGATTTTGTTTTCAATTGTTTTCAGTTTTTGTTTCCATCACTCAATTCTCTGATTTTTGAGTGGTGAGTTATGGAAACTAAAAAACATTTTAGGTGTTTTTAGTTTCCAAAACTCAGTTTTTAATGGCATTTTAGTAATTAAACACACACGGAGGGACCCATTGGTCAGACGTCAGCCACAACTTTTGACTCTCTTTTTTTCTCTCACTGGGTTCGGTTAGTTTGGGTCTTCTTCTTCTTTCTTTTTCTTTTTATTTCTTTCTTTCTTCTTCACAGACTCACTCCAACAGCCTTTTTTTTTTTTCTTCTTCTTCATTCTTTTTCTTTCTTTTCTTCTTCACAGAAACACCAAATATATTTTATCAAAAAAAAAAAAAAAACACATGGTACCAATTTCTCAAACCCAGAAAATCAAACCCATAAACACATGAGTTAGATCATACACACTAACACACAAACACAAACCCACAAACATGTTCATCCACACACAAACACAAACCCACAAAGACGAAGGGAAAAAAAAAAGGGAAAGGCAGGGGAGTCGGATCGGCCTTCTAAAAACACAAACCCACATCAGTTTCACAAAGAAAATCCAACATCAACCTTCCAAAACTCCCAACAGTGACGAAACAGGGGCGTCGAATCGGCTTTAATCCTTGATGAAAGTTACGAGGGGAGTCAGATCGGCTTTGATGAGGAGTAAGGATGTTGAGGGAGAGGTGTTGTGGGCTCGATTTCAGTGAGGACGATGGAGGAAGAAACCAACGGTGAGTGGAGAAGAAATGGATTGGTAAAGTGAGAGACATGACAGAGAGAGAGAGAGAGAGAGTTATTAGGGGCAATGAGAGTCAGGAATGGGTCCCACAAAATAGTAAAAATATTTGAGTGATGGTGCCAAACAGGTGTCTTTGGGAAAATTGGGGTATTTTAAGTGATGATTGACGAGTGACGAAAATTGAGTGAGGAGTGATGACAAAAAAAAATCCAAACAGGCCCTAAGCTTATGAGAGATGTTGAAAAAAGAAAAGAAAGAAAAAGATGAAGAAATCTAAAGGCCATTGGGCCAATTGGTGTAGAGTCATAGAGAGAAGTCCCAGTGTGGAAGGATTGGTGTAGTCTTAAAGAACTGCGTAAGAGCCCTCACAGCAGTGGTGCTATATTGGTATATTGATATTTTTTAGCTCCTCAAACACCAAAAAGCATGTTCCAGCATTGGAGCTAAATTTATTTTTTTTAGCTTCATTGCTACAGTGCACATCTATAGATTGATGTGCATTGTTCATGAGAGCTAAACAAAAAAATATATTATTTTACTCCCGACCCCGATTAAAATAATAAAAATGGTTCTCTCTCTCTCTCAGTCACTCCGTGCCTCTCTCTCTCTCTCAGTCACTCTCACCTCTCTATCTCAAAGTCTCTGACCCACGCCTCTGCCGACCTCAACGTCACTGACCCAAGCCCTAAGCCGCCAATCCATTGCTTTGGTTTTCCATTGATCAAACCCATCCACCGATCAAACCCACGCCTCTGCCCAGTCCTCCATCTCAACACTCACCCAACGCTGATCAAACCATTGCTTTGGTTTTCCGCCAATCAAGCCCACGCCTCCGCCCAATCCTCCATCTCAACGCTCACCCAACGCCAATCAAACCATTGCTTTGGTTTTCCGCCGATCACACCCACGCTGACACTTCCTCCTCACTGAAGCGTAGCTCTGTGATTGGTGATTTTTTATTTTGTTTGTGATTGGTGATTTTGTTTGGTCTGGGTTGAGGAAAAAGATTGGAGATTTCAGTTGGTGGTTTTTTTTTTCCCCTACTGTGGACTAGTGGTGGTGGTGGTGGTTGTGGGTGTGGTTATGGCTATGGTTGATGGTAGAGGTGGTTGTGGTTGGTGCTGTGAATGTTTTTTGGGTAATGGGATATATTATTTTACTGTAGGAGATATATTATTTTATTGTGATGTTTATATTATTTTATTGTGTTGAAAGCTAAAATAGATCCACTGTTGCAGCATGTGTGTAGGTAAAATAGATAAAGTAACTTTTGGTGGAGCTAAAAAACTAAATTTTTAGCTCCCCTGCTGTGGATGCTCTAAGTAAGAGAAAGGAAAGAGAAAAAGAAAAAAGATTTCTTTGTTCAAGTTGTATTTTGTAATCTCTATTTAATATAGTAAAATTATTTGAAATTTGTCCTTTGATTTTTCCTTTTAAGGAAAAAGGGTTTTTCACATAAATTTTTGTATTCTTGTGTGATTGTACTTACATGGTACTTGCTGAAATTTATTCAAATTTATATAGAATTTTTTCCCAATACCTCCCATGGGAATTGACAGATAGCAAGAAGAAACTCCATATGGTCAGCTGGAGGAAAATTTTAAAAAAAAACCTAAGAAGGAGGGAGGCCTGGGTCTTCATGCAGCTATGGAAAGGAACCTAGCTCTTCTAGAGAAACTGATTTGGCGGTTTCACTCTGAAAGAGACTCAGTCTGGGCTTGGATGCTATCTCAAAAATATCTTAACCAGAGCAGACCTAGACCCTTTAACGCTCACCTCAAGCCCAGGACTTGCTAGTCTTCTACCTGGGCAGCTATCAAGAAAGGAGAAGGTGTGTTTAAAGAAGGCTCAAAATGGATTGCGGGCAAAGATAACCATCTTTCTGTTTGGTTTGATAAATGGATGAACAAAGGTACATTAAGAAGTATGCTAGTTGGTCCTCTCAACAAAGATGAAGATCATCTCCTACTAAAGGATGTGGCCAACCTCCATGGCTGGAAATGGGACAAGCTCTCCTTTGTCATTCCAAAACCACTAGCTCTGGACATTAAAGCTACCCCAATCCCTCTCTCTGCTGCTTGAACAGATCATATCTCTTGGTCCTTCTCTCCCAGTGTAGAGTTTGATCTTAAAGAAGCTTATAAGTTAGTTTGTGCTCTAGAGGGGCACCCTTTTCGTGGACCTCACACAGCTGGCTGCGTTTGGAAGACAAAAATTAGGTGCTTCCTTTAGCAATGCTACCACCAGAGCATTCTCGCCGAAAGGGACTGTCCCATGGCCCCGAAGGAAAACAGGGAGCTACAAAGCACATTATCCAAGTGAAATGGAACTGTCCCTTTGTCAGGTTGGTATAAGATGAACTCTTATGGATCCTCTTTAGGGAATCCTGGGCGCGCTAGGGGAGGTGGAGTAATCAAAAATGCAAATGAGATTGGGTTAGTGGCTACGCCAGAGCAAAAGGGAACATAACTAGTGTGGCAGCTGAACTGTGGGCATTAAGAGATGGTATAGATTTGTGCTTGGCTGTGAATCTCCCTGCAGTGGAGATAGAATTGGATGCAAAATTGGTGGTGGACTTGCTGAAGAAGGAAGGTGATGCAGGACAACCTAGGCTTCCCACCTAAGGTGTTTGGAATCACCACCAAACAAATCAATGCAAATAATCTCAATAATAATAATAATAGTCTATCAATACAAAAGAAATCATCTGGAGCTTTATATGCAGCTTCCAGGAATCACAAAAATAAGGATAAATTCTCCTAACAATTCCTAAACAATTTCAAATACTAATCGGATAATCCTAAACAATTTCAAATACTGATCCGATAATCCTAAACAAAGGATAATGATGAACAGCTAATCCTAACCAAACTCAAATTTCAATCCAAACTAAACAAATAACTACGTTACAATCTGAAATTATCTATTGAAAATCTAAAATGAAATATTGAAATAACTTTTGGTTATGCTTCTGCATTAAAAGGGGGAAACCTAAATGGGAATGATGTTATTGTAGCCAATTGCTAAGAAGGCTTAAAGAAAATTCTACTAGTGAGAATCCAACATTGCTACAGGGAGGCAAACAAATGTGTAGATGCACTTGTTAGGCTAGGAAGGGAGCTCTTCTTGCTCAAGAATTTGTTATCTTTTCTAAACCACCTATTGATGCTGCACTGTTAATTAGTTTAGACTTGGTTGGAACATTGTATAATTGTTCCACTTCCTGTATCGGGAACAACTTTTTTTAGTTCTATATTTGTCATTTAAATATTTTGTCAATTTAAAAACAAGTTCATGCTTTGAGAAAATTGCATGAAGTGTTGTTTTTTTTTTTTTTTTTTTTGAGATGGAACTCAAATTTCGTGTAATGAATAGAACTTGAATACAGAAACAAGTCCTCCATTGCAGAAGGGGGAGAATCCTCAAGCCAAATAACTTCATCTGACACTTTTTAAGTATATCTAGCCAACGAGTGAGCCACTAAATTGGCACTCTTTACACAATTTAGCTCCACCCACCTAAGTCGAACTGTAATGATGTCATAATTAGTTTAATAATTATTTAAAATATAAATAAATACATTAAATTAGTACAAATAGAAAAAAAAAATTAACTAAAATAATCCAATTAAATATAAAGATCTATTTTTTCAAATGTATTTTTTATATTATAACTTTCAGAAACAAAAATACAGTGTTTATTTATTTATTTATTTATATGTTGATTAGTATAATAATAATTATTATAATATAATAATTAGAAGGGCACCCACCCACCTTACATAAATTTTTTCTAAAAGGACATATATATATATATATATATATATATATTATATATATATATATATAAAGAAAGATAAAGCTGGTATCATATTGGCGGATGACAATTGGCAAGCAAAGTTTAAAAACTTTGAATAGTCAATCACTCTAGGAAAAATCAATAGCTTTGTCAAAACAACAGCTAATTACACACCATTTTTTTTTTTTTTAAATATAACTACACACCATTTTAAGTGTATGTATTGATGTAAAACTAAATGTTAGACTCAATATCTTTTATTCTCTTTATAACTTCTACCATCTTGGATCACATAGCTTCCAAAATGTTATGCTATTCAACATAACCCAAAATCTAAATAGAGAGAGAGAGAGAGAGAGAAATCTAAGATTAAATTCGTAGTAGCTATATATTTCAGAAATTATCCACGATAAATATAACATACAAAAATAAAATAAAAATCTCATTTTTACCAAATATCAAGAATAATGTACCAACCAAAAAAGTTCATGGAAAAGATCAAAGAAAACACTATTATACAGAGGATTAGTTTAAAACCTTTAACCA
This sequence comes from Castanea mollissima, assembly GCA_014183005.1. NCBI lineage: Eukaryota > Viridiplantae > Streptophyta > Magnoliopsida > Fagales > Fagaceae > Castanea > Castanea mollissima. The sequence goes on from JACAVU010000003.1 coordinate 53,088,147, forward strand.
AACCCACATAGTGTGGAGGTGGTGTCAAAAGGTGACTATCATACACCATAATAGCCAAACAAAAAACAACCAAAACCTTAATTCCAAAATTATTTACATTATTCATTGCTGTAAGATTCTCTAATTCCAATTTCTTCTCTTCTAGCTTTGTCCTCGAGTTTCCCAACTATCTACTCCATCACACCAAAGACATACACCTCTTCTTAATCTTTTCAAATAATCTGCATATTGGCCTATACCTGTGGGTATCACCATTCCAAGCTTCATGAATAATTCCCTCACATTCCTGATGCGTTGCCCACTTCTTCAAATCTCTTGGGGATTTTTTTCCTGCGTGCCCCTTGTGTATCCATTTTGGTTGTGACTTGTGAGCATTATTGGATCATGACCAGAATAGGATGCTTAAAGATGGGTAACCTTGCTGCATGGGAACAAAGCCTTCCATTCAATTGTAGCACATGCTCTGTCTAGCCTCTCCTGATCATCCATTCCTCCATGTGAATATATTCCCATGGAGGCCAAGGTTAACTAAGATACACTGCAGCAAAACACTCCAAAACTCCTCCATTAATTGGTTTGGCCTTGGAATTCTCCCTTGTTTCTCATCAGAAGATAAAATCTCATCAAAATCACCAATGCACAGCCATGGTAGTGAACTTTTAGATTGCACATTTCCCAAATATCCCCAAGATTCATGTTCACGATGCTCTTTCGGTCTCCCATAAAAGCTAGTAATTCTCCACGGTGAATTCAGGTCAGTCATAACACGTGCATCAATATGATTGAGGGAATAGGTCTAAACGTGTAAATCAACTTCTTGTTTTCATAACATGACAAAACCATCCGCTCTTCGAACACATGGGATTGCAGGCACTGAATGATACTATAGGTCAGCTTGAATTCTTCTCATCTCATCTACTGTTTGTTTTGTTTGTATGAGAAACAAAATTTTGAGAGCTTTCTCTATCACCTAGTGAGAGAAGATAATGCCAAAAAGATTCTCAAGCCCTTCACAGTTTCAACTTAAAATATTCATTGTGCGCAGCAGAGCTAGTACTCAGCCTCCACGGTTGTGCTCGTTGAAGAATCATTCAAAGTCTTTGAACGTTTCTGATCTCCATTAATCTCCACTTTATTTCTTCGTTTATACCCCACTCCACTAGCAACGTGCTTCGTATTAACCTCGGACGTGGCCTTTGGGTTTTTTATTTTTCTCCACTTACGTACTGTGGCATGCGGTGTTGTTGTTGTTGATCACGTGACAAACAATTCAGGTCCGACTCAACTTGGACTTCGCTGAAAAGAGGTATAGTTTCATCCAAACCATGCTGCTCGTACAGGATAGGCACGCTGTCTCCAATAATTTCGGGCTAATGATCTATCCCACTTTCACAATTGATTGGCCCCATTAGATATTAAAGTTAACTCAAACCCAGCAGGAATCCAATACTTGAACCCATAAAGCCCAATCCGAACCTAACAAACCCAATTTTGAACCCAACTCCGTATTCAACCTAAGTATTAATTCAAATTAAAAATTCCAAAGACAAAATTTAACAAGTCCACTTTAAAAGTCCAATGAAAATAGACCCGCCAACCCTTCAATTTTTGTTTTTACAAAATTCCCACACTTTTCCCTAATTAAATTTTAAATTCCCACCCTTTCTCAAAATCATATTTGCCACATTGCTTTACCAAAATGATATTTTTACCCCAAAAAATTCCAAAATATCATTTTAGCTCCTAAACGTTTCCAAAATAAAATTTTTAACCCAAAAAATTGACCATTGTGTTTCATTTGTTTTTGTTTCATGTGACCTGGATTGCCATCAAAATTGTGTACTTCATGAGATGGCATGTCAAAGTGGCCTCAACTACACTTCACAAATAGTTAAGCATGGAGCCAAGTTAACTTGTTCTATAAATTAAAAAAAAAAAAAAAATAATGTATTTTGTCTTTCTATCAAAATAAAGCATATATGGATGTACCTTGGATCATTATATTATGAGTGCTTCAAATAACTAATGAACATGTCAAGAAAATACACTTAGTGTGATTGCCCTTACAAATGTAAGTTGAAATTTCATTTACAACATCATTCAAGTAATACAAATGAAATAGTAGAAACATGAACTTGTATTTTATATCTTTTCAAATTTCCGATAAATTATATTCTTATTGATTTGAACTATGGATTTTTTAAAGATGTGGAGTAACTATGCTTCACTTTTTGTCTTAAAATTGTGGGGACATAATTTTAAGTATCATAAATTATCTTTGTTAGGAACTACATAAGTAGTTCATAAAATTATCTTTGTCCATGATAACTGTTTTCAACTTTACTATATTAAAATTTTAAGATATTGAAATACTAAATAAAATTTGAACTTACAAACATATACAATTGCACTACTTAAAGGTAATATAAAAAAAATAAAAAATAAAACCCCAAATAAGGCATAAGCGAGTAAAATTATATTTGCAAGATACTCAAACAGAATACAAAATACTCATCTCTTATTTTTCTCCTTGTTAATTCAGTTACCAGTTGAAACGTGGGTAAAACAACCAGCAGAATAATTAATTGCAACTTTGGTGAAATAAAAGAAGTTGATGAAGAAGAAGGTGTTACCCATGACTGGATTAAAGGATGCCACGGTTCAAACTTAGCGTACCTAGTCCGCGAGACCACCACTCGCCGGGGCCTCATTCCGCTTAGGGCATGTTCTTCGGTTATGCCCCTCTTGGTCACACAACCCGCATTGCACCTTCCTCCCGCCCTCCTTCCATGGTGTGGTTCTAGGCCGTTTCCCACCCTCGTCCATCTCATTCCTGATTCGTGTTGAGACAGGGCGACCTTTCTCTCGAATCAATTGGGGGTTAGGGAGGACCGTTCGAGTTTCTTCAGGATCTGGCCATGATAATCTATCTTTCAAGACAGGGAAAACGGGAGCATAGCTCCGAAACAGTGCGTCCACGCTATAGCATTGGTCAATGTACTGCTCTGCATCATGTCGATACCTAATACAAACTGCAATGACATGTGAACATGGTATCTTATACAATTTCCATTTCTGACATGTGCAAGTTCTTTGCAACAAATTAACTCCATGTGTGTGATCCCCATGTCCAGCAGTCCCTGGATTATGCGGTGTATCTACTTGATATGACTGTTGTTGCGCACTCAATCTTGTCACCCTGTGATGCCCGCCTTCTCCTTATTTCGCATGAAGATATCCAAGGCATATTTACACCATTTTTTCCCTGAATTCAACTGCTCTATGCTCTTATTGCGACGATCATCGAAATAAGCATTCAGTTTGAACCATGTGTATTTCACCATTGCTGTAATGGGCAGGCTACGAGCACCCTTTAGAACACCATTGAAGCACTCGGAGACGTTTGTAGTCATCGTCCCATAACGGTAACCCTCGTCAAAAGTTAGAGCCAATTTCTCTTTCGGCACATCCTTCAAATATTGGTGCGCATCCTGGTTCACATTCTCAATTAAATCGAAGGTGGCATTGAACTTTCGCTCCTGGGTTGCACTTGCTGCTCTCCATACTAGGTTCTTTAAAGTTTCATTGTTCCATCTAGTGTTCACGTTACTGCATAGATGACGAAGGCAATAACGATGTTCTGTCATGGGAGGCTGCAAATAGTCTCGATTAGTGTCTCTGAAGATAGCTTGTATCCCAGGGTGTCTGTCAGATATAACACACAGGTGTCTCCGGTCAGTAACATACCTTCTTATACAAGCCAAGAACCAACCCCAAGTCTCTGTGCTCTCGCTCTCCACAACGACGAAGGCTAGTGGATAAATCTTATTATTAGCATCTGTCGCCATTGCAATCATCAATTTCCCTTTATATTTTCCATATAGGTGGGTTGCATCAATACTAATCACAGGCCTACAGTTCTTGAACCCAATAATACATGGACGAAACGCCCAAAATACGGACTTGAATGTACAAGTTCCTGGTTCTTCATTATTGTCCACGTTTAACTTATACTTTGTACCCGGACTTGCATCCTTAAGTCCTGCCAAAAAACGTGGCAACTCTGCATAAGACTCCTTAAAATCCCCGTATATAGCAGCAACGGCCTTTAGTTTGGCATCCCAAACCTTGAATGTGAACCATAATGATTATGTTAGAAATTAAGTACAACTCAAATAATTATAGTTGAAGAAAACAAATCAAGACTTGTAAGGCTATACGATGAAGATAATATTTCTTTCTCTTTATTCGTTTTTTTTTTTTCCAATTCAATTTCATTTTTCATAACATCAGGTATTCATGGGTTTTGGGAATTACAATCATGTTTATACTTCCATGTATTGAAAAAAAATGCAAGTTAAAGAATACCTTGTAGTGAGATACTTCGTGTTTTAAGTCTGCCAAAGCAACGTGACGTAAGTTCTTTATCTTATACGCGGGGTCTTCTCGTATATAGCGCTCAAGTACGTATGCTAGGAACACCGAATCAATCATCCGTCCATCATGAGCATTCTGAATTTTGTCGCACGTGTGGGGGCCCTTGCATTTTGCATCTTCCAGATCTTCCATTCTCTCCCTTGCAACAGATCGCACGACTGACTGACCATGGGCAGGAATCATCCTCACAACTCACCATAAGCCTCTCTGAGTCTGAATGCTCAGTTTTAAACCTAAAATTCTCTCGCAGTGCGTACCAAGTCAATGCATGTCGCACCGCGAATTTAGTCGCGAATACCATTCCTTTCATTGGCTGCTGCCCAAGCGTCCAACTTGATACTTCTGCTTGCATACCGGTGATGGATCAAACATATTATCCCAAGTGTTGTTCGTGAACCATTCCGGCGTAGGATCGGGACCAGGGCATGTGTCTCTATTCTCTTCTACAGCCACATCCTCGATATGATCAACATCATCATGTTCACCCATGGTTTCTAGACGCTCCTCAAACTCATCCCTAGTAACATCAATATCGGTTGCATCGTCACCAAGTCCGTGATCATATTCGGGTTCAGATGTGCCCCCATGCATCTCATCATGAGATAAATGCTCTCCTGCATGCACTTCCTGGGGCCCTTGCTCCTCCTCAATGTGTGAAGCATGGGAAAATGTTTGCCACGGTTCAGTACCATACTCATCTCTTGTGTTTTCTGCACACCCTTGATAAGATTGTAATGGTATTGAGTCAATGTGCTCATCTACAGTTCCATCCAAAACAGTGTGTTGTGAACCCTCCCCGGCCTCTACTATGGTGGGCTCAACAGTGACATAGAGATCCGAAGCAAAAAATCCTTTCACCACCATTTGCTCAACAATTTCCCACATCATCTTCACTTGGGCGCCACTAGATAACTGTAGTGAATTGTAGAAAACATGGGTGTCTAGAACCCGTTGAGGTGCTCGATACACGATGGAAATTTTATGCCTAGAGTGGTCTAACCTCATCACCTTCAATATTCTTCGTTGCAATTTCATAAGCCCTATCCCACGCTTTACCCTAACACAATTTTGCTTTTGGTTCGAGCCTTGGTATGACAACCCATGCAAGTCATGATAATACATCTCTCCATCGTAGTATACATAGAAAAAGTGAAAATCCATCACTAACCTGTTGGCATCAATATAAAAGTTGCCATAATGTATAACCACTTGCAACTGATCTTGCACTAATTAAACTCAATCATAGACATCTAAATACTAGTATATTTGACAAATATAAAAACAATTAATAGTATATCGAGTTCTGCGTTCTAGTTAACTCAATTTATAACATTTCTCTCATAAAAAAAAATTATAAAATCTCTTATTGTCAAACTCACATGGTTTTTAAAATGAAATCACGTGTAAAAAAAATTATTAGTGTTTTCACATAATTAAGAACCATAATCAGACGGACAATTCAAATACAATCATATTTACATTATAAATGAGAAAAATAAATAAATAATAAAGTCAAGTTCAAACAACATAGTGTTATGCGTTATTATTACCATATAACTAGGACGATGATTTACGTTACAAGATTTTCACTATTGTGTTAAGTTTTTTACACAAACCAATTACAGAGAATAATTTTTTCAAAAAAACTTTAGGCATTGTAGTTACAGTGCTAGTTGAATAAACAAAAGGATTGAATAAACGGGAATAAAAAACTGACCAACTCAACCAAAACACTGTCGTAGCTACAGTGCTGCACAATGCAAAATATTGGATGTACAGTGACAAGACACTGTGCGCGCATTCGTGATTTTGTTATAAATAAGTAATGTTCAGCTCGACTTATTACATGTGTATAAGCCTAGGTTGGATTGTCGAAGGGTTGTGCATAGGTGTAATGTTGTTTCAAAATTGAAAATTGTTGGTTAAACTTCTATACCAAACGGCCAAGTTTTTATAAACTATTTCATTTAAGTACTTTTTAATAGTTAAATAAATATTTACCATTCATATAATTTGCCTAAATTATATTTCAAAATTTCTAATTTGTGAAAATTAATGATTAAGATACCAAACTTAATCAAACTGAAAATGAAAAACATCTATTACATTCACAAGAAATTGCACAACTTTTTCACATGTGTTGAGTTTGTATATTTTTGCAAATACTCGTATACACTGACTGCACATATCACTTCTTTGAAATTGCATGCATATTTTTAAATTTCCAATTTTTGAAACTTCACTACAAAGGTGTGAATATCAGCAGTTGTACATAGTTATTATTGAAAAATTAGGGAGTACAAAAACTACTCATGCATGCAGTACAAAAACAACACATACGTAACAACCAGCAAACAAAACACTTAGCTATTACCTCTACGTTCTGGTCACAGCAAGGTTGACCCAACGGATAACTACACAGCACGTTGGTCTTGCAATAGAAGAGGACCCGCAGATGCCTTCCCAACTACCAGTAGCTTCTGTGCCCACGAAATGCTCTGACCCGTCACGTGGAGTTGGGAAGAACGTATTACTTAGACTTCAGACGTTTAACCAAAAATAGACGAAAGGTGATGGGAATACATATTCTGAAGAGGTACTCGAGTTTGGAGAACTCGAGTACCATTGATTATGCATTTATGTGGTGGTTGCCGTCAGGGACGTCGGTGGTTGCATTAAGTATGGAACGTATTACTCGAGTCTTCAGAACTCGAGTACTGTACTAGGAAGTACCCGAGTCCTTCAAAGTCGAGTATTCCTCGGGTATGATATAGTAACCATACAGAGTAGTACTCGAGTTCAAGGAGCTCGAGTACATCTAATAAGTACTCGAGCTTGGGGTACTCGAGTATTATTTATTATGCATTCTAAGGTACCCGAGATCTGAAAACTCGAGTATTCCTCGGGTATGATATTGTAATCAATCAGACTAGTACTCGAGCTTGAAGGACTCGAGTACTATTATCTCCCCAAAAATACTATCTTCATATCTCCCCCTAAATTTTGAATTCTAATAAATACAAATTGACGCTTGTAAAACATGATTATATATTAAACAACTTTGATTTTTTTTTTCCTTTTAAAAATATACATGTTTCATTAAAAAAGAACAAAGCAAACTCCCATTGTATTGACCCCTGACCCCATTTGGAACATTGAAATTGGCCATAGAAATTTATCCATCCTATTTCTGCTAAAAGACATAAGAAATACTCCACGTTTGAAGAATTACAGAAAGGGAAGGTTACATTTTCAAGATAAATCAAGTGCCAAGCATCATTTTCAAGAAGTTACCTCTACAATGAGGATCAAAAGTTCAATGATCTAATGTCTAAATATAATTACAAGATTAACTAAACCAGAAACAAACAAATTGACTAGCTAGTTTTCAGAAGGGGGTAAAAATAGATGAAACAAAAGCTTTTTTTCCTAATTTATTTTACATTTATTTCATTTTAGAGAATGAAATTCAATCTCCCTATCCGCCATTTTCATGGTTTTCTCCTCCATTCACACTAGTTCTGTTGATGGTGGTGGTGCTTTGGAATTATTGCAGTCTGATGCATTAGTATCGCAGGGCTTTGACTTTAGTTTGCCAGCAAACCTTTTTAAGACTGTGTTCCAAAGAACCAACCAGCAACAGAGGTACGGAGCTGAAGTTGTTCAAAAAATACAACTTGGACAATGACACGAAAGGCAACCTCTCGTTCTGGCTGCATGGGTGCTGGCTTCTAAGGAGAGCTTCTGGCAATTCATGAGCCTACAGATTTGTTCCTTTTCAGAGTCTGTTAGCCAGGGATGAGCCTGAAGTTGAGATACACATCAGTTTTCTTAGGCAAAGCAGGAAGAAATCTAGTGTGCATTGGGAAGTAACTTCGAAGAAAAGAAACTAGCTCTTCCAGTATATTATAATGTAACTGACTCCAATGAACTTGACAATGAAATGAGTTCTCAACACATTCATATTGATATTGTAAGTCCCCCATGAAAGCATTATGTCCACCTGTAAATAAATAAAATTTCTTGCTAAAGAAAGAACAATATGCCCAAGCACCATATCTGCAATGCTGCTTATCCAAAACATGAACTAGATAATATATAGACATGGTAAGACTAAGCAGTCATTTTTATGGTGACTAAAAAGTTGGTTCTCCTTTTGAACCATTTCCAAAAATATACCAAAATTGGGTATAGTGGTGTGAGTGAATGTGAAGACAAGCACTCCAAAATGAATACTTTTCAAACTTGCAAGCAGATCTAAGGAGAGATAAGTGAAAGTAAAATCATTCCAACACAGAAAGGCAAAAATGCTCCATTATAAACTATGTTATCAGAAAACGTTGAAACTATTTCGGAAACTTCTAGCCTTTAACCAAGATGGCAGAACCAAAAGAGTTTTTGCAAGGAAATCATCAATGAGATGAAGCGAATGTGAACATTCATTTACCTTGAGGAATATATCAATTGCTCGTAGATTCCATCATCTATAGGCCTGGCATAATCAGGGATAGCAGCAGCAAGTGACTGAAATTTCAGTACCTTCAAGTTAACATCAGGTGCCACCTCAGCTAGATAACCATCCACCAGATTAGCCACCATTGTCATTGAGGTCAGTGAATGGGAACCTCCCATTAAGTGCCCCTCATCTACAATAGAATTAGAATTAGGATCAACGGGCTCATGATCCGCCAGCATGAACTGATCAAGAATTCGCTGAACACAGTCAATATCATAAGGGTCTCCACTGAGTACCCCATATTTGGTATGAGAAGATCTTCAAGAGCTGCTTGGTCCAACTGAGCACCAACCCTTTTCTCTAAATTCTCACGACATGATGGGCTAGCATGTAATATCATTGACGTTCGCAAAAGCCTAAGAAGGAAGTTGGTTGATATGACACATTTTTCATTAGGTAGTATCTCCACAATATCTTCAAGGAGGTTTCTTTGATTTACATCATATGGGGCAGATATGGTTGAGCCTGCACGATTCCCATTTTGGAAGCTTGATTGTCTTCCAACAAGGGAGATGCCCCTTTGCATAGTAGACAAGGGACCCAGAAATTCTCTCCGCTTCATGCCTCTCGATCCAACAGCAAGAATCAATCTTTTATAAAAAGGTAGTCTAAGGAGGACACATCCTCATACCACCAATCTTCACTCACAGGATGAGGCTTAGTTGCTGTGCGTATTCCATTCCAAAATACAGTCTCATCTGGGCTTTGCACAACACTCCGTCCTGACATTGGCCAACTAAACAAACTTGGATCTGCACAAGCTTTTATTGCCAAGGAATTAATGCATCTTGTAACAATATGAAGCTCTTCTGCAAGTGGTAGAACCTCTTCGCAAGTTTCAAGAGCTTTAATTGAGTCTGTCCAGTAACCAAAAATCTCATTAAAAAAATTTTCAGTTTGCAAGATGAGATTTCCCTCTCCATATTCTTCAGTCATCCGAAAGTACTCAGCTGCACGCCTGAGACTGACTACATTTAATGCAGTGAGCTCTATTTTTACACCAGAACAAACTTGATACAAGCAGAAAGGTTTTGGCTCCTCCAGGTATGTCATGGAGCTGCAAAGTACACTTCTTCTCATCCTCCCAGAAAGCTCCCCGATAAGGTTTTCTAGAACTCCGCTTCTGGACAGCAAGGAAACTGCCATATATTCCAAGAAAGGGAGGAAATGTTTTTGGTTAGTAAACAAGAAATATAAACTAATGTTTAGAAATGTCCCTGAATACATAAGATATGCACACTTTCTATGTCTCATACAAGATTTAGGAAGCAAGGTTGCTTTTCACTTCCCAAAAGGCAAGACTGAATTAAAAGGCAATAGTATCACTATTGAAAAAAATTATAACATAATAGGAAAATAACAAGATAGAGAGCTCCATGTTCATATTTTTCATACATCCCGAATTACAAGAAGTCCAATATGAAGCTTCTATTTGGTGGGCACGACTTTAAGAAATTCATCTAAAAAATGTAATGGATGAATCAATTTTTTGTGATCATTTTCAAATTTCAGTTTTATCATCAACTTTTTTACAAATAAAGACTCCCAAGCAGTTGCAAATTGTAGATCTACAAAATTCCCTCTTTATATCCATCAAAGAAATTCATGAATTAGATATGAGCTGGGCTATGAACGCAGGCTGGCCTTGATAAGCTTGCTCAAATGAGAAACAACCCAAGTCTAAGCCTACTTTTAATTCTTTTCATGTTAAATAAGCATAACTGTAGTAGCCCTTGCCTCAATTCATTGACAAACATAAAGGGAAGTATCACTCTGGATCTATAATTTATTCTTATCTGGAAATGTAGAATATAGAGGAAAACAGTCACTCTAATTTTTGAACAGTCTTATAGATATAATTGTTACTCACATCAGCAAGGGCTGACACATATTTAAATGTCTTCTTTTCATAAAGCATAATGGTTATTAGCTACAAGCAAAGGCACCACACTTCTACTTGGGCCTGTTTAAGTTCAGATGCCACAATGAAGATGCTTGAGCCAAGCTTTAGCAAGCTTCTTATAGCATCAGAAACTGAGATCAACCTAAAACATGGCCTAAATCCTACTGTGCCAAGTGTGAGCAGTCAAATACTCAGCATGGTATTCTATGGTTTAACATAAGCATCACCCATGCATCAATCTTTTAAAACATGCAATCTTAAGGAGCATGACAAGGCATGGGACAAATATAGAACTATAGTACTTCCTATATTGACCACCAAATCAGAACATTTAAGCAATCTAATCTAATTAGAAAGAAAAGAATCAGCCAGCTCATGTCTATCTCATGCCTAGCACAATCTAAAAGATGAGTACATGATAAATATGAACAAGAGAAAGATGAAGACACATAATTCTCTCACTACTGAAATTTTAGATTTCATATGCTATTATGTCATCTCAACTACAAATCGGCTATTTCTTCCCTAAGAAAAGTTATTTTTTGACAATTTGTAGCTTAACCAAAGATGTTTCCAGATTTGACAAGAAACCCAAAAGGTATGGTAACAGTACTTCTTCAAAGGAAAATCCCCGTTTTCTTCTCCTCACTGGTTCCTTGACTGGTCTCACCTTGCCTGAAAAGAACACAAGCAAATACTCATATTCAAATCATTTAACTATAAAGAGATGCATATGTAATCGGTATAAGAGGGGGAGTACCATGTCCAGTCCCACAATCAGGAGGATGTGTTCGTGTCCGTTGCGGCCTTCGCGGCCGATCCTCACTGTGTGAAGCCTCAGGTGGGGGGGTGGGTATCTGTGTCTGGATGGCACCAGGGGTGGGTAGCCCAGGGGTGGGCATGAATCTCATCTCATCTCTACCACATACATCTCCGGGGATAGTGCCGGTAGTCGATGGGGGAGAGGATGTGGGTGGGCAAGTATCATCGCGAACCATGGATGGAGACCGACATGTCTGGGCAAAAGTATGGGATGGACCCGCATCATCATGTGCCATGGAGCCCATGTCATAACGGGTGTCCTGCATCATCTCATCTGATGTCTGACTTGCCTCCTCCATCGTGTGGTCATGCACGGGTGTGTGACGGCCACCCGATGTGTGACGGCTCGCAGTTGTGGGATGTCGACTAGATGCATGGCACTGACTAGATTGACGGCCTCCATGCCCTCGACGTCCACCTGCTTGCCGACCACACCTTACAGCCGGTTCACTTGCGTTGCCCGCAGTGCGTACATCGTCCAAGGTCAATCGACTGATTTCTTCAACAGATTGCAAGGCATTCATACAGTCTGTGTAGATCTCAGACCCTGGTTCGAACTTCGCCATAATCCTCAACTGTGATTCAACCTGTCACAAGTATACAAGAGTAGTGTTAGGATTTGGAACTAAACTATGCACAGCAAGGTACATTTATAATAGAAAAATCTTTGTAAACTTACCAAAGTGTCCCAGTATGAGGTCTCTTTTGTAATATGCCGAACAGTGATGGAACGATACCACACATATACTCGTCATTGTAGCTCATTACCCCATGAAAGGGCGGTGATTCAGCAATTGTGGCATGCGCAGCCCATCTAGCAATATGAGTGGCATGTTCTTGAACCAATTTTTTTCCTGCTTGCCTTGGAGCGTTATCTTATGAAGTTCAGTTGAAGTATCGACATTGTCCGGTACGCCTTGCTTCATCCCAAACTGTCTCAGAACACGTTCGGGGTGATGGCCTTCAATCACCCAAAAATGTATGAGCGGCACGATGGACCTCCATATGTGTTGGCCTGCCGTACAATATGCGGGCAGGGAACCCAAATAATCTCTATATGGCTCCCAGACAATCTACAATGATCCAAAAAATGCAAACAACCATATTAACAATATATGTGTAACGATATCTTACAAACAACCATAAAGTGGTTGGTTCCCACTTGTAAGGCACGATACCTGATTTGGCCGGAGCGAAGCAAACGACACACGATAGGCGCGTAGGACATGCATTGGATGGTCAGTTGTTATCTTAGCCCCTTTCCATCTATCAAACAACACAGACATAACCTTCATATTAATTACTTACATAATTCTCATGCGAAAGAAATTAATGCGGAAATGTAAAACGATAACTAAGTTGAAGATCCTACATACCTGACAGCAAGTGGACCTGGGGGGCAGTGCCTGGTATGGATGCCTCATCACAGGACATATTTGTGGAAACCTCGCCCACGCCTACAACTGCACTAATAGCAGTGCGCCACCAATTTGCTTGGCTGTCTTCTCTGATGCCTTACAGAGGTGTCTATATAGCCAACTTAGTGTTGCACTACCCCAACTATAATTCTTTCCATTGCTGATTGGATTGAAAAATTGTAGATACATGATTGAGAGCCGTTCGCTAGATTTGTCCATAAACAGTATACTACCCAACATTTGGAGTATGTAATACCGAGCATACTGTTGCACACGCTCCTCAGTGGCGTCAGCAGGAAGAGGGTTGCGAAACTGCTCCTCCAGCCATTTGGCTCTTATCCTCGGCCCTTCCAACACTGCAGTGTTCTTTTTTGTACCAACTGGCCTGTCCGGTGGATGGAAGCCTAGCAAATCTGTGCAAAAGTCACGCCAGTTGTCCATATGGGTAAATCCTATCACCGGCAAGCCATGTACAGGTACCCCCAGGATGACCTCTATGTCTTGTAGCGTGATGGTCATCTCACCATGTGGCAAGTGGAATGAGTGCGTCTCTGGCCGCCATCTCTCCACTAAGGCCGTGATCAGTGCATGGTCAAGGTCCATATGTGGGACTCGAAGTAGCCCATCTAAGCCCGCATCTGTGATGTAAGTGGCAATCCGTGGATCTAACCCACCATCAAACAGACCTTTATCTCGGTGACGACAAGTCAGAACACCTGGCACTTCCTGCAAACAAAGCAGCTTAGTATAATAATAACATTCACTAACCACGTAATAATTACACTTCAAACATAATGCCCAAAATCTTTCTACTACATATATTGATTATAATGACACAAGTGCATACCTCGCCTGCCAAAGGGCATCCCAAAGCAAACTTGAACGATGCATAGGTTGTCTCGTCAAGACAGTCCCTATAGAGGGTCCTGTTCGATGTGGGTCCATACCTGGCATAAATTAAAGGTGATTAATGGCCCATTAGTATATTCATCAAATACCCATAAGCTAAATCAAAATGATAGCATCTCACTAATTTTTTTACTTGTTCTTATATCAGTAATTTTTTTTATGGCCTTTAAGAGGGGAAATGCTATTGTTGAGGATGGCTCAAGTGTTGTGGTTTGTGTGATGCTGTCTGTACTACATGTACAAGTTTCTTCTTTTCCCCATGAGTTTTTAGAGTTCAACTATGCCATTACTAATAAATTCTTTTCCCCATGTGGTTTGTATCTCTCTTAGTTTTTTTTTTTTTTTTTCACTATTTTATCCTATTCTAAGGGCTCGTTTTCAAAGCTTATTTCCAATTTATTTAGCTTATGGAGTATATAACCACCTCAAAGCATGATTTCCTTCTTTTTCTTAAAAAAAAAGAGCTTAGGCATTTCATGATTTCAATGTTCAGAGAAAGATAGGGAGTTGGGGGCTGCTCAAGGTGAAATCAAGGCATTGAGAAAGATAGGGAGTTTGGCTTTTTAACAAGCAATATAACTTGAAAAATAAATATGAACCATAATTTTTCGTCAATGAAAAATTACATCATTGTCAGCCCCTAATAACTCTGAACTCCTTGCATTGTTACCTGGTCCAAATATGGATCATCAGGTTTCCAATACCGTAAATGACTTGACGTCTATGTTGGAAGTATTAAAAAGTGCCACTAGTTGATCTACAAGACTCTTTAACACTTTCTATTCCGTATTGTTCAAAACTTTAAGTGGTCATAAATTAATTTGTTCATGCAACACGCACACACACACAAACACAGTCAGGCAGCTTCAATTCTGTTCCTATGTTGGGTGGAAGCTCATATTTTGGATGGTTTGTGACATTCTAATAGTCTTGTGGCCCTGGCAAGTGGTTGGCCTTATAATGGATGAGCCAACAAAGCCCATGTTCATGCTCATATTCATATACCTTCATATGTGGGAACATTAAAATAAAAGAACTAAAAAATTTGGGAATTCCAATTTATGAAAGAGCTGTTGTGTAGCAAGGCCATTTTGTGCTGTCTATGATGAAGGATCTGGTCTTATCCATATCTCTTATGGCCTAAGTCGATTTCGTTGTCATTTGGGGCATGTGATGTGGCTGCCTAGCTAGTCATGGCTTTCTTTGCCTTAACTCTTTTCTTAGTGGGATGAATGGGTTTCAAATAATATGGCACTTCTTAATCGAGTTAAGTACTGTCCAAAAAACCTACAACATTTTCAAATCCCTGTGGCCCCTCCCGCCTCCTCTCTTGGTCTGGGAATTCTATGGCAAATCAAAACCCCACCCAAACTCACTCTTTTTGGGTGGGGGTTTTGATTTGCCATAACAGATTGCTAACTCGAACAGTCTTATTACCCACCAACCAGCAAGATCTCAGCATTGCCCAATGTTAGATTAAATGTTGTTACATTCACCGTTTTCTAATTTTTGCTTAAATTTTTGAGATAGTTGATAATTTATCATGGTATCAGATCATAAGATCATTTACTATTTTTTAATAATTTAAATTTATGAGACAATCTAGAACTTACTATGTCTAAAATATAAAAAACATTAGCATTGGGGGTGTTGCTATTTTACAACCCAAGACAGCCAAAACCCACCCTCCAAGTTTTTATACTTACAAAAATTTGCAACTTATAAATGGTAAGGTTGCATATATGCAACCTTTTACTATTTGTATCATAGGTTGTAAAGAAAAAAAATACTGTGATTCAGATGAAAGAGAAAGTGAGCCAAATTTGGATTTGGGCTCATGTGTTAGTGGTGGATACATTGACTCAGCGCGAGCCCGATTCAATGCTCGCCGCCATGTTTAGCGGCCGCCACACCTTGTGCCAGGATCCTCAAAAGGTATGTATGTATATATATTATTATAAGCCAGATTTGATGGAAGCCATGCCATGTTTGATGCTTAGCGTCTTAGTGACATCAACTATTGGATTGAAACAAGGCTTCATAGCTTTGATGCTATATTGCCAAATCTTAAATTTGATAATGCCCAACCCAATCACTATTCACTACTCCAACAACTTAGCATTCCCAATTTACCTAAAATGGCATGTCTAACAACTTAGGAAACTGTAGTTCGCTGTGAAGATCTTCAAGAATTCATCATCTACAGTCTTGAGAAAAAGATAAATGGGGGAATTTTGCTAATTGTGACAACCCCGGTAGGGGCACCTAGACTCTTTTAGAAATAGAATCACCCATATGGCACAAGAGTAAACCATAGTACATTATTTGCTCTAACAATCTCAAATTGTCATTTTACGCTAAATCGCATCTTGTCAAACTCAATTTGTCTCGTACCATCCATGGAAAAAGTGTAACTAATCCTATATACATCAATGCGAGGTCGCCGGAAAAAGTGTAACTAATCCTATATACATTATTTGCACTCAAAGTGTAACTAATCCAGCATCTACCATTGGCTGTTAGTCTAGAGCTCAAACAAGCAAATAACTTGAAAAATAAACATTGCTAACCTTTGAGTGCGAGGTCGCCGGCAAAGAAATGGCGTTGGGGTTTTTGGGACTCCAACGTTGCCGGCGATGAAAGGGGTTTGGGGTTTCTACAGCGGCGCCGGTGATGAAGGGTTCCGACGTTGCCGGCGATGAAAGGGCGCCGGTGATGAAGGTTTGGGAGTCTGAGTTTCACCGGCGATGAAAAATGGGTTTTCGTTTGGAGAGGAGAGTGTGCAGAGAGTGAGAAATGAGAGATGAGAGAGTACAAAATTAAGTATAAACGGTTTTCAAAAACATTGAGTACTCGCGTTTAACAGACACGAGTACCATTCAAAGTACTCGAGTATAACATACTCGAGTATAAATCTGGATTCCTCTCCCTTGTTCCCGCACAATCCAGACTGGTTCAAAATGTATATACAGAATGGTACTCGAGTTTTAAGAACTCGGGTATTTTTGACAATACTCGAGTCTTTGAAACTCGAGTATAAGTCTGGATTATTCCCATCGCATCCAGTGTCAATCCAGCTTGGTACCCGAGTCTAAGAAACTCGGGTACTATATCGTACAGTACTCGAGTCTCTTTAACTCGAGTACTAGGCGACATTTTTTAAAATCCAAAATGCCACGCTGGCGTGCCACGGTGGAAGTGTAAAATCTAGTACTCGAGTTCACCAAACTCGAGTACTGGAAAAAGTGGTACATCCCCAATTACTTCCGAAACAGTGTTTTCGAACTAAATTTTTTTCAAAAGGATGGTATTGGGCCGATTTGGCCTCACTTTTGAGCTTATGTTTGAATGTGTATCTAGGCTTGGGCTTGAGTTCTTTAAGAGCTTTAAGTGAAGTTTTAGGTTGGCTTTTATGGTGGAATGGGTAAAATTTTGATGTTGGACTCAAACTAAACGGGTTTTATTAAAAATGGGTCAAGAGGTGGGCCAAGGCTGGTATGGGCTGGGTTTAAAAGGAAAATTTTAAGTGAGATTGAGTTGGGTTTGATTTGAGTGGGCAAGGGCCATGTTTTCTAATGGGATTTTGAAAATAGATCTTCAAGAGGATCTAGTTTAAGCCATTTTTCAAGAGTATGCATAGGTCGGGTTGGGTTAAGTTGAGGAGATTTTTTTACCTAACCTATTATGGTGGGTTAAAAAAATTCAACCCAACTCAACCCATCACATAAGTCCAACCTAACCCACATGGGTCAGGTTGAACCCATGAGTTGGACAATTTTATTATTATTATTATTATTAAATTGAGTAGAAAAAAATATAAATATAAATATATTAAAAAAACCCAAAAATTAGTATCAATGTAACTCCTTAAAGGCAAACAACACTAATGACTAAATAACAATAGTAATTTACTAGGGTTTGTGTGAACTAATTGACTTTATATATAGAATAGGAAGAACTAGTTATTTTAAAAAAAATATTAATTACATAATATATTTTAAATATATATATATATATATTATATATATATATATATATATATATATATAAATATATGGGTGGGTTGGGTTGGGTTGGGTTTGATGGGTTTGAAATATTATGACCCAAACCCAACCCAACCCGCTATCAAAAAAATTTTTGTAACCAACCCACCAAGGCCTAAAAACTGACTCAACCCGATAGGTTGGGTGGTTTTTGCGGGTTGGCTGCACACCCCTTGTGAATTGGGCTGGTGTAATATTTAGTTGAATGAGAGTTCTTATAGCCTAATGGATCGGGTTCAACTTACAAAAAACAATTCATAAGTATAGGTGGGTTTATTTTAGCACAATTGGGCATCAAAATCAAGTAGTTTAGAACTTTAGGTATGGCTCATTCATTAGAGGAGGGGCAAGTCAGTGGGATGTTTCTTTTAGATAATTAGTTTTTTAGTCTTACAAAAGAAAAATTGTAACAAAACCTGCTCATTTCATAGCTCATAGGTGTGTTGGGCCAATCTTGTAATTCTAAAATTGTATGGATGGAGGAAATAGGAAACTCCGCCATTCATTGCCGGCCTTGTGGTCAGTGATGTCTCCAATTTGTAGTTTTTGATTGGTATCAATAATAAAAGTTTGCCTTCCTTTGTCAAACAGTGGGATGCATTGCTCCTAAAAACAACAACCATGGTAATTAATGGTGAGGAGATGAAAAGTGTGACCATGGTATTTAGTCACATTAGTAGTGCCTAGTGTTCTTCCAAGTTAATAACACTGTGCGATATGTTATAATTTGTTGACTGGGATCCTAGTCAAGAGGGATGTCGGGTTGTGTCGGGTTGAAGAGTTTTTTTAACCCACCAAACCAACCCACCATGGTAGGTTAAAAAAAAAATCCAACCCAACCTAAACAAACATAAACTATATAAGAACTTAGGGTTTGCGTTTTATTTAGGAAGAGAGGCAAAAAAGTAAATATATATTAAATATAGGTAGGCTGGGTCGGATTAGACAGATTTGTGAATCTTATGACTCAAACCCTATTCCACCCGTTGTAAAAAAAATTTTCATAACCTAACCCAACCTACCAAACCTTAAAATTAGGTAAGATCGGGTTGGTTTTGACGGGTTGGTGGGCTCACTGTACACCACTACAGCCCTACTAGTCACCAACATCGTCATAAAAATAACATAAGATAGAAAAGAAAAATCCTTACCCTCTACCTTCATCGTCCTTGACTCCCTATCCCTTGGCTCCACCATGGACACTGTCCCCAAGTTTGACATTGGCAATGATGGTGCTCCTCCCCAATAAACTTGAAGCAATTCCATACTCTTCATTTTTTTGTTTTGATTAATTGTTTAGAAAATTGAGATATGATTATGAGAAGAACATTTCAAACTAAATTAGTTTTGTACTTTCTGCTTATGCAGTTAGTTTCAGTTTTAGTTTGTATGTTTGTGATTTTGCTTCTAAGTACTTTTTTTCTTTGTTGGGTTTCTTATTTGATTTTTGTTTTATAGATCAATATAAACCCTATTGTTGCGAAGAGAGGAGTTGTCCATTGCACTCAATATGTTCAAGGATCTAATTATTGTCTAATAAATGTCTTTCTTGATCGAATTCTGAGAAGGGGAATAGTTGTTTCAGTTGTATGTATTATCCATCTCCATATTAAATTTTATCAATTTCTATAATAAAATTGTGTGTGGTTTATGTCCTTAACAAGCCAATCATTGGCTAAAGTCTTAGAACCTTGTTGCAAATTGATAACGTAGGGAAGGGAGATTCAGGTCAAGCTTTATAGAATTTCAATGTGATGGTGGGATATTCATTTTAGGAAGAGTACCGTCCCATCAAGCTTGAAATTTACAGGGGAGGAGCACTATTATTATCACAACCAGAGTTGTGATAGTGGTGGTGGAGCTAGGGAACAAGGATGGCAAAGGTGGAGCTGGTGGTTTCTTTTTATATTCATTTTATTTATTTTTATGACTAGGATCTCAGTCAATAAATTATAACACATAAGACAATATTATTAGTTTGGAGTATCATGAAAGGTGAAACTTGTTTTGGTAACTGAATTCGAGGACAACTGGGACCTCTTAAGAACAGAGAGAGAGAGAGATAAGGAAATGAATATTTCTGTTGATCAATAGCTAACAATCATTTACAATGGTCTTGCCTTTATATAATTCCCTTTTGCAACTCACTGCAATGCCACTGCCTCCATTACCAACCAACTAACTCTAACTACCTCCACTATTTACTAACTAACCCACCAGCAACTTACTCACACAGTGAACTAAGCATCACTAACCAACAACCATAGTTAACTAACTTAACACAACACAGCTTCGAGTCTCTCAAGAAGTTATATAAATTGGATTGACGCCTATCAATCTTATTTGGTTTCGGGTATATATCTATTTATTTCTTACTATAATATCTTGTTTTGACCGTATCGTACTAGCACAGTGAACAATACATCAATGTGTAATATAGCATTGGATTAACAATGGTCCTAACAATTAACCCCCCCCCCCCCCCCCTCTTTTTAAAGCACCTTGCCCACGAGGTGAGGAAACTGAGATTGCAGATCATACAATACCTCCCAAGTAGCATCATCCTTGGACAGCTGGGACCTCCTAAGAACACCCACACACACAGAGAAACAGAGATAAGGAAATGAATAATTCTATTGGTCAATAGCCAACAATCATTTACAATGGTCTTGCCTTTATACAATTCCCTTTTGCAACTCATTGCAATGCCACTGCCTCCATAACCAACTAACTAACTAACTCTAACTAACTACCTCCACTATTAACTAACTAACCCACTAGCAACTAACTCACACAGTTAACTAAGCATCACAAACTAACAACCATAGTTAACTAACTCAACACATCCACACAATTAGATAACACAACATAGTTATAGCATAGTGAACAGTACATCAATGTGTAATAATAACATTGCATTAACAATGGTCCTAACAATTACCCCCCCCCCTTTAAAGCACCTTGCCCACAAGGTGAGGAAACCGAGATTACAGATCATACAAGATCTCCCAAGTAGCATCATCCTTGCTTTCGCCATGCCACTGAACCAAGACATGAGTTATAGTCCTGCTCCTCAACTGATGAGATCTTGTAGCTAAAATCTATACTAGTTTTAGGGTGATGATCAAATTAGCATTGACAGCAGGTAAAGTAGGCTTAGGCACCACTCAATTCCCCAATTTGGCTTTGAGACTGGAAACATGAAACACAAGATGGATAAGGGAACTAGCAGGCAAATTCAACCTGTAGGAAACAACCCCAACCTTTTGCACAATCTGAAATGGTCCATAGAAGGGCAAGCTTACCAAGCTTCTTGTGATGCACAAAAAATTGCTTGTATGGCTGCAGCCTCAAGTATACCCAATCTCCCACCTCAAAGGATCTCTTTACCCTCTTTTTGTTAACATACCACTTCATCCTCTCCTGAGCAACATGCAAGTTCTGTTTAAGTAAAGCCAACAACTGCTGCCTATCCTTAAGCAACAAATCCACAACCCTAACTCTAGTTGTACCAGCCACATAATCTATAACCCGAGAAGGAGGATAACCATAAAGAGATTCAAAGGGAGAAAACTTAGTTGAAGTGTGAAAATTCGAATTGAACCAAAATTCTGTTAAAGGCAACCATTCAACCCAAGTATTAGGCTTATCATCAACAAAAGCTCTTAAGTAGTGCTACAAACTTTTGTTAATTACTTCAGTTTGTCCATCAAATGGGGGTGATAGGAGGAAGACATAGCTAAAGTGACCCCTTGCAACCTCATCAACTCCTTCCAAAAATTAGAAGTAAATATAGGATCCCTATCACTAACAATGGTGGAAGGCATACCATGCAATTTGAAAAAAAACTGTAGATAGAGATTGGTAACCTTGGCAGCAGTGTAAGGATGGGAAAGGGGTATAAATTGGACATACTTAGTGAGTCTGTCCACCACCACAAACACAACTGATTTCAAATGAGATTTAGGCAACCCCTCAATAAAGTTCATGCTCACATCCAGCCAAGGTCTTTCTGGAATGGGCAGGGGCTGCAACAACCCAGCAAGGAAGCAAGTTTCATGCTTCAGCTTCTGACACACATCACATTCCCATACATATTTCTTCATATCCTACCTTAGTCTAGACTAGTAGAAATCCTTCTAGAGCCTATGCAAAGACTTTAAATAGCCTGAATGACCTCCCAAGGGACTATCATGCACCTGCTGCAACACCACAGACTTTAAATTTCCATTAGAATCACCCAAATACAATTTGCCCTTGTAAAACAGTAAGCCATTGCAGAAAGTAAAACCTTGAGGTACATCAGATCCTGGCTAGATAGCATGAATAATAGCCTGAATTTTTGAGTCGATAGCATAACTCAATTTGATATCAGACAACCAAGTAGGGGTAGGAAAGGATTTGATGCATAATGTGCCTTCAGAAGTAGGTGAAACAGTTGATGCAAGAACAGCTGGGGTAGGTGACTCAGAAGCAGAACTCGAGGTGCCAATTTCCTCACCATGCCTCCTTGAAAGGGCATCAACCACAACATTATCTTTGCCTTGCTTATATTCCACTATAAAAATATACCCTAGAAGCTTAGAAATCCACCTTTGTTGGGCTGGAGTTCCCACCCTTTGCTCTAACAAATATTTCAAACTTTGGTGATTAGTTTTAATGACAAATGGCCTTCCTAA
This sequence comes from Castanea mollissima, assembly GCA_014183005.1. Lineage (NCBI taxonomy): Eukaryota > Viridiplantae > Streptophyta > Magnoliopsida > Fagales > Fagaceae > Castanea > Castanea mollissima. The sequence continues at coordinate 53,110,874 of JACAVU010000003.1, forward strand.
CAAATAGGGCCTCCATTTTCTCACTGCTACCACCATGGCCAACAATTCTTTTTCATAAGTGGAGAGTGAGAGCTTATTACCCTTTAATGCTTGGTTGTGGAAAGCAATAGGCCTATGATCTTGCATCAAAAGAGCTTCTAACCCTAGACTAGAAGCATTGCACTCCACAGTGAAAGGCTAGTTGAAATCAGGGAGAGCTAACACAGGAGAGCATGAACAGTGTCCTCAAGTTGTTGAAAGGCTTAAGCAGCTTCAAGGATCCAAAAAAAAGGAATCTTTCTTCAATAAGGTAGTAAAAGGTACTGCAATTTGCCCATATCCTTTCACAAACTTCCTATAGTATCCAATTAGGCCAAATAAGACCCTTAAAGCCTTGACATCTTTAGGTATAAGCCACTATTGCATGTCAGTAGTCTTCCTAAGGTCAATCTTCGCCCCCTTACCAGAAATTAGATGGCCTAGATACTCCACCTCCTCACAAGCAAACATGCACTTAGACTTCTTAGCATACAGCTGATGCTTAGCTAAGTTTCCATAACCAATCTGAGGTGACCAAGGTGATCAGACAGAGAACTACTATACACCAATATATCATCAAAGAAGACAAGAACGAATTTCCTTAGGAATGGCTTAAAAACAACATTCATTAAGGATTGGAAGGTGGAAGGAGCATTGGTTAAGCGAAAAGGCATAACCAAAAACTCATAGTTGCCTTCGTGGGTCCTAAAAGCAGTTTTAGGAATATCTTCCTCCATCATTCTAATTTGGTGGTAACTAGACCTCAAATCCAATTTAGAAAACACACAGGCACCACATAATTCATCCAACAACTCATTAATGATAGGAATAGGGTATTTGTCCTTAATAGTCTTTTGGTTCAAAGCCCTATAATCAATACACATCCTCAAGAACCATCAACTTTCCTAACCAAGAGAACAGTTGAGGCAAATGGACTACAAATGAAGCCAACAAACAACAACTCCTTAACTATCTTCTCAATTTCATTTTTCTGATAGTAAGGGTACCTGTAAGGTCTTTGACAAATGGTTTGAGCTCCTTCCTTAAGGTTGATTTGATGTTCATGCCTCCTAATAGGAGGTAAACCCACAGGGGTAGCAAAGACAGCATCAAACTCCAACAATAGCTCAGCCACCTGCATAGGAATTTTGGAAGCATAATCTGCAAAATGAGAATCAGTAGGGATTGAAACATGCAGAACCAGCCCTCTCTTCACAGATTCTTTCAAGAATTGAGTCCCTTCTTGAATATTAGTACCTGCATCCCTCAACCCTTGTAGCAACATAGTCTTTTGTTCATCAAAAAAACACATGGTTAGTAACTTGAAATGCCATTGAATGATTCCAAGGATACACAATCAATAAGTCCTTGACACCAAGTCACAACCTCCCATAGGCAACACATGTAATTGAACCAAGAATTGACACTCTTGCAAAAAGATAGGAACTTCCTTACATAATCCTTGAGTCCTAATCACATCACCATTAGCCACTTTCACTTCCTAAATCTGAGAAGTATCCACAGGAATATGCAATTGAGGAAGTAAGGAAGTGTCAATAAAATTGTGTGTGCTACCTGAATCTATAAGAATTACAAGGGACTTATGCTTGATCATTCCCATTACCCTCATAGTACCAGAAGTAGGGGTACCACTCAAGGCATAAAAAGTAAGTTCAACATCCTCAGTATTGTTTTCTTAACTGTGTAAGGTGTGATCAGAAACAAAATCCCCACTACCCTCATCCAATTCAGTAATACGTACCCCTTAATTAACTTCAGGCACAAATTCCACATAATCAAGAAGGAATAACATAGCATTTTTACATTTATGTCCAGGACCCCACTTCTCATCACAATTATAACACAATCCTTTCTTCTTCTTTTCCTCCATTTGAGCAGGTGATATTCTTTTGATTGGTAATCTATTATTCCTATTATCTATTAAAGGAGTAACTCTGGATGGACCTGAGATAGAGGGCTTACCTTGCCCCAATTGGACCTTAAAACTCCTCTTACAGCTCCAGTTGTACTCTTCCTGAATATTGGATAAACCAAAAGCCTCATTTAGTGACTGAGGATTAAGCATACAAACAGGAAGCCTTATCTCATCCTTCAACCCACTGAGAAAGCAACTCAGCTTGTGTGATGATGATAACCCCTTAATCCTATTAAATAAGACTTCTAATTGAGCCTTATACACTGCAACAAAAGTTGTCTGCCTCAGCCTTGTCAATGTTTCCATGGGATCATCATATGCAGTAGAGCCAAATCTCACATGCAAAGCCCAAACTAGCGACTCCTAATCACAGAACACCCCTGTTTCTTCACTTTCTTGGAACCAAATCAGGGCTTCACCTTTCATATAAAAGAAAGCTAGCATCAATTTCTCTCTAATTGGAGTATTGTAATACCTGAAATACTAATTTTCCTTATACACGCAACTTGGAAGTTCTTCACCAAAAAACTTGGAAAATCCAACTTCATAGGGTGAGAAAGAGGCAACATTGCCGAACTAGGGTTATGATTTTCCCCAATTCTTGGAGATTAAGAAGAGCCACCTATGACTTTCCCCAACAACCATTGTTAACTAACTCAACACAGACGCACAACACAACCACATAAATAGGAAACACAACATAGCTATAGCACAGTGAATAGTACATCAATGTGTAATAATAACATTGCATTAACAATGGTCCTAACAGACCACTAGACATTGCAAGTGTGGTGCTCCTTAAGGACTAAATAATTTTTCAAAGGTGAGCTTCTTGCCTCAAACTACAGGGGAGGAGAGTATAAAAACAAAAAACCTCAAGGGAGGTTAGTGCAATTTACCTATACGGTAAAACTTGTAAACAATTTATATAAATGAAGAGTTTGTTATGTGATTAAGGAACCTCACTTGAATCATTTCTGATTGAAATTAATTTCAAGCTCATGGGAGCATTCTCAGAAGTAATATAATATTTTCCCTAGTAAGTTCTCCTAACTTTTCACCTATACATTATGTTTCATGTTAAAGCACATGCTCCTCAAGTCATTTATTTCTCTATTTGGATAAAAAGTACTCAGCAAGGCTAAAAAGTTGTCTTCCCCATAATTCTTCACATTACTTTTACTCTTACTTGAACTCTTAATTTCCTTTTTATAACTGTAGGGGTCCAAACAAGGAAACCGACCCACGAAACGGGTTTGGGCTTAGATGGAGGCCTGTTGCAATTAATTTGTAGAGGTGGTTGTCTAAGATCAACCTTTAATACCTTTACTAGCTTCGAATTAGCAATAAACAACGAGAATGAGAAGAAATGATAATATAGTTCAAGTGTAAACAAATTTTATTGCTTTAAACTTCTTCCTCACGCTGACCGATGAATAAAATTCTATTACTTTTGGCTTCTCAGTTTTACAAGGATGGTTCTCTTTCCTACAGTTTTCACTCATTTTATTTTCTAGATCCCTTAGCTTGGAGGAGCTTCCTTCCCTTATATAGTTGCTAGGGTTGCATCCCAGCCTTCCACTTAGACTGTTACAGATCCCTGCTGGGATACTTGCCCCATCATTATCTTTCTAGTGATGGTAGAGTAGTTTGCATGTTGTAAGTGCATTGTTCAGGAGTCATTTTGCCATTAAATGCGGTAGACCAAGTTAGTACAGTGCATTTAATGTGGAGGTGATGGATGCTATATCAGGAAGCTTCCTCTTTTCCCTGCCAGCATGCTTTTGCTTTCTTCCTCAAGCTTCTATCTTGCCGGTTCTTGGATGGGACCTTGGTCTGCTGAAGGGAGCTTGCTCCTTGGACTCTTCGAGCTGAGTGCTTCCTTTAGTCTCACAAGGGAGCATTCTCCTCGGGCTCCTTGGGATGAGGACTTCCCTCAGTCTCAGTTATTTGGTTGCCTCATTTGGGTTAGGCCTAAACCAAATGGACAATGTGGCCCAATTGCCTTTTCGGGATATTCTTATGCCACGTGCATTTGCTTCTCGGACTTCCTCCTCCCACAATAACTCTTCTTCTCCCCATCTTTTTTCTATAAATTTCCTATTACTTTCTATGTGCCTCTCCCATACATTCCTTGTTCTTCTTAAAACGAAAAAGGTGATTACTCTCTTTCTTTATGATTATTTTGTTTTCGTTGGTGGATTTGTTATTGTTTTTTCCTCCTTTGTAGTGAATTGTTTATTATTTCTTGCAGATTTTTTAAGCCATCTCTTATTGATTTGGTTTATATTTAGTTTGGGTTAATGATTAGTTAATTTGGAAGCAAGAATTTGAGTTTATATCATAACACACTAGATTATTACATGGCTTTAGTCTCATTTTAATTTTGGTGTTTTATAAATTTTTTAGATAGTTTTAATATGTTTTGGATATAAGAGAGATACAATTTGAATTTTTATGTGAATTTGTTTTTTTTTTTGGTAAAATATCATTTTCGTCCCTAAAATATTACAAAAAATCGCTTTTCATCCTTGAACTTTCAAAAGTTCTATTTTTGTCCCTAAATTTTGTATAACATTCAGACTTTCATCCCTCTGCTTGTTTCCATTCGTTTATGTCTTACATGGCTTGGAGGAGTGCTGATGTGGTATCCAACTTGAACTAAATTATTTTATTTAAACAAATATGAACATGTGGCAAAGACTTATTGACATGCATGTGAACCATTTTTTAAATGGCCTAAATTATCCCTACCAAAATATCCAAGTCTCAGGCATGCTGGCATTAACTCAAAGCTCCATGACCACCACCCTCACTCATTGAAAACCTCAAACCGGTGACCCCAATTGACCGTTAGTTTCTACGTCTGTCAAAGTTACATAGTGATTAACATGTGCAGCAAGCCAACTCAATTTATTAAGGTCACTCGAATACAACATGTGGTCTATTAATGTCTGATGGAGTCTTCAACAATAGACACTAGGTACCACTAAATCGGTTTACATACAATATCTGGTGGAGTATGTAGCAACAATGTTTGATGGAGTCTTCACAGTAAGCACAACAACCCTAATAAATCCATACATTCCAATAAAGCTATAAAGCAACAAATGAACAAATTTTATCTTATAAGGGAGAGATCAATCTAGGACATTGAAGCTATTTTGCTGATTTTGGTTGCCGATTGGGCTGCTGTTGTGGGGGATTCATAGAAAATGGGGATTCATAGAAAATGAAGATTTTACAGATGGAGGCAGTGAAGGGTAATTTTCGTGTTCCAATGAGTCTTTGCCACAGGTCCATATTTATTTAAATAAAATAATTTAGTTCAAATTAGATGCCACATTAGCACTTTGTCCAGCCACGTAAGACAAAAATTAATGGAAACAGATAGTGGGATGAAAATTAGAACGTTTTACAAATTTTAGGGACAACAACAGAACTTCTGAAAGTTCAAGGATGAAAAGCGAACTTTTGTGATAGTTTAAGGACCAAAATGATATTTTAGCTTTATTTATTTTTATTGTTTGGTTAGGTTTTGTCTTTTTGGGTCCTAAAAGTATTCGTTTCATTTTTTAAAATAAATTTATAAATATGTAATTTTTATTGGATTTAGGGAGAGAAAATTTGAATTTTTTAAAAAAATAGTTTTGGGAAATAATTGTCAGTTTCTAATATTTTGGGAATATTTTCTCTATATTGCATTTTAAGTTCTTAAGAAAGTTGCTTTTCATTTTTTATAACAGACAATTCATTTATAATTATAATGAGTATATGTGTATTAAATTTATGTTAAACTTTTTGTTATAAACTAGTTAAAATAATTATTACGTCATCAAATTTTGGTCTCCAATTAAACTCCTGTCCAACCTTAAAACCATGAACCCATCATCATTCTATTTCTTTTAATGGTTCTATTTTTACCATATTTTGATCAAGTGATTATCTTTTTTTCTTCCAATAAGCTACAATAATGATTAGAATATGATTGGTTGCTTTTATCTCAGGCATTGTTCGTATGCATTTTTTTGATAGTGCTAATATGTCCGTATATATGCATTATTATTAATAATAACAGAGTGAACCCATTTCCACACAATGCTATTTATTGAAGTAAAGATTGTACTTGAGGCAAACTTAAAAGATTTGGTTGTATTTGAGAATAACTTAACACAACAACAAAATCAAATTTAATGATATTAAGCATGGAAGGACAAATCAAGGTCATTGATATTGGAAGGACTCATCTCCCTTCCCCTATATATATATATGTGTGTGTGTGTGTGTGTGTGTGTGTGTTTATCAAATAAAAAAAAAAATACTCAGTGTTGTCGAGTCGTCCCACATCGATAAGGTGTGATATTGAAGAGTTTATCACTTGCTCCGCGACACTAACTGCCGCATACAGTTTTAGTGTTGGCGTGTGAATGTATTTCCTTATCTCATCTCCATTCCCTTATATGTGTGTGTGTATGTGTGTGTTTATCAAATTTATAAAAAAAATAAATAAAAATAAAAAGGCCATTGACATGAATGGTCATAGCTGAAGGAATAAATTTCTGATTTATTTTGCAATAAATTTTTTTGTGTGTGTGCTGAATAAGTACTTTATTTTATTGAATTACTGAAAAGAACACGATTACAGTCAAAAGAACTAGGCCTAGAGCAATCTCGATCCATAGCTTCAACAACATGTGGCACTAGGGAAGAGATGGGAACTAACCCTGTCCAAATGAAAAGTACAGCCCACTGGACTCATGGTACAATATATTTTAAATGCCACAATCTCCACCAGGTCCACCAAATCCGAAGGTGTATCCCTCGAACTTACCCATATATCCATGAAAATCTATGAGATAGCAATTAGGGCTATCAATGATTGTATCATAATTATTTTCACGAGGTCCATCTACTACTCCGGAGCTATCTTTATACTGGATTGCTCTAAATTGACTTGTATGTCTATAATTGTCATCTGGAAATCTTCCGGATCCCATGGGTGGGCTAATTCCATTTGGGGGACTAACAGCGAGCCCTCCCCAACCAACAGTTTCGGCTTCAGTAAAATTATTAAATATTGCTGCTGGAAAATATCCAATTTTAATTTCATCTTTTGTTACCCACCAATTGCCATCTTCCTCCTGTCACATAAAACAACAAGAGTATATGATCAAAGTCACAAAACTGTAAGCACCTTTTTCAAACTTTGTTTAAAATTTTAATATACGTAGAATGTTAATATAACAAAATAAAATAATATGCAGTTTAATTAACGTTAGATTTACCTTTGAAATAGAGAGTCCAATCTCAAATTGAGGACCATCAGGAATGGATACATTCCTTATTGCTGACCCAAGATAAACTCTTTTGTCAACTTGCACAAAACCTGGGCAACGAATGTTGAAGCAGCCTGTCTTTTGGGCACCATCAATCTGTAATTTTCAAAGGCATTGTTACGTATAATTTTCAAAAGAACTTGTAGCATATAAGAATTTAATGGATTGAAGCACTAGCAAACAAGTAACAAACATACACCACAAGAAAAAAGTTAGATAATAAATTATAAATGTGTGAAAACGATAGAATAGAAACATACCGTCCAATATGTAAAGAAATAAGAATACGGAGTACCCTGGTACGTACCTGGAGAAACCTGATTGAATCAAGGAGTAAAAAACATTATTCTTTTGGAAAATTGTTATGATGGTCCATTTGTATTTGATTATCAATCTTCTAATAACCGTTTCTTTACTAATTCATTTCTCTCATTTTGTACCCATGGATATTAGAACTTGAACTTTTATAACCAATATGAATGACATCTTATTCATCAAAGAAAACGACCCTTTTTTCTTCGTTGAACTGGCAATCGTTTATTGCAAATTCATGATTGGACAGTTATATCAACAATCAAAGATTAGGGTGTGAAATTGTGAATATCAACAAAATTAGTATAAATTTAAATTACCATCCATCCTGTTGTGATAGAATTCAGCTTTTCGTCTGCGCCATTCATAACATACATTTCGGCATAGCTGCTTCCCTCCATAACTACAGGATTATAGACATTGATGTTTCCATTAACGCCAATGTAATTGTGATTTTCAGCGGTTCGCATTTGGATAACTGCACGCTGTACAACCCAACAAATAAGATCAATTTGATGGGATCCACCATTATTATTTTTTTTTTACCCACAAAAAAGCTAGAACTTAGCTCTAAATTTGCCTACCATATTAACCTTCATTGTTCTAAATAATAAATAATTATGCATATTTTGACAAATTTGCTTAAATTTATGTAATTAAATATTGAAAATATATATATTTTTTAGAGAGTTTTAATTTATGGCATCTGCTCATAATAATAGCTCTTTATCATCAGACCAAGACACCAATCAGTTTTCGGTGTAGGCGGAGATTGAACCATAAATCTCTTATACAACCATCGAAGATTTTACCAATTGAACTAATTGGAACCCACTAAATATTGAAAATATTAAGTTTAAGGATCACAAATATATTGAGTCAATTTTTGTTTTATTCAAACTTGCTTAATTAGCTAATCAAACTTTAAATGAAGAGGTTTGAATGGTCATTTTCACAAAAATTGTTATGACATTAATGTTATATTTTTGGGAAAATAATACTTGTGTAATGTATTATGATACCAAGTATGCTATGATTACGTCCTACATCCCAAAATATATAATAAAGAACTTACATGCATATTGGGAACTTTTGTTGTTTGAGAATAAATGTTATTTGACATTGACCTAATTGCTATGAGGTCTGCTTTTGTTGTTCTGCGAATAGGAACCGTTCCTGACGGACAAGCATCTTGTTGTAAACCAATCATTGAAGGTCTATTTCGGGAGAGTCTTGCATTCTTTGTTGTTCTTTTTGAAAAATGAGGTCTTTCCTGAAGAGGCAAAAATTCAAACTAAACTAAAAAAAACCTTATATTTGTTTTCCAACTTGCAAATTTATATTTTCATCTTTTGATAATAATAATAATAATAATAAGTGATAGCTCTGCGGTAATGACATCCTTTGTGGTATCTCATATCTTCGTGGTTCAAACCCTACTTCCTCTTCCACCACTATCCACTCTAAATAATAAATAAATAAAAACAACGACCACAACAAATCTTTATTCCTAAACCTTTGGAGTCGACTGTTATTACACTTACCCAAACTAATGTAAGTATATAAACATACAAATGCGGGTGATTCATAAGTCATGATATATAATTGCATAGATAAGGAAGCTGAATTTTGCCATCTCTTGCTCTAATTAGAATGTATAGCCTTTAATCAAATTTTGATTAAGAATAGTTTTTACTTACATAATTGATTTGCTTAATTAATCCTTTATATAATAAGCCCTAGTCAAATTGGAATTTGTTTATATATATATATAAAAGATAGAATTCTACTCTAACCTAACTTAAGTGTATATGTGTGTGAATCTCCCTCCTAGAGACTTGAACCCCGGCCCTTACCCCCCACACCCTATAAGTACTTATACTTGTGGAGTGACCATCACACCAAGGGTATGTGGTGGTATTTGGAATTTGTTAAAATGACGAAGCATGGCAAACAAAGTAATCATTATGATAATTTTCAGTTCAAAAAGTACAAACTACTACAATTTTTGAAGCCATTGGGGAAAAAATTGTTTATTGATACAAATAAAGGAATAAATAGTTTCAATCTCCGCTTAAGTACCTGGATCTTGTGATCTTTCAACAAAGGATGGTCAAAAGACAATTGTTTATTGATATCAATACAATCAACAATATGTCCAAACTCTATCTACAAATTCAAAAATAAACAAGTTCTATTATAGCATGAAAACAAGTTATATAACATGTTATATACGAAATTAAACAATTAAAAAAAAACAATAATAATAAGACTTCCATGATTTAGACAATGTCTAAAAAATATGATGATTGTGAGTTGTGACCGTGAAGACAGATAATTGAGAAGGCACTACAAAGATATATGGTAAAAACTTTCAAATTTAAGAAGTTGAGAACACAAACTTCATAACTTTGACCTTTATTATTATTATTATTATTATTATTATTATTAAAAAAAGCCTCTAGAAGTCTAAATAACAAATGGGCATGACATTTGAGAAGGATTAGGGTTGGGGATCCCCAGGAACTAAATAAATGGATTGTAATTTCATTTTACATGAGTTTCTTGCTATTCAACTAAAGTACTTCAATCATATACTTACTAGTTCCATAATCCCTCTCAAAGAATAATTTGAGAGGGATTATGGAAGCTTTCAAGTAACTTTGGGAGACTCTCGTCTAGAAGACATCACGGGTTCCATGGGAATCCAATATCCACATACCTGGTGCAATAAACACCTAGAAGAGGGCTTCATTGAGGCACATGTTCGGATCACTTGCTATTAGTACTCGATCGATATGAGCAAGCTAAGGCATATGACAAGATGCCTTGAAAGGTGAAACCGTGCACTGCACTACCTAAATACTAGATTATGGAGGAAGAATGGTTTTACGGCCTAAAATCTCAAATAAGTTGTGTATTCCAAAGAGAAAATACCCTGTCCATGTGTGGAGAGTATCACTAGCTAGTTCACAACTAAAAAATTTCGATCAGCCTATCATTTGGCTTTCACTCACCATCGATCTCCAACCCCACCAAGATGAATGTTAAGATAACTGCGGAAAGCAAGGATTGTGGAAAGCTATTTGGTATTCCAAGGTCTCGATTCTTGAATAGATAAAGGTGCAAATTTGGAGGGCTTGCAAGTCTATTCTGCCAACAAAACTCGCATTGGCTTCAAGATAACGTGGTCAAAAATGTTTTCTACCATATTTGTGGTAGGGACAAAGGAGGATTATTTCTTTGCCTGCATTTGGTTTATTTGTGGTTTCAAAGGAGCTGAGCTTGGGCTGAATGGATCCTTACTGAGCCCACCAATGTGTTCTCGGCGGCAAGGAATATGGTGGACGAGTATAAAGCCCATCAAGTTGTTGGAACAGGGTGGGACTTTCTATGAGAGGAGGGATGATTCAATCCTTTGGAAAGAATAATTTCTCCACATTTCTAGGTTGAGCCCACAGTTATCACTAATTATTGAAAAATTGTGCTCTTAGATAAGATATTATTAAACTTTCAATAATTCAAAGTTAAAAAAGTTTATGATTTATGCTGTGTCAAATATTTATCACTGAATTACCTTTAATTTTCCCTTTGATGCAAATCTTATCATTATAAAATTTAAGATAAAAGAACTCAGAGGGGACCAAGATGAAAAACCTTAAAATGTAAGGAACCCAAAAAAAAACCCACAAACTCTAAGGGGTCAAACACATAATTTAGTCGAAAAATATAAATTCACTCGTTTCATTAAGTCTTAATTCTTCCAATTAAACCACCGCGCACCCTTGATGCGGTGGTCACTCTACAAGTATAAATGTTTGTAGGGTGTAGGGGGTAAGGGCCGGGTTCAAGTCTCCAAGAGGGAGCTTCACACACATATACACTTAGATTAGACTAGAGTAGAAATTCTATTTTGTGTCAAAAAAAAATTCTTCCAATTAAATCAATGTTACTAATTAATCTTATAACTTAGGGTCTGTTTGAGATCCGCTTATTTTGCTGGAATTAAAAACTTTTTTGTTGAAAGTACTTAGATAAATGTAAAATATAGCTGAAACAGTACTGTGAGACCTATGAATAGAACTGAAAAGTGCAGTAGGACCTATGAATAGTAGCAAAAATAAGCTGAATAGTAAAATAAGTTAGCAAAAATAATTTTTGCCAAACACACACTTAGGGTCTGTTTGGATACCCCTTATTTTGTTGAAAACTCATTACTGAAAACACTATAGCAAAATAATTTTTAAACAATGAATAGTGTTGTGGGATCCAAATTTACTACTTATGCACGTTTTTCACAAGTTTGGCCCAACCAAAAATGCAAAACGCAAAATAATTTCTAGACAAATGCACGCTTAATCAAAGTCTTTTGAATGTTGCTGTTGTTGTTGTTTCTTCTTCTTCTTCTTTTCTTTTTTTGGGTCTTTCTATCTTTTTTCCCCCTTTCAATAAAGAGGAGAGTGGAAATCAAACTAAAATTCTTCTTTTTATGAGAGAATTGGAGAATAAAACATAGGGTCTGTTTGGTTGGAGAAGTGGAAACATGGGGAATAGAAAAGTGCGAGGATAAAAGAAATTTTCATTTCCCTCATTTGTGTTTGGTTGGGGGTGGAAAAATGGAAGGATGGAAAAAAAAAATAAGTTTTTTTTATATATAGATTTACTCATGTGCCCATGTTAAAAATAATGTCCAGTAAAAAAAAAATGACAAAAAAAGACAATTATCCAAATTTATTAAAAAAGAAAAATCATGTCGAAGAAGAGGAAAAAAAAAGCACCCACAACAATCTATATGCTATATCACACCAAAAAAAGAGAAAAAGAAAAACAAACAAGACCATCACGCCCAGGAAAGCAAAATAAAAAAGGAAAGTCAAAAAAAAAGAAGAAAAAAAAGAAGAAGAAGAAGCTATTAATAGGGCCAGTAAACGGAGGAAAGGAGGGTATTTTAGTCATTGATTGCAATTATTTTTCTTCCCTCTATTTTCTCCCCAAATTAGAGAGATAAAATTTTGGTGGGGCAGGGGAGAAAACACCTAGAGCATTAGATCTTACTCAAATGAACAATCAATTGATAATAACAATAAGAAGAACATATAATTTCTAAATGGAATGTTTAAATATCATTGCACCAAATATGCTTGAAGTATTATAGTATTACAATATATAAAGATTCAAAGCAAACATGAGTTCGAGTTAGTCTAAAACCTGAATGCTTTTAACAGGAGGTTTGTTTATGAGCTTTAGTTGTCTTTCTAACTCCAATTCTTCTTCTTTGGATATAATTCGGGTTCCATTCACCTGGTAGATACTTGTCAAACACAAACACAAAGCTACAATTAAGATCATTCTTTCAAAATCCATTGCCTTACTGATTGGATGTAAGTATGTATATATTGGGTTAGTATTCTTTGAGGCTATTTATATAGGAGTGATGGTGAGTTGAAGATAAGTATAATTAAGGCCTCATTATGGAAAGTAACTAAGTTTGTTTGTTTTTATTTATTTATTATTATTATAAATAATTGGGAGACGGGCAAATTTGAATTTTAAATGTCTCTAGTGAAAATTATTATTATTATTCATTATAAATAGTTGGCAGACGGGCGAATTTGAATTTTAAATGTCTCTAGTGAAAACATAAGAAGAAAAAGATGGATTAATCTTTTCTTTTCCTTTTTTCTTTATCTTCACATTACCATCTTCGTTGGAAACGCCAACCAATTTTTATAATTATTTTGTAATATCTTGTTATGGAAAGACAATGGCACTCTCAATACCAGCCAAGCATGTTAACTAGTGTTAATATTTACATGTTGTACTCTGAAATTTTTGAATGTACGTTTTGCACCCTAAATAATAACATTTGTTACATTTTGCATTCCAACGTTAAGTTTGCTATTAACTTGGACTAAAATTCAAAATCAATGGTGAAAAGAGTAATTAGAAGTATAGTGTATGGTGGTAAAGTGTAATTTATCTTTTGTTTTTAAAGAATTGAAAAGAGGGGGAAATTAGGTCTACACATTGTGCCATATTTACCCATCCAGGTTAATAGCAAACTTGATGTCGGGATATAAAATGTTACAATGATCATAGTTTATGGTGCAAAATGTAATCAGAGATATAGTTTTAAGTGGTAAAGTGTAATTTTTCTTAATATTTATCACATTGATAAAGAAATAGATTGATTGATTTACTATTTGCAACTATCCACAATACCCTTTTTTTTTTTTTAATAACTCTATAGTTGAAGGAGAGAAAATTTGAATCTTGAACACATCTTTGTTGGAAACGCAGGGGGAAAAGATGGATTGATCTTTTATTATTATTATCTTCATCTTACCATCTTTATTGGAAACATCAACTATTAGGTTAAAATAGATTGACCCCAATTAATTAATTCAATTATCCAAGTTAATTAATTAGGTTAAATTACATACAAATCATAAAGGCACTAACAAATCACCAAATAAACTAAATGCAGCGGAAAATAAATTTACACGGTGATTTGTTGACAAATTAGGAAAACCTCTTGCAATGCCAAAACCTCACCGGGTGAATTTAAGGTCACTATTCCTAAGAATACACTAATCAATAACCAAACAATTACAAGTACGAGGAATTTTACCACTACCTTGGCCTATTTGCAAAATAACAACCTATCATTGAACCTTTGCTCCAATACTTAATTAGACTTGATCATGTAGCAACATTCTTTCTTTTGTTGCACAAATCTCCAATCTATGACTAACTCCTTTGCACGGATCCCAATACATGACTAACTCTAGCAACTTAATTAATTGTTATTGGTTGCAAAATTCCTCACTTTATAAACAATGAAGATAAGGAAGCATTTGGTTACAAAACCCTAAGACGCACAAACGTAATAGCTTCTCACAAATTATATAAGTTCTAAGTCTATGTTTCCGTACTTGATGACTTTTAAAATAAGTCTTGTATAAGACTAGGGTTGTAAGAAAAGAAACTATAATCATTCAAGTTATCATGGGCCAATTTTTTTATCTGAAATTTCTGAAATCGTAATTCTTGATAGATTGAGCATATGTCAAGCTTCTCCATTAATCTCCAATGGCAGGATCAGTCAAGCTTGTGTCGAGACTTATTGAAACGGTCTTTTTTCACTTGTTTCTTGGATCAACCTTCATGTCCTTAATGATACAACTTGATATGTTTGAAGAACATGCTCCTTGATACAGTAATCTCAACTTAGATCTACCCAATTACAAATGCGTTTTGTCAAAAAATTAGCTAATTACATAGAAAATATGACCCTAACAACAATAACAGTGCTCCTCCCTAGTAAAGTTCAAGCTTGATGGGACAGTACTCTTCCTAAAATGAATATCCCATCATCATGTTGAAATTCTGTAACATCAGCCAATTGTTATTTTTTAATTTATTTTATAAGGTCTCGTTATGGAAAGCCAACAACGCTGAGCATGTTAAGTATATTTAATATTTATCAAATGAAAAAGAAAAGGATGGATTGATTAACTATTTGCAACTATCTACAATGCCCTCATTTTTTTTATAACTCAATAATTAGAGGAGAGAGAATGTGAATCTTGAACACATCTTCGTTGGCAGTGCCAGGAGTAAAAGTTGGATTGATCTATAATTATATTTTATCTTCACATTTTCATCTCTATTGGAAACTCCAACCAAGTTTATTTATTTATTGAGTCTGAATTGGTAAGGATGAGGTGTAAAAGTAAAACATGAAAGAAGATCACGGTTTGCCATCCTTGGTTCCTGCAAAAAGGCTTCATTCTCTAGCTTGTTAGAAACCAATTATCATGATTTTTTTTTTTTTTTTTTTTTTTTTGCCAATGTCCCTATGTGGACATGCTTGCAAACAAATGGATTAATGCCTCAAATGAAAACATTCTTCCATGCAAGAAGAACATATTTGCCACACAATATATATGGGCCAATGCTCCAAGTTTAAACATGCTTATGCAAACAAATGGGCTTAACCTAGCATGCACCCAAACAATTTTGTCACATTGTTTTGACTTTGCTCCCTAAGGTTGTTTGGATGATTGAGACCGAGCCTTTTAAAGGCTACCTATGTACCTCTTTCATAAAGGATCAGGTCAAGACGTAGTTCAAGAACTAGATTTCGAAAAAGAATGATTTTTTTTTTTTTGTGAAAATGAGATTTCTCTTTCTTTCTTTCGTCTTCTTCTTCTTCTTCTTTTTTTTTTTTTTATTTTTTTATGAACAAGAGGTGATCCCTTGAACAACCATTTTGGAAAATCAAAGTGTTTAAGAATCAAACAAATCTCGTTGATTAGGAAGTATCAAGATCATTAAACTCATACAATCAAATTTGCTTCTTCCTTTTGAACATCATTAGATTGAGTCTCCAAAGGCAATCAAGAAATGAAATGTGATAATTTTAGGAATCACATTGTTGGGTTCAAACAAGGAGAGTGCTCCAAGTTTGAAAGTTCTTTTGAGTCATTTGAGGATTTGAGAATTTTTCTCCTTGGACATATCATCCAGTGGGGTTTGACAATTTTAAGCATTTTTCCTTTTTAATTCAAGAGAAAATAATATTAGAGTTTAAGATGTGCCTACAACTAACAAGACTTCAAGGAGGTCTTTACTCATGGGTTGTAATATAGGCTGGGTTTGGGTTATGAAATGAAAAATATAAAATGCTCAAAATTCCCTATGATGTTTCCCCCAAGTATGCATTACTCAAAAATCAAGTATTGAGGAGTTTTCCCATTTCTTCTTTGTCATCTTCTCACTTGTCTTCATTGGTCACTTGTATCAACATTTGTTTTTATGCTCATTTCTCTTGAATTATACCTCTAGACTTTCATCTTGTAAAATTCTTCCCTTTTTAGTTTGCATCCTCAAGTTTCCAACTTGATAGGATTTTCCAATTTTTTTTCTTTTCTTCTTCTTGTTTTCTTTGGCCCTAACTTTTGCCTAGACTGCCCTTTTGGGTTTTTAGCCTAATGAGCTTTTTATTTATTTATTTTTTATCTCTTGATTGAATGAACTTTTGGGGACCTTTTTTCCTTCCTTGTTTTTCTCAGCTTAAGTCATTTTGATGCACTCTTTAGACTTCTTTCTTTCCTTGATGCACTTGCACATTTCTATGCTTGATAAATCTTTTCCTTTTTTTGATAAACCCTCTTTTAGATGAATCTTGTATTCTCTTGGCATGATGAAATATTAGACTCTTCAAACTTGATGCACACTAGAATTTCATTTCTCTTTCCTTGTTGAATGAAACCTCATTTTTCTTTGATAATCTCTTATCTTAGCTTAATGAATTCTCTACTTGTCTTTCATGTCTTCTAGGAGAGATTTATCAATTAGCTTCAAAGCTACAAATAATGGAAGACCATTAATGAGCATTGACAAAGAATCATGAACCTAGACCTCATTTTAGCCTTGGGGGAAATCTGGAGTATTAAATGTAGAGATTTGTGGGAGTGAGGAGCAAGCCAAATTCGGTTTTCCGTAGCTGCTGTAACAGCCTGTAAAGCCAACTTCAAAAATCATATATCTAACTCAATTCGGATCGGAAGTGTTCATTCTTATGCTCAAATTAAAGCCCCGGATGTCTAGTTTCTGGAAAATTAACCTCATTCACAGATTCAAAATATTTTAAGAGATATAGACGAAATAGTGAGCAGAGGTCATTTGTTAAAAAAATGGTTTCAGCACAATTAACTTTAATAGGTCCCAAATTAACTCCCAATTAACATTAAATGGCTCCAATCACTCCCATTTCAGACTTAATTTGTTCCAAATTTACTCTAATTAAAAGATAATTGCACAAATTATTCATTGAATAATTAATGTTTAACTATCTAATTAATTAAGTGTGTGCAACCTCACCATAAAATGTAGTCTTGACCAATCAAATTATGACACATCATTAATCTCAAATTGATTATAATTATAATCAATTGGAATCAATCATTCATAATCACATATAGTCAGACTCAATTTGTAATAGTGCACCTCGGCTATTAAAACTTGATTTGATGATAACTTTCAATCTAATGGTCCAATTAGGGCTTATGACCAGTCGACTTGATCGTTACAACATCAAGATCATTTTGGTGAAATGAGATTAAGGGTCTTATGACCAGAATCAAGATGTATATTTCCAAGGCGAAATTACCCTTTTATCTTCCATGTTAAGTTAAATGCGAGTTGCAAAATAGGGTGTCAACAAGATGACATCAGCAGGTGAGTTAGCTAGGGCTAACGTGTCAGATAAGGCTAACGTGTCAGATAACATCAGTAGGTGAGTCAACTAGGGCTAACATCAGCAAGTGACGTTATCGAATAGCCAGATGACGTCAGCTGCATTTCCAGCGGTGAGTGAAGTGTGTGGAGGAACTTGCCAGAAGTTTTAGCTGCGCGTGGAGGCGCATACAACCTCCGATGAATACGATTCTTTTGGCGTTGAGTAGATCAGTTGACGATCTATACAATGATATGTCTTACGTCTTAAATAGAGGTCCGGAGGGACAGATCCAATAAAGGCAGTGGTCTTGTTAGAGAAGAGCAAGTTTTTGGCGGTGGAGATTCAACTTAAGGACCTCTGACGGTGGCGGAGCAGTCAAGAGAGGGCATCGAAAATTTTTACTGACCAGAGAAGATGAGGCAGCAGAGAATACCATCAAAGACAAGACTGCAAGACACAAGAAAGTTAGAGCAGTGGCTCTAATACCATGTTAGAAATACTGAATGAATGTATTGTATTTCTCAAGTAATAAATATATATGAGTGCTTTTATATAGGAGGTAGAGTGTATTGTACAAGTATGTGTTCTATACAAGTAGATAAGGTGGGCATAAAGCCCACAGCCTATTAAACGTTAACTTTTTTTTTTAGATTAATGAAAACCCTAAGCCTTTAGCTGAATTGTGGGCATTAAGAGATGGTATGGATTTGTGTTTGGCTGTGAATCTCCCTGCAGTGGAGATAGAATTGGATGCAAAACTAGTGGTGGACCTGCTGAAGATGGAAGAAGGAAACCTAAATGGGAATGATGTTATTGTTGCTGATTGTAGAGAAGGCTTAATTAAAATTCTGCTAGTGAGAATCCAACATTGCTACAGGGAGGCAAACAAATGTGTAGATGCACTTGTTAGGCTAGGAAGGGAGCTCTTCTTGCTCAGGAATTTGTTATCTTTTCTAAAACCACCTATTGATGTTGCACTATTAATTAGTTTAGACTTGGTTGGAACATTGTATATTGTTCCACTTCCTGTATCGGGAACAACTTTTTTTTAGTTCCATATTTGAAATTTAAATATTTGTCAATTAAAAAAAGTTCATGCTTTGAGAAATTGCATAAAGTTTTTTTTTTTTTTTTTTTTTTTTTTTTTTTTTTTTTTTTTTTTTTTTTTTTTTAGATGGAACTCAAATTTCATGTAATGAATAGAACTTGAATCCAGAAACAAGTCCTCCATTGCAGAAGGGGGAGAATCCTCAAGCCAAATAACTTCATCTGACACTATTTTAGTATATCTAGCCAACGAGTGAGCCACTAAATTGGCACTCTTTACACAATTTAGCTCCACCCATCTAAGCCCATGAATTAAACAACTAACATCCTGGAATATGTGGCCCAGTAGAGATGGCAAAGAGCACTTTGTGCGCAGGGCCATGACTGATGTGTTATCTCCTTCTAGCACCTAATTCTGAAAAGTCACAATCAATAGCAAATTCAATGGCTTGACGAGAGTCAAGAACTTCAACTTGCTTGGTTCCACAAAAAAATTTGCTTTTCTCAGGCCAAGTCCCACGGTCAAGTTAAAAGTCGAGATTAATCAAAGTCTTCTTTCATTCAATGGACCAAGCCCACAAGTATCACATTGAACCTCTAGATTTCAAAACGCAATAAATTAAACCCTTAGGGTCTGTTTGGTCTCCCCTCTCAAACTCACATTTTCAGATTTTAAACAACATTACACACTTTTTCACACACTTTTTCACCCACAAGTACTTCAAAAAACTACAAAAATCTCATCTCAAACTACTCTACCAAACAGCCCTAGCTTCTATTAAATCTCAAATACACTGCATTTTTTTTTAGAAACACACACACACAATGTCTGTGTGTTTCTTTAAAAAAAAAAAAAGATACTCAGTGTTCTTAAGTCGTCCCAAATCGGTAAGGTGTGATATTGAGAAGGGCTTTATCACTTGCTCCGCGACACTAACTGCCGCATACAGTTTTGGTGTTGGTGTATGAGTGTACTCTCTTATCTCATCCTCCTTCTTCAAATACACCCTTAAACTATAGTGTTTAAAATATAATTTCCACTTGTATTTTCTACAATTTTTATGTTGTCTAGACTCTAAACTCATATAAAGTAGCTGTTGGTTAATATGGATTGTTTTTAATGACTTGTTGATGAATCTACCTAAGAGCATTAGTATTGGTGGTGCTAAAAAGCTAAATGCTATTTTTAGCACCACAAACTCCAATTAGTGCTCAACATTGGTGGAGTCAAAAGGTAAATTTTTTGCCTTCTTGCAATAGTAAACAACTAAAAGTAGCTATTTATTGTAGCAAGAGGGCATAAAAAAATCACTGTTTATTCTTTTCTCTTCTCATTCTCATCATTAAAAAAAGACTCTCTCTCTCTCTCTCTCTCTCGCTCTCTCTCTCTCTCTCCTTCTTCTTTTTTTCCTTCTTTTTTTTTTTTCTCTCTAGAGCCTTCTCTCCCTCTCATGGGTGGGATCGTGGTGGTGGGTAGATCGATCTTGAGGGTGAGGTCGGTGGGTGGCTACGTTCGTCAACGTCGGTGGACTGTGGGCTGTGGTGTGGTTGGAATGTCTGTGTCAGGGGGCTGTGGTGTGGTTGGTTCGTCAACTGTGGTAGTGTGGGCTGTGGTGTGTTGTGTTGTGGTTGGTTCGATGGCTAGGTGCCTAGCTTGGTTGCTTTTTTCCCCTACTATGGGCTATGGTGTGGTGGTAGTGGTTGTGGTTGTGTGGGTAGATTAGGCTGCTTGGTTTTTTTTTTTTTCCCCTTGCTGTGGGTGGTGGTGCTGGTGGTGGTTGTGGTTGTGGTTAGTGGTGGTTGTGGTTGTGCCTGGTTCCTGAAGTTTGTGGTGAATGTTTTTACTATTATTCTAACGAGTTCTTTGTATTATTTTAATTAAATAGCTAAAAATATAGATCCATTGATGTTAGGTATATTGTAAAGTGAAGAGGTAAAATAGATAAAGTGACTTTTGTAAATGCTAAATAACCAAAAAATTTGGCTCCATTAATGTGGATGCTCTTACATCTACTTCCCTTCTTGAAATTGCCCGACTTTAAATGTCCAAGCCATGAACTAAAAAAGTCACACTTGATGACAAGTTATTTTATGATTTTTCATTTTTACAAAATTGGATTACATTTTTCCTTAGTCCAATTGCTGGATTGCATTTTATAGTAATTATATTACTATAATTTAGAGAAAATCAAAACAAACAACCTCAAAGAAATAATCAACTATAAACTATATTTAGACACCAAAAATTCAATTACAACTTTGGTAGGGAACCATGGTTTTCAGACCTGGACCGTTCAATGAATTGTAAAAGAGAAAGATTCAAGGTTTTTGAAGTTAGACTAAGGTCAGACCTAAGTCAAACTATGATGATGTCATAATTAATTTAATAATTATTTGAAATATAAATAAATATATTAAATTAGTACAAATAGAAAAAAAAAATAACTAAAATAATCCAATTAAATATAAAGGGCTATTTTTTCAAATGTATTTTTTATATTATAACTTTCACAAACAAAAATACAGTGTTTATTTATTTATTTATATGTTGATTAGTTAAACTTGGGATAATAATAGTATACTAATAATTATTATAATATAACAATTAGAAAGGCACCCACCCACCTTAAATAATTTTTTTTAAAAGGACATTTTTTTAAAAAAAAGAAAAGAAAAAAAAGAAGAAAGATACAAGCTAGTATCTATATTGGTGGATGACAAATTGGCAAGCAAAGTTTAAAAACATTTGAATAATCAAGTCACTCTAATTACTTCATTGGGCTTCAATAGGTCATGTTGGTGGGTAGGGATTAGGATTCGGTACAACACCTAAGGTATTGCACTGGGTGCAATTCACAATTTTCATTCACAAATTTTTTTCACTATTCACCATTTTAACTTTCACTTTTTACTTCTTTAAACTTTTTTATTAATTTTTTTTAATCAATAGTTGATATTGAAAGTTGCTTTTTGCAACTATCTCAATTTGGGTGAGTAGTAGTGTTGTCAGGCGAAACAATTGGGCACACTTAACAAAAACATGAATACAAGTGATTACTTATTAGTGCACTCAAGAAACAAGAGGAACAAAGAAGAAATTTGAGGAGTTGTTCTAATTTCTGGGCGAAGCATTGCTAAGAAGAGAAGAGAAAAATGGGATGAGGGGATGATCGGCAAAAATATACTACTAGAATGTAACAATGATGGTGGTAACGTACTAACGTCGCTCTCTATTTTTTTTTTTCTCTCTCTCACAATTTCTTTTTTCTTTTTTATTTTTAAATTCCTTACCGGCTTATTTATGTTTTCTGCTCAAAATACGGTATAAAAAAAAAAAAAAAAAAAAAGGAATCGCCTGAACCACTAAAACTAGCCATGATTCTTAGAACTGTACGGTCCGATCACGATTAGAGCAATTTCAAGCTTTTTTCAGATAAAGAGGTTTTTTAAGTTAAAAGAACCGTAATATTAAGGGGTTTACAATTAACCGGGTCAGACTGTACAATCCAGTCCAAGTCTGAAAATCGTGTAGAGAACGACTAAAAATGAATTTTTGAAGGATTAATGCAAGATAATATGAAAGGAAACAATGCCATGAACTTCCAGCTGAAATTTACACATCAATAGTAACAAAAAGTGTGATGAACAAAAAACTGCTTGGTTGAATCTAGGAAAAACCAATAGCTTTGTCAAAACAACAGCTAATTACACACCAAATTTTATTTTTTTTTAAATATAATTACACACCATTTTAAGGGTATATATTGATGTAAAACTAAATGTTAGACTCGCTATCTTTTATTCTCTTTATAACTTCTACCATCTTGGACCACATAGCTTCCAAAATGTTATGCTTTTCAACATAACCCAAAATCTAAAGAGAGAGAAATCTAAGATTAAATTCGTAATAGCTATATAATTTCAGAAATTATCCACGAATAATATAACATACAAAAATAAATAAAATAAAATAAAAATCTCATTTTTACCAAATATCAAGAATAATGTACCAACCAAAAAAGTTAATGGAAAAGTTCAAAGAAAACACTATTATACAGAGGATTAGTTTAAAACCTTTAACCAAACCCACATGGTGTGGAGGTGGTGTCAAAAGGTGACTATCATACACCATAATAGCCAAACAAAAAATAACCAAAACCTTAGTTCCAAAATTATTTACATTATTCATCGCTGTAAGATTCTCTAATTTCAATTTCTTCTCT
>JACAVU010000003.1:53134091-53259700 GCA_014183005.1 Castanea mollissima
TTTTTACCTAGTTAGCTGGATCGGGCTTAGTCTTCATAATTTATAAACTTCTACATTCAGACGTAGAATGTGAAGAAGGAAATAATTGTTGACTAGCTCGTTTTACATAGAAGAAGCAAGAGCAGTTGGAACTCACAAAAAAGTTCTGGATAGGTTCCTTCTATTAAACTTAATAGTTGAAATTTGTAGTGCAAGGAAATAAAGATTTTGTTTTATAAGATACAGTTTCCTAAATTTTAAAAAGCAAGTGCATTCTGCATTCCATCCCTCACTCTTATTTCTGGAGCTAGAGTTTTTACTTCTAGAGCAACTCTAGGTGTGCGATGCATCAATTTACTCACATGATGAATTGAAGCAGCTAAAGGTTCTCTGGCAGTATTTTTTTTTTTTTTTTTTCCATTAATTAAGCTAAATAACTCCTTCTATCATCTTTTTCATTGTTGTGCCTGTGGTTGGTTCAGTTTCATAGCCTTTTATCTGTTAATGATCGTAATTTTTTCATGACAACTTGAGAGGGGTCAATTGCTCACAGTTCCTCCTTATCTACAAGGAGACGCAAACAGCATTTCCACCATCTAGAACAGTGCGGAGTGACTTAATACTCGGATGCAATGGATTGATTGGGGTTGGTGAACATGTTGAAGCCAAAGATGATATGGTAGAGGATCAAGCAAGCAAACTTGAGCAACAGAATATTAAATCTAATAAAAATTCCGTTAGTCTTGAAGAGCAAGAACAAACATACACTCTGATAGATACAAGGCAGAGCATATGTAGGATTGCAAATGTTGTCTGGGTATTACCTATTTTAGGCTTCAATATAGCCATCGAAGTGGTCGATCATGGATACCATGAACCTAAGTAGCTCTTTGAATCTTGATATACATGAGATGCTTGATTCAGAGTTGTGTGTTCTGGTTGCAGAGGGAGAGGCTGAACGGCGAAGCTTGACTAAAAAGAAGGGATGATTATAGCATCCCTGTTATGTGCTAAGTACTAACTGTTTAGAGAAGCATCAACCTCCATATCCTCTCTTTTTATTGTCTTGATTATTTTGGGTTTTAGCCCTCTTTGAGTTTGGTTTTACCATGAATATTAGGGAATTTTGTCAATTGTAAAGGACAATTATGTACTGTGAGCAGAATTGCATTAATGCTTCTTTTATATTTATTATTTATTTATTTATTTTTAAGAAACCACTCTTGATGATGCTTCTTTTTTATTTTTATTTATTTATTTTTAAGAAACTACTCTTGATGATTTTCGCTTCAGAGAAATATAGATACTATAGATCTGAATCTTTACGCTTCAGATTAATTTCCCATATGATATGTTTTAAAACTAACATTTTTTTCTCTTCTCATAATAACGTAAACAAGGACAAGAATTTCTTGGTGCATTACATCGAATAGTTCCCAAAGGTAGAAAGGTAAACAAAAAAATATTGTTAATCATTCTAATATCTATCATACACCAATGTAGAATCTAGAATGTAAACTCTGAACATTACATCAAAAATAACTGAAACTTCTATTGTCTATTTTCTGCTGAATATTGAAGTATCATTTATTTTTAGCAAATGAAAGGCTAATTTGATGTGTTAGCACCATGCACAAGTCATTGCTTAAAAACTACAATTCATCTTTAGGAGGTGATTGGAAGCAGTGTTCATCCCAATAGTACGGGTACTTCAATTTTGCTGCAGTGTGAGGCATGGACCAATCCTCGTATATATAAACCTGAAAGCAAGTGCCAGAGTGCAAATTTTCTCTTGGAAGATAAGAATTAAAAAGGAAAGAAAGAACCAAGAATGAGACACAGAAAGCCATCTAAATTTCGTAAACAAGCAGGTTCTTTGCAGAACAGAGAACTTTCAAAGTAGTGCTTTATAAAAAATAAACACATGCAAATACATACATGTTATGCATGAATTTAAGGGTGGAAAATGTATATACATAGGCATGAAATTTGTGGATTTAAATATTCATATGCTTGAGAAACTTGTATCAATCCCTCTGATTTAATACAGGTTCTAATTTAATGCTTTTATTATCTTTTAACTGGTAAGTAACACACTCCCAACCCACCACATTACCCATCATCTTGTACTTAGTACTTACAGGGTGTCATTTGAGCTAAAACTTATTGAAAACATTATGTTACTAAAAAAACGCAGATTAATGCAGGAACCATAAGAAGTTTTGTAGATGGTCCCAATACCATCATATTGGTCGCAATTAAATGGCCCTAATTCAAATAACTTTCAAAGCTGATATTTTTTCAGCATTAGGCATTCCAGAGAAACTAGTTACTTGTATCCTCCCCCCAGATTTAACATGGTTTCCAACATGTTACTTGTATTCTTCAGATGATAATACAGACTGTATCTTCTTGTCATCAAGGCCAATCATAACAGGATTCTTTAAACTAAGTTTGGCAAGATGATTTACTTTTTCATTTAAGGTAGTACATAATAGCAAAATCTGTCATTAAGGCTCAGAATTACATGAAACGACACTCTCTTTGCCAGCACTCATTTGGTACAATCAGATTTTTTTAGGCTTAAACCTACCACCTAAGACTGACGTGCATCATGGGAAAACTTTTGTTACAAACTTAATCTTTTTATTTTTGGTAATCAAATCTTATTTTCTTTCACGATTTATTGTAGACGTGTTAAGCCAATACTGGATGTGTACTACTAGATTTATGGCACTCCAATGTGTACAATGCAAGATGGTACATAACATTGTTTATCACTGCTCAGATTGATTTTCAATGAAGATTCTTAAATTCCAATTTGTAAATGATTTGTTTCCTGAGAGTTTGTTCTAGGAATGGGTAATGGGAGAAGCTTAGAAAACCAAAAAAAAAATTATTAAATTCATTTGTTTTTAAGTTTCTCTACATGGTATCTAAAATCTTAAGAAAAGTAAGAAGTCAAGAGTTGGATTTGAGAGAGTGGACCAAAGAATTTATGTGCTGCTCAATGCTTTTATACATCATATTGTTGGCATGTACGCCACATCAAACCAATTTTACTAGCTCTAATGATCCCTCGTCTGTCTCTATGTATTTTTTGGAAGTTAATAAAAAAAATGTTAGAAATTTTTACCATTTTTTTTTTTTTTCATTTTAAGTTGTGCCAAACATTGAAAAATATTTTACATAATAATTTCATGTACACTGTCAAACACAGTAAAATGAAAATATTTTTCTGTAAATATTTTACCTTTGCAAATATTTTACATTGAAACACACCAGTTTAAAAGAATCAAATACAGAGACTCACAAACATTGAAAAAAATAAATAGAACTACAGAACACAAATAGATATAGAAAATCACTCACCAAAGCCTCGAGATTCGAGAAATTTTCCATCCGAGCAGCCAAAGTCGAAGGAAATCAATCTACAGGAAAAATGGAATTAGGTTTTTCTCAGAGAGAGAGAGAGAGAGAGGAGATTGTTAGAGAGAGAGGGAGAGGGAGAGAAACAAATGCCACTGTGAAAAAAGAAAAAAAGAAAAACCTTTGCATTTGTACATGTGAGTGAGAATAAGAGAGAATTTTAGAGAGAGAGGGATAGAAAGTGAGAATCCTTTGGCTTGTAGCTTCCTGGTGTTGCTGATTTTCTACGTTTACAAAACTGTTGATAAAATATCTAATTATCCTACATTCATCAACCCGGTGATAAAAGTGAGCCCCTTTATTTTTATCACTTACCACAACAGTTGTGCATAACTGTTGAAATAAGTACTCCGTATATGCTAATTTCTTAAAATTTACTCCACGCCTCCACAGTTGTGCATAACTGTAGAAAATAAAAGCTTCTATCAACAATTTTTAGTGACTGTGGATAAAAATATGTTGAAAAAATTCAAGCTGTTTGTAGTGTTCATTAGAGGAGGCAAGTCAGTGGGTTCAACCCGTAAACGAGTGTGATTGTAGTTCTTTAGTGATAGGAAAATTCAGAACGATGTTACGTGTTTGCCTGTATATCTCGTATTTGGACAGCGTTCAAAGATAGAGGTATAGTTAAAGTTTTTGATGTACTGTGAGATAGAGTTAGAGACCATTCACATGCTTCTTCTTTACTTGAACCTCGACTTTGTAGTTTTATTCTCTATGTTTTCTGTATGATTCTTCTAGAAAATGTATTGGCTTCAATATATCTCTATAAAAATTGCAAGAATTTAAATTGGGGGTTTATTCCTGGTGATGATACTAATATATGTATGATGCCAATTGCGCAATTTATCAGCTTTGTGGTACCTATCTCATCCTTGACATATGCTGAACAGATTTGGTATATGTTTTATCACAGTTATCACAATCGAACCAAGGTTCAACTTCAACCTGACTAAAGCTTTTACTGTCACCTGTATTAGATGCCTCAGATTCAACCAATTGAACCTTGGTGTATAAACAGCTTGATAAATGCTAACAAGAGAATCAGCAATGCATTTGGATATTGTATATGAGATGTTTGACAAAATTTTTAAGTCAGCAGTACATCAAAAACCTTAACTGATGTCTATTATATTGTTGTTCTCTTGAATGCTCTAAATTGGGGATAATAATGGCTGGGGAAGATTGGGTTGGTAATGTATATCCTAAACTGAACCTACTCTTTCCCTTTGTAAGCTTTATGAAGGTTAATGGAGAGGATAGGAATTTGTGTTCCAACTAACTTCTGACTAAATCAGAACCAGGAGGTATTGACTGAATCTCCCAGGCTCTTTACGAGTTGAATAAATATATGAGTTAAATTTATGGCCATGTTTTAAAAATTATTTTAAAGCTTTTTTTTTTTTTTTTGAAATTTTCTTGACAGGTTGAAATGGTGTTTCAGTTTGATAACACAAAACAAAGCAAGCAGCAGATAACACAGCAAACACTGTCAACACAATGATAGAAAAATAGCGTTACACGACTGGATTATGCTCATATTGTTGTTAACTAACTTGGATGCATACAATGGCAAAGTACAATCAGCAAAATGTAAAATGGGGGAAAGCTACTAGCTTGAATTGGTGGAGATTGGATTTGAAGTATTCTATGGTTCCTTTGCACCTAACAACATTTCAGTTCAATCCATGTTATCATCGAACTCACAGAAGATTTACCCCTAAAAGAAGCACACACCATCAGAGAGATATTGCAGGAGAAGATAGAGAAACTTCCCGGAGGTTAAGCAGACCCCTAACAGGAATTATTGTACATATTTAATTAGGAGATTGCTTTCTCTGTTGAGAACAGATACTATGAATGTGCTTGCAAAGTATGTAAACATGAACCTTGAATGGTCTCATGTTGAGATTAATTTGCAACTCTTGTATAAGTGATGGAGCCTCTCATGTATTTAGCACAATTTATTTTCAATAAACACCTCTCTTATTGTTTCTATTCATAACCCACATTAGGAGTTTTCTTTTTATGGTTATCATTTGCTTCAAAACATGTTATGTACCCGAAAAATCAGAGAGAACTTCTGCTATACGAGAGGTAGCATCGTTTTGAATTTTCCTATCACTGAAGAGCTAAAATTAGAGTCGTTTACTAATGCTACATTACCTGTGCACTGCAAAATCTACCGATTCAACATTGAGAGGTCTCCAATGGAGACTCTCCATCATCAAAACTAATGCCATCTAACTGCAAATGAACACACTAAAGTGCTGTATAAATTTAGAACTTCACATTGATGCAAATTTTGTAATAATGAATTATTCTAATCACTAACAGATTTTTTTTTTTTTTTTTTTTGAGAAAGAGTCACTAACAGATTTTGATATGCCTAATCTTCTTTGCAATACCCTATTAAAAAATAATAATAAAACAAACCTCTAAATGGTCCATATACATCACCTATATGTCCAACTTTAGTTAGATAAAGGTGTTCATAGTGCCTTTCAAGTTCAACAATGAAGAAGCATTAAATTCTGCTCAAGTTCAAAAATTAACAAATAAATAATCCAACCCATAATACCGAGCAAATCAATATACCCACCAACAATTTCTTGGGTCTTAGTCCAAATCACCACAGTGAGAATGAAATTTAAAAAAAAAAAAAATCACAACTTTACAAAAAAAAAAAACCCAGATTAAAAGAACCCATAAATCCCACAGCCAAATAAACCCACCATCTAATTTCAATCCTTAATCTCAAAACTAACTAAAAAAAATTGCAATGTTAGTTTTATTTTCTTTCGTGTTCCCAATATATATGAAAAGTGAGAGACAGAACTTACTGGGAAGTGATTGGGCTGGCGGTGCAGTTTGGAGATGCTAAGCAGTGGAGCCAGCAAAGGCGTAGCAGGGGCTGATAGATCGTTGGAGGGAGAAACGGTGGCGGTGGGTGGCGCAATGGTGGCTGGTTCGAGACTTGGTCCGTACGATGACGGTGGTTTGGCGCGAGAGCGAAAGCGAAGCGGCAACAACAAGGCAACATCGGGGTTTTTTGAAAATTAGAGAGAACAGAGGAGAAGACTGAGGAGTGAAAAGTTGGAGAGAGAAAGACATATATAAAAAAAAAAAAGATAGAGAGAGAAAGAAGGAATGAGAGGGAATTATAATTTTTTTTTTTTGGCCAAAATGCAAAACTCACCCTCTAAGTTTCACCACTTTTTATTTCAGTCATCTAAGTTTGCATTTTATCAATTTAGTCTTCTAAGTTTCAAATCTCCTCAATTCAGTGTCCCCCCCCCAAAAAAAGAAGAAGAAGAAGAAAATCCTCCCAAAATGCCTGAATACACAAAGAGCCATGGAAGTTGGTTTTCCCCTTACTAAGTCTTGTTTGGTTAAAATGACCAATGCTATGTTAGAATGAAAAATCAAAGGGAGTGGAACCTCTTGAGTATGAGCTCTCTTTTCTTTGTTCCTTTAATGCTCTCTATTTTTCTAGAATCT
Source organism: Castanea mollissima (assembly GCA_014183005.1). Classification (NCBI taxonomy): domain Eukaryota; kingdom Viridiplantae; phylum Streptophyta; class Magnoliopsida; order Fagales; family Fagaceae; genus Castanea; species Castanea mollissima. The sequence continues at coordinate 53,141,001 of JACAVU010000003.1, forward strand.
AGATTTGGCTCTTCTTATTTTTTATAGTTATTTAACATCTCTATACTTCTCAAGACACTCCCCACTAACACAAACTCAACCATTTTCACATCTTCAAATTACCAAATTGAAGAATCACCAAAGCCTTTCAGTGAGTTGACAAACCCTACCAAGAAACAAATGCTCTCAACGGATAGGCACTACTTTCTTTTCAAATTATCCTTGCTATCAAGCTTTAGCAGCACTCATTCCTTCCATATAGTGCAATCATTCAGTTCTAAATTGGTAATCAAATTGATAAAACGCTTGTAGATGTGAGAAATGACAAAATTGGAGACAATAAAAGTGCTTTGTATAGTCACACTTGAACCCAATTAATTCAACTAATGGACAATGGTTATTATTATTACTAACCTCTTCACACAAATTACACGTGTTTAGAAGCTTTTTAATGACAACTTTAAATTTTAAATTTAGTGATAATTAATAAGAACTCGTTAAAAATGTATCATTTATCTCCAAAAAAGAAGTTATTACTATTTCAAATTTCAAATTTGGAAAAAATAAATTCACATTAGTTGCAATTTGTGGGCACCACATGTTTAGAGCCAATTTGTCATCTTTAATTAAATTTTGTTTACAAAATACTTACTAGAAAAAAATATTTATATTACTTACAAAAATTTAATTGTATAATGAAGTTAATTTTTAGTTTTTGACAAAACACAAACAAAATGGACATCAAAGAATTCAATTCCAATAATAAATATAGATTAGCTCTCTTTTTCTCTCAAAATGGGTGGGCAATGGGCATTGAGTGTCATTTAGAAAAATATGCATTGCCATTTATATCAATTCATTATTTTTATTAGAAGCTAGAATAGTGCACTCCTCGAATGCTAAAGTTCGTCCCGCTGCGCTCCTCGAACAAGTTTCAAGTACCATCCACCCCACTCCTCCCCATAGTTCACACTAACTACCCAGCTCCACAATTTGTTTTCCTCCAACCCAAACCTCCATAACCACTTTCCAAACAAAGAATGATTGAAAGTGGTAAGTTTCCAAACCCCCAACCCACCATCAGCCAAAGGGGTGCATACCTTGTCCCATCCAACCAAGTGGTGTTTGAACTCTCCTAAACCACCCCACTAGTTCTGTCCATGGAAACATTGCAATATGGAAGGCCGTTCCACGTGTTTTGATGCAATGTCTTTGGCATGAAAGAAATGCTAGAATCCTAAGGGGTGTGAGAAGACTATTTGAGATTTAGATGAGTGGATGCTGACTTCTGGGACATATCCCTTCCCATCTCTAATCTTGAAGTTTCATAGATCATTTTACCCTTACAACTTAATTATGTTATTCATCTAGAACACCCCCTTTGTACTTGATGCATTTTTTACCAATAAAATGTATTAGTTATTAAAAATTAAAAATTAAAAAAACAAAAGCACAGAGGCAAAGAATACACTCAAACCCCCCTCTCCCCCACACCTCCTTTCACACACAAAAAAATCAAAATCAAAATCAAATACAAAGGAATTAAAATCAGTAGCATATATACATGCCTAGGTACCCATTTATTCTCTCGTGTATCTTTATGGAGCATGTAAAGATCAATTTCAAAGCTTAATGTTGTCTAAGAACCTCATTCCAATAAATTAAGGAGTAATTGAAATTAGATAAATGTCTAGGTTTTAAGCACACACACAAATTGAATATAAAAGAAGCATGACATTTTACTAACCTCCTAGGAAAGAGGGGCCTTTGCAACAGCATAGTAATAAAAAAAAAATTGCAATGTTTCAGAGTCCTCCAAAACTGGTCTCCAAGAAGACGGAATCTGTCAGATCACCACCATATTACATAATTATTTAACAATCTGATTCAAAAAGAACTTGAAGGACCATCAAATGGTTAATAAATAAATCCAAAAAAGGAAAATACCACCTGAACAGTACCAAACTCACTGTATATCTATTTAAACAGAGAATCAACTTGAAGAAGCTTACCACTATTCCTCGCATGACTTCTTCCCAGTGCCTTTGTTGAGGATCACAAGCTCACATTCTTGAGCAGACCTATCAGCAACTTCTTGAGCCCCATGAAAGGAAGAAGATATTGACACAGATACGAGTAAAACATTCCTGAAGAAAGTTACTCCATTGGCGGGCGTAACCCTTAGAACCAGAAATTCTCAAGCTCTCTCTCTCTCTCTCCCCGTTTCCCAATGTCTATGAGTCCTTTTATAATAGTGGAGAGCTTTCTTGTACTTCAATAGGAGTTTACTGAACCGACTTATGAAGACTAGAAATTTGAGTAATTCCATTATTTTATAGAGAAAGGTGATTCTACCACTCACATTTATGGTATAGGCCATTCATTATAATGAGATTTTTATGATGAGGTCTTCTACGAATGTATCATACAAATGTACAATTTTATTATACTCCGAAATAATACCTATTTTGAGATATTGATGGGACTTTCTCAAGAGCTTGTAGGAGTAGGCCTTGCAAATTTATCACCTTCCTAGCGAACACTTAGTAGCTTGCGTCAAAATCTCCCAATTTTGGCATATCCATAGCTAAGCAAAATGTGTCACTAAAATAAGGTCATTTCATTTTCTACTAAAGCAACAACACACAAAAGAAAAAAACACAATGTATGTAGTGTTGCTTATGTAGTTAACAAAAAAGAAACTTGACATTCTTTTAATGAAAGAACCACCAACCTCGATGATTACAATGACACTCACAACCTCCCTCTCAATTCCTTCAAATTTTTACATGCTCTCTTTAATTTCTCATTCTCATTTTTTAAACTAATCAATGAAAATAAATTAGCCTCCCATGTATTAAAAACCGAACCGGACTAGACTAGTTGGTCCAACCAGTTGAATCAAGGATCAAAGGCTAGTTCAATCCCAAAAAAATGCCTAAAATCAATCAAAAACTGTAAACTAGAGGCAAATTTGATTTTGGCCCCGGTTTGATTTTTAAAACCATGCTAGCCTCTTAATGATATGTAGCAATCAAATGCTAGTCTCATCTAATGATCTCAAAGGCTTTTGGTTTAAGAAAAAAAAATTCAAAACCAGCCATAGTTTTTAATGAGGAAATTGTATTATAACATACACATAATTTTTAAGGGTTAAATTTTAATTAGGGGAAAGTGCGGGAACTTTGGAAAAACAAAAACTGAAGGGTTGGCGGGTCTATTTTCATTGGACCTTTAAGGTGGACTTGTTAAATTTTGTTTTTGTGCTTTTCAATTCGGATTAGGCCTGGGTTTGAATTTGAATATACAAAGTTGGGTTCAAAATTGGGTTTGTTAGGTTTCAAATTGGGCCTTATGGGGTTCAAGTCTTGGGCTCTTGTTGGGTTTGAGTTGAGTTTAATATCTAATGGGATCAAGAGCATTAAAATTATTTAAATAATTAAAAACAACCACTGTGGAAAAAATAAATCTCATAAATAAATATAAATAATTCTTAATAAGATTTCATCCTCAACCCTAAAAAAAAATTTTAGCTATCCATGTTCATTGAAAAAAAAAAATTTAACTAAACAAATAAAATAAAATAAAGAAGTAAATAGTCATTGTGCTGTTACGAGGAAAGACACAAAAACTGCACAAGCACCTGCCTCTTCTCTCTATTTCCTGTTTGACTTCAAAAACAAGGCCCACAACAAAGATGTAATTAGGACTCTAAAGCCCACTACGGTTTTTCTTCTTTTCTTTACTTCATGCCTGGGCTGGACCTCTTCAAGGATTGGTACTTCGGCTTGACAAGCAGCCCACTTCGTAGTTTCACATGGTCATGTGAGTTAGGATAGCTTCTTCTTTTTTCCTTGTCTCCACTAGGCTGCGTTTGGTTTAATGGTAAACCAATTTTCAGAAATGATTTTCCCCGTATGCGTGTGTTTGGTGAGCACAAAAAATTTGGTCAACTGAAATTGTTTTCCAATTTTGACCGTAAAAAACCCACTATCCGACTGAATTGGTTTACCGTTCCTATTTTACCCAATTGCATTTTCCACGGAAAACAGAGAGAGAGCACGAATAGAGGAGACAAAGAACGAAGAGAGGAGAACAGAAAGAGAGAAGCGAGGAGACAGAGACGAAGAGAGAGAAAGGAGAGAAGTGTACGAGCTCGCGCCGGCGAGATCGAGCCCAGCCCAGACGAGCTCGCGCCGGCGAGATCGAGCCGCGAGCCCAGACCGAACCCCAAGCCCAGACGAGCTCGCGCTGGAGAGATCGAGCCGCGAGATCGCTACCACGCCGGCGAGCTCGCGTCGGCGAGATCGAGCGCGAGACCACCGTCCCAAGCTGTTACCGATCTCTCTCCCTCAATCTCTCAATCAATCCGAACATTGATCTCTGATTGTGTTGTTGTTTGCGGTGGGGTGGTGGTTTTGGTGGTTTTGGTGTTGTGGGGTGCTGGTGTGTGGGTGGAGGTGGATTTTTCTTGGCTTGCTGTGTGGTGTTTGTAGATTTTTTTGATATAAAATTTGTTTGGAAGCTGAGAAAATGTGAGAAATCAGTAAAAAATTTGCATTTTCAGAATATTACCAAACACCTGAAATATTTTCCAAAGTATTTTTTAAAATGCCACCAAACATCTAAAAATATTTTCCTTTCCCGAAAATATTTTCTTTTCCTGAAAATATTTTCCGGAATTGCTTTACTGTCGAAACAAACGCACCCTATTCTCATTAGCATGTAAAGCCTCCATAACCTACAAAACAATCATAGACTATGATCAATCACAAAATAACATAAAGGTAAAGCTAAATATGCAAATATGAGACTACTTTATTGTATGTATTTCAGGCACATCAATTTCCACTCACTCTTTATTGTAAGTAGAAAAAAAAGGAGAAAAAGATAGAAAGACAAAAAAAACAAAACAAAACAAAACAACATGCAAAAGACTTTGATTAAGTGATGAGATTAATAACTGATGTGGGACGAAAACGCTGAGACCGTCCCTGGACGGTCATCACCTCGGCAGCCGTCTAGGAGTTATCCTCAGGACGAGGGTAACGGACAAGGCCGTCCAAAGGATGATAGCGAAGCTACATCCTTCGTCCAGGGGATGCGCGCGACCTGCCCCGAGAGGACTCGTCCACATAAAACTTCGTGGACGAGCATGCTACACTTGGAATTCAGAGACACTCGACGAAGGAATTCCAGGACGAGGAGATCATACTTAGAAGAATCTCCGAATATAATGTGACAATCCTTTATCCCACGCATAACTGTCATGTATCAGTTGTGAAACAAGAGCATAACTTCCAAACGGTTATGCAAAGTTACGTTTGATTTCTACCTCTCCTTGAATCCAGGAGAAGTTCCAGTTTTGATAACCGCCTATAAGAACACTATATAAAGGCTGCTTCAGACAAGGCCAAGGTATGTTCAGTTTTTACTCCAAAAAAGTTGGAACTCAGATAACACAGAGGAAAAAACTAACTTTGCCATTGGAGGATTTCTGGCCGGCAGCCCCGGTCGTCTTTGATTCACTTTTCTTTCTTTTTCAGGCCGCAGAGAGAATCCGTAATCTTTTGAAGTCCGAAGCATCCAGCCTACTGATCTTCTTTGTATCATCAATAACTAACATTGATTTAATTGGAAGAACTGAGCGTATCAAAAAAAAAAATTGGAAGAATTGAGATAAGTAGTCTAAAGTACTACATTGGTTAGTTAGTTTATAAGTCTTGCTAATACTGTTGGAAAATCTGGTTTTGCATCTCATACAAAACATATAGCGGAAGCAATAATCACGAATCTACTTCATTCATGAGCGATAACATGTAACTTTGAATTCTAGAACAAAGAATAAAAAGCGTACCTTGCTGTAGTGAAATTCAAAACCACGACTTGAAAATATCTTTAATCTTTATCTCAATTTTACATGGTGCCCAAGAAGTGTGGTCTTTCAATCAGTCTTCATGTATGTTGATTCTCAAAGAAAAATCCTTCTTTTTCTCCTTGTATAGAAAAATTGTTTTCTTTCTTTTCATCATACGTACATACTAACTACCTTGTAGTTACTTTGTTTAATAACTCTTATTAAATAAAAGCTGATTATCTAATTGGGTTAGCATTTTAGGCTTACCCAATTGGGCTATAATTTGTGGCTTGAGATGGGACCAAAGGGAACAAATAAGACTCTAACTTCAATAGGCCTTGAGTTTTTTTGTCAACTCTTAACAAGTCCAAAGTTACCATTAATTATATCTAATACCACTATATAAATATAATTGCATTCTATGCCTTATTAATAAATTATATCCCAAAACTCTAATGATATCATTTGACCCCTCTATGAAATATACACAGTGAACAAAGTCATAATAAATTGTCACTTTGTAAACAACTATTTTATCCTTGAGTACCTGGTTTAATCTTTTAGTTATTCACATTGATTGAAATCCAATTTCAATAAATATAAGCTTTAGTAAATTTTTACTAAAGTGGGCGCCTTGAATAACCAGTACCCATTAAACTTATCTTAAGGGGATATTTTGTGTCTCTACAAAAGAGATTATGAATTCCATCTTGAGAATATGTGTTCCCTCAACACTATGTGTAGTTACCTAACATATTGAGGTTTTGACCGTGAATATTAGATCTCACTCCTGATATATCAAAGTAACCTATATTTCATGATCGGGTTCACTACCCTCTTAGAATTGAGAGTCTATGAAATTAGAAGTCGTGAGATTAATTATTCGGGTGACAGTTATTGATTGAATAATTAATTTCATAGCAGTCCATTTCAATATGTCTTAACTCTTAAGACACATTAACTCATCAACTATAAGTCTTCACTTCTATGATCAAGACAAATCATCTTAGTTGATATGTTATAGTCCTCGCAGATAAAATGCTTAATTTCATCACTGACTATGAACTACATTTTGAGTTTATAAGGAACTTGTGACTTACATTTTCTGTGACTAAATCACATACAATGCATCTCATAGACTATGATAATGTCTTATTAGTTCATTTATAAATAATATCATATAATTAAACAATTTAATTATTTATAACATGCCAATAAATTAGATTTTAGGACACAAACCCTAACAAATACTTACAAAGGTTAGGCCATTTAGTAAGTGCTAGTATTGTAGGTCTTGGCTTCCCACTCCCTCCTTCCCCATTCCCTATCTTCTGTTTATATTATCTCAAAAGAAGAAGAAGAAGATAAGTGGTCTAAAGTACCACATCAGTTAGTTAGTGAGCGAGTCTTCGATTTATAAGTCTCGCTAGTACTTACAAAGATTAGGCTCTTTTGTAAGTGGTATTGTTGTAAGTATGGTCTTCCTACTCCCTCCTTTCTCATTCCCTGTATTTTGTCTATATTATCTCAAAAAAAAGAAGAAAAAAAGATAAGTGGTCTAAAGCATCACATTGGTTCTTTAGTGAGTGAGTTTTCGGTTTATAAGTCTCGCTAGTGCTTACAAAACTTAGGCCATTTTGTAAGTGCTAGTGTTGTAAGTATTGTCTTCCCGCTCCCTCCTTCCCCATTCCTTATCTTCTATCTATATTATCTAAAAAAAAAAAAACTCCTTAAACTGTGGGTTCTAGTTAGCTCAACTAATAAAATTTTTGATAGTTGAATAAGAGATTTAGGCTTTAATCCTGCGAATGCTAAAAAAACTAATTGGTGTTTTAGTTTGATGATAAAGAGCTATCATCAGGAGTAAACGCCATAGGCTGAAACTATCTCTCCAAAAAAAAAAAAAACCCTACTTAAAATTTGTACTTTTTGTCATTTTGGTTCCTTGCATTTTAAGATTTTTTATCTTGGTCACTTCTAAGTTTCTCTTATCTTAAATTTTATAATGATATGATTTGCTTCAAGGGGAAAAAAAGTAATGTTAAATAGTTGATATTGCATAAATTCAAAAATTCTTTTTAACTTTTAATTGTTGAAATTTTAACAATACCTTAACAAAGAGCACAAATTTTCAATACTTACTAATTAGTGAGAGCTTAGCCTAGAAATGAGAAGAAATTATTCATTCCTATGGAATGATCCTTCCCTCTTCTCATAGGAAGTCACACACCTCTTGGCTTGAGTGGAACCCATATCAAGCGCTTGATGGGTTTTTTGTCAAATGGATAGTGTTGGTTTCACGATTGGTTTGTTTCAATTGTTGTATCGGTCGATACCGGTTTTGAATATTGCAAAATTAGAAGTCTCAGTTTGGGGCAAAACTTCCTTTTCACACTGATCAGATTCGGTCAATTTTAGAGCTAAATATTTTGTTGGAACACACTTGGGAAATTTTATGATCATTATTGTTGGAAAGGTTTTATTTTATTGGTGGAATCAAAGCTTTGAAAATTATGATAAAATTTTCATATTGATGGTTTAATTTTATTCTATTTTGCTATGGATACAATTAAAAAAAAAAACATATATATATATTCTATAATTTGGAGGATTCATGCTCTTTAGACCCAATTTGAGTTTGGGGCATGACACTTGCTATATAAGGATTTGTTTAGAAATACTCATATAGATTAGGATATTAATTTTGTATATTTTATATTAATACTGTTTATTTAAAGTTTTAATACAATGAGAAATCCTTTATATTGTGTTTTATTTTTTTATTTAATTTTTTTTTTCTTATGTGCAGTATTTTTTCTAGGTTAAATGTAGCATTGTGTGTAGGTTGAAGTTGATGGGTTAAGGTAAAAAATTTCAACCTAGCCAAGATTAGTGTTACTTTTTACAAATCAAAGTCCCCACGCTTAATGTTGTAAACTAACAAATAGATGTTGGAAAAAACTGGTTTTGTATCTCATACAAAACACATAGCGGAAGCAACAAAGAAATATTTATTTCATTCATGATTGATAACGTGCACTATGTAAATTTTAGAATTTAAGAACAAGATAGCGTATCTTGGTGTGGAGAAATTCAAAACAAAGATTAGAAGCACTTGGGAACACTTTTAATCTTCACTCCAATTCCATTTTTCGCCCAAGATGTGTGGTCTCTCAATCAGTTTTCAAAGAGAGAATGAAAGTGTGTCTCACTCTCACATACACATCGTTTCTTATTATTATTTTTTTTATAAAAAATTTTGTATGTTTCTCCCTTTCTAACTAACTGATTATCTAATTGGGCTACTCTATTGAGCCTTTCCAATTGGGCTTTAGTGTGTGGCTTGGAGTGGGACCAAAAGGGACCAATAAGACACTAGTTCCAATGGGCCATGGGCTTTTCCGTCAACTCTTGACAAGTCCAAAGTTACTATTAATTATATTTAATACCACTATATAAATATAATTGCACTCTAGGCCTTATTAATAAATTATATCCCAAGACTTTATTGTATATGCAACTTATTCATAAAATATTCGTAGTAATACAAAGTCATGAATATAGACTGCTACTTTGAAAATTACTACATCTTATCCTTGAGTATCCAGTTTAATCCTTTAAAGTTATTCATTATATATTTATGAAATCTAATTTCATAAATATATACTTTAGTAATTTCTTACTAAAGTGGTTAGGCCTAACTCTTTGAATAACTGAACCCATTAAACTTATCTCAAGGGAATATTTTATATCTCTATCAAGAGACTATGAATTCCATATTGAGAATATATATTCCATCAACACTAAATATGGCTGTCCAACATACTGAGGTTTTGACCGTTACTTTAGATCTCACTCCTGATATATAAAAATAACCTACACCTCATGATCAAGTCCATTATTCTCTCAGGATTAAGAATTCATGCAAATAGAAGTCGTGAGATTTATTATTCATTTGACAGTCGCTAGAAGAATAATAAATCTCAAAGCGGTCCAGTTCAATATGTCTTAACTCTTTAAACATATCAACATATCATCTAGAAGTCTCCACTTCCATGATCAAAACATATCATCTTAGTTGATACGTTATAGTCTTCGCAGATGAAATGACAATTTCATCACCGACTGCGAACTATAAATTTCGAGTTTACAAAGAACTTGTGACTTATATCTTCTGTGACTAAATCACATAAATCACATACTATATGCATCTCATGGACTATATGATAAACTCCCAATATTCATGTTACCATTATTTTAGATAATAATAAAACAACTTTATTAATCACAATATTAAGTCATACACAATGTCATACATAATATCATACATAGCATCATACAATAGGATTTAAGGGCACAAATCCTAACAATAGAAACAATCCTATGTATAGAATCATAGATCACCCAATAACACTTATTTGTTCAAACTTGGTGAAGAAGGTATTCAAATTGGGGCCATGGTCTACTGTCTACCAATATCTGGTGCTCAAATCGTGCAAATCCAACCAATGATTAGAGGACTATTTCAGTGAGCTCTTCTCCACATCAAATCCGACCCAATTAGATGGTGTTTTAAAAGCAACTCCATGGGTAGTGATAGAGGCTATGAATGAGGGGTTGTTGGGGGTTTTCACCAAGCGGGAAGTTGATTTAACACTCAAACAAATGGCTCCATTGAAAGCTCGAGCCCTAATGGTGTGCCCCCTATTTTCTACCAACACTGTTGGAGCTTGATTGGAGATGATGTGTCCATGGCTGTGTTGTCTTGCTTTAATCAAAGTACACTCCTTGCTGGTTTGAATCACACCTATATTACTCAGCTCAAAAACAAAAAGTCCTGAAAGAGTAATTGAATTTAGGCCTGTGCTCTTTGTAATATCATTTATAAATTGATCTCTAAAGTGTCAGCTAACCAGTTGAAAAGTCTTTTACCTTTTGTTAACCCAAAGTGCTTTCCAATCTGATAAAGTTATTTCTGATAACATATTAGTGGCTTTTGAAACATTCCATCATATGAAAAATAAGAAGATTGGTAAAGAGGGGAATATGGCTATGAAATTGGATATGAGCAAGGCATATGATAGGGTAGAATGAATTTTTCTAGTAAGCTTGATGCGGAAGATGGGCTTTAATGAGTGGTGGATAGGTTTGATATTGATGTGTGTTCAATCGGTTACCAATTCCATTTTGGTAAATGGAGAACCAAGGGGGTTTATTCACCCAACCCGAGGAATCTGTCAAGGGGACCCTTTGTCTTCATATCTATTTTTGCTTGTGTCTAAGGGGCTTGATGGTTTACTCCAAAAGTCTTTGCTACTGGTGATAAAAAGACATCTTCCTATGCAAGAATGGCTCACAAATTTCTCATCTTCTCTTTGCCGATAACAGCTTGATATTTTGTAGGGCACAGATGAGAGATGTTGTTACTATACAAGCAATTCTAACTTAATACAAACTAGCTTTTGGCCAACAAATTAACTGCTCAAAGACAAATTTGTTTTTTGGTAAGTTGATTCCTGAAAATACAAAATTCTCTCTTAAAGAGTTTCTAAGAGTTTCGGATATCAAGGAGTATAAAGCTTACTTAGGGCAACCAACAGTGGTGGGGAGAAATAAAAAAGTGAGTCTTTCTTTTATCAAAGAGAGAATTTGGAGTAAACTTTAGGGGTGGAAGGAGAAATTATTATCTCAAGTAGGAAGAGATGTGCTTCTAAGAGTTATTGTTCAAGTCATCCCCACCTTTGCTGTGAGTTGCTTCAAACTACTAGTGGGACTTTGCCATGATATTGAAGTAATGATAAAGAAATTTTTTTGGGGTCAACGAGGAGATAAAAGAAAGATTCATTGGAAGAAGTAGAAGATCCTATGTCTATCGAAGTGCAAGGGTGAGATGGGTTTCAAAGAATTGGAAAAATTCAATGAAGCCATGTTAGCGAAGCAAGTGTGGAGGTTAATACATGATAATGATTCCCTATTCTATCGTGTCTTCAAGGCAAAATTCTTTCCATCAGGCGATATTTTTGAGGCAAAGGTTAAGTCGGGATCTTATGCCAGACAGAGCATTCTTAGTGCTCTAAGAATTATTGCTGATGGAACTAGATGGCGAATTGGGAATAGAGGTGGTACTATGTTGTCGACGCCTAGCCTTGATCAGGCTAAGCAAAGACCACCGTTGTCATGCCTTCGTTTGATCACCCGCCGTAGTGACAGCTCCCGTGTGCACGAGGCCCTGTTGGAGGGCCCCTTTTGGATGATGCGTGTGTTTGTTCGCTTCATGTAGAGTTTCAGGTGCTCTCTCTCTCTCTTGGTGGAGGAAGGTAGGTCTACCTCTAGTGATATGACAAGAATCTGGGCCGAATTTTGAGGGATTACCAAAGGTAAGTGGAGTTGCTACTAATCATTGTGTGTTTTCTAAGGTGTGATTGGTTACCCATTTCTAGTTGATTTTATTACCGATCCTAGGTTAAGAAAGATGTCTTTTTTCATAATCTAATGTGGATGGCAAACAATCTTGATTCTTAAGTTTGGATGTTTGGTTACGTGTAGGGAATGTGTTAGGCACCCCACAACACCTGTCCAATGACAGTCCTTTGTTTTGATAAAACTTTAATTTTTGACAGTAAAAACATGATTTTGGTGTTGGCTTTCAGGGCTTTGCATGCCTAGGGGCTGTGAGGTTTGGCTTTTGAATGGGTGTGGTCCCAATTTATGCTTGCCTTAGGTGACACAGACTGTGACAATCACACTGGGAGGGGGGAGCAAGTATATATATAAATACATCATGCACAATGCTAGCACACAGAGTAGGAAGGTAAATGCCTACACCCCTAGAGCATGGCCCAAAATATAGGTGCAGGAAAATATACAGGGGTCGCCATACTCTAGAGATGAGGACGAATGGTACAAAGCATGATATACCTAAAACAAACCATCTAAGGGAGAAATGGAGGAGGGAGGAAGGGGTTTAAAAGAGTACATAACCAAGGGAAAGCTAAACCCTAAATCTACTAAACACGGCCGCTCGGCCGAACACATGCTTGCATTTAGGCCCTGTTTGCTTGCAACTAGGAGATTGCACCTTAGCTCCATGTGTCTTCGCTCCATGTATGTACATGCAAAGGCAAAGACAAGAAAACCAGCAGACAAGCAATGGAAGAAAAATGCATAGATAATAGCAAGAGGATGCAAGCAAACAAGCAAGATAGATATGGCAAGCACAACATGTAACAAATGCAGGAAAGCTAACCAACAAGCAAGCAGGAAAACAAGCAAGAAAGCAAACAAAATGTGGTGTCTGCGAGGGACAAATGTAGGTTTGGATCGATTGTCCATAGCTTCATTGTGTTGAAGTATGGACGACACATTAGCAAGCGAGACTCATGCATGGACATGTAAGCAAGCGTGTAAAGATGCATAGAAAACCAACAGGTGGCACAAACAAGCATAGCAAGTATATCGTCGCACGGAGTGGAAAAAAGGGAAGGGTGTGCACGAAACAACCGACATCAAGGCGATGCATCCCGAATGGTTACATCCAAACAAGGCCTCATGGCGTCGAATGTAACCACACAATTACGAACCCGCTAAGGGCGTTAAACGAGGCAAAGCCTAGAACAAGAGAGGCTAACACAAGAACAAAGCATGGGAGCAAGCAAGCAAAGACATGTAAATAAGGTGATCCAAACCCAAGGTGGATAGACAATGACAAAGACCATGGGGTCTAGATTAGGTCCGAACCAATAGGCTAAAACACAAGAAAGAAATATAAAGTGACAAAAGGGCTACAATAGCATATGGCAAGGCAAATATAGCCTAAGTCTAGGCACAAAGGCATGGCATGGAGCGCACAAGCACCCAGAAGATGGCATAAAGCATAAAAAACATGTAAGCAAGGGAATGAGCATGTAAAAACCTAGATCCAAGCACACGAGTATGTGAAAAAATAGATCTAAGCACACAAACATGTGAAAACATAGATCTAGGCATAAGCATGGCAACACGCATGTGAGCACGTGAAAACTTAGCACATAGACATGGAAGAACATGAATCCAAGCATATAAGCATGTATGGATGCAAATCTAAGCATAAAACATGGCGAAAAGCATACGAACACATATCCGAGCAAAGCATAACCATAGACATGATATCAAGCATGTGAGCACATAACCCTAACATCAACGCAAAGCAAAGAGAGGAACGAAACAAAGGAAACATGGCACAAAAACCCTAAGCATATAGATTTAAACATATAAGCGTGTAGAAACATAGATCTAAGCACAAAACATGTTATAAAACATAACAACAAAGAAATCTAAGCTAGAAATACACATAAAGCAAGAAACATGCTGAAGAAAGCAATAAATCATGGTATTCAAGCAAAAAAAGCAAGATAAATGCTAGAAAAAGATTTAGAAGGTTAGGGGTGTGGATGTAGTGATAGCTAAAAAGGCTACATTTACACCCCTAAACTCCAAATCCAAAGTGTAGAACCAAGGAAAGGAAGATTGGGTTTAAACGTAATACCTTGTGTTCTTGGTGAAGAGAAAAGAATCAAGAGACTTCGATGTGTTTTTGGAGTGTTTTTAAGTGTTTTTTGGTGTTTGGAAGAGAGAAAAAACATAGAGAGAAGCTGGATAGAAGGGCTAATTTCAGAAAAATCGAATTTCGAGGTGGTGGCCCTTGGAGAGCTGCTAGCCTCAAAGGCCCTCAAAAAGTGTGGATCTGGATACCCTTGGAAAGATCTTGGCTTCCTGATTCTAAAAAGGTGTGGAACTTGAAAATCTATCGGATCAAAAGTTATGGCTCTCGAAAGTTTTCAGTGCATTGATCGGTGCGTCATCCTGGTTTTTGTGATATCTCGACTGTTCTAAATCTGATTTCAACCCATGAATAGTCGTTGGAATGAGGATTTGATAATCTTCACAATGACGTTAGTTTCAACCCGTTCTGACAACTGGATCAAAATTAGAGTTTTTAGGCCCGCCCTAGATTGACTTCGGGTCAAACTTAGTCAAAATTGTCAAAAATCTTCAAGTAACTCGGGTTTGATGTAAAATTGTTGTTTCATGAGATTTCGGACCACGTTTGACCTTCTATCAAACCTAGGGTTGATCAGGGGCATTCTGGTCATTTTAGCGTAAAAAAGGAATTTTTGGTGATTTGGTGCTCGAACGGGTTGTGCCACGTCATTCTAGATGTTCTCATGGCCCCGTAGAAAGAAAATGATATTTTTGGATTTTCAGGGTCTGGCGTGCAAATTGAGGGTACACAAAATACAGTATCAACATGTGTTTAATGACAAATGGTTGCTTGGTGAAGGCTTTGGTAAGGTGATTTCATATTACCAAATAATGCTCTCGAGGCTAATCAGATTGATATGGATTCGGACTGGTGGAATATGAGGCTGTTGGACCAATGTTTCTTGGTGTTTAAAGCTTAATTAATAAAGTCCATCCCTATGTGCTTGACTCGACAGGAAGATATTCTAATATGGCCAAATTCTAGGGATGGCATGTACTTGGTTAAGGTAGGGTACCAATGGTTGTGTGGTATGGAAGATAGAGAGAGGCTTCGGACTCTAGTTCAGAGGAGATTAGAAAATTTTGGGCTAGTTCATGGAGGTTAAATGTCTCGAGCAAGGTTAAAACATTTGCGTGGCGAGCATGCACTAACTTACTTCCAACCATGGAAAATCTCATGAAGAGAAGGGTGGTTATCTTTATGCAACAGCTGTACAGGTGAAAGTGAAATAGCAGCTCATGCTCAACGGGGTTGTGAAAAAATTTGAGAGGTTTGGGGACACAAATTTGATGGATTGGTTGGGGCAGCAAGGCTAAATCTCTCCTTTATTGATCTTTTCGGCTTGTCAGCTTCAGGCTCAGCAAGTTTGGCAAGGTTCATTATGATATGTTGGTTTATATGGAATAGATGTAAAAAAAAATGCAGGGTTAATGAGTCAGTAATTCCCTTAGCTAAACTCTCGGACCAAGTAGCTCAGCACCTCAAGGAATACCAAGAGCAACAGGGAAAGCCTATTTTAAAACAAACCCCAAAGAGAGCAATTTGGAAGCCCCTGATCCGAGTACTCTCAAAACAAACTTTGATGGTGCAGTTTTTGAGGATTTGAATGCAGCAGGTATTGGTGTAGTGGTTCTTATTTCTCTTGGAGAAGTCAAGGCAGCCCTATCCGAGATTATTCCCTTGCCTTCATTTGTAGTTGCATTGGAAACTCTTGCAGCGAGAAGGGCGGTTCACTTTGTAAAAGAATTTGACTTGCCAGGTTCGATCATTGAAGGTGACTCAGAAGTATCAATCTGGGCTATTGAAACTCAGTGTTTCCATCACCCATCATGTGGTCATTTGGTTAAAAACATTATGTCTTCAGTTAGTTCTATTTAGAACTACTCTTTCTCTTATGTACATCGGCAAGGCAATGCTTTGACACATGCTTTAGCCAAGAGAGCAAGATTGTCCTTATCTATTTCAGTTTGGTTGGAATTTGTTCCTCTAGACATTTATAAGCTTTATGTCTATGATTTTTCATCAATAAAATAAATTGGCCAGTTGGCCTGCTTCTCAAAAAAAAAAAAAAAGACTTCATGATTTTAACAACTTTCTAGGTCCAGGTGATTAATCTTCTCTTCATTAATAGCTATGGATATGAGTGGTGATTAGGAATGTTTTAAAGCACTGTGATTGGGTTTGGCATTAATGGGTTTCTCATGTGTGAAATTATTCTTGTGATTTTTTACTTTAAAAAAAGATATTATTTTAAAAAAATTGTTGCCAAGGTCACTATTCCGTAACTTACGTAAATAATATTACTAACAATAGTTAACAAAATGACTAATATCACTCATTTTTAAAACTTGAGAGATTAAGAACATTCATTGAAATTTGAGAAATCAATTTCGGTAAACTTCACGGAACAATAGACAATAGTATACCTTGGCCCTTCCTATAGGTAACTACAACCCTTTCTATAGTGAAAAAAATTAATGGATTAACGAGTCCATTTGTTAACTGATGACCTATAGTTTGTTCGTCTCTTTAAGGCTGGGCTGGACTACCCACTGATTAGTGTCCAAATTAGACTATAAGAACTACAAGATTGCTAATGGGCATTGTTGTTTGTTTGTGAATTTAACTTTGGTTTTGGGCTGTGGTTCTATTTTATGAATTTATTTTTGGGTTTGGCTTGGGCTGATAGTATATTTTTATTCTGGGCTTGGCTTGAGTTGAGTTTAATGAAGGATTTTCGGACTGAATTGTGTAAGTTTTTGTTTACAATTGGGTATTGGGTTTTAATATGGTTTTTCCCAACTAGACAATAAAAACTTGATTTAATATTTTTGGACTGGGCTGGAAAAGAAAATTGTTATGTTTCACTTTTGGGCTTATGTTTGAATGTGTATCTAGGCTTGGGCTTGAGTTCTTTAAGAGCTTTAAGTGAAGTTTCAGGTTGGCTTTTATGGTGGAGTGGGTAAAATTTTGATGTTGGACTCGAACTGAATGGGTTTTATTAAAAATGGGTCAAGAGGTGGGCCAACGCTGGTGTGGACTGGGTTTAAAAGGAGAATTTTAAGTGAGATTGAGTTGAATTTGATTTGAGTGGGCATGGGCCATGTTTTCTGATGGGATTTTGAATATACATCTTCAAGAGGATCTGGTTTAAGCCATTGTTGTGAATTTGGCTGGTGTAATATTTAGTTGAATGAGAGCTCTTATAGCCTAATGGATCGGGTTCAACTTACAAAAAGCAACTCATAAGTATAGGTGGGTTTATTTTGGCACAATTGGGCATCAAAATCAAATAGTTTAGAACTTTAGGAGTGGTTCATTCATTAGAGGAGGCAAGTCAGTGGGATGTTTCCTTTAGATAATTAGTTTTTAGTCTTACAAAAGCAAATTGTAACAAAACCTGCTCATTTCATAGCT
Organism: Castanea mollissima; assembly: GCA_014183005.1. Taxonomy (NCBI): domain Eukaryota; kingdom Viridiplantae; phylum Streptophyta; class Magnoliopsida; order Fagales; family Fagaceae; genus Castanea; species Castanea mollissima. Next base: position 53,158,775 of record JACAVU010000003.1, read on the forward strand.
CATAGGTGTGTTGGGCCAATCTTGTAATTCTAAAATTGTATGGATGGAGGAAACAGGAAACTCTGCCATCCATTGCCGGCCTTATGGCCAGTGGTGTCTCCAATTTATACTTTTTGATTGGTATCAATAATAAAAGTCTGTCTTCCTTTGTCAAACAGTGGGAAGCATTGCTCCTAAAAACAACAACCATGGTAATTGGTGGTGAGGAGATGAAAAGTGTGACCATTACGCAATAAACACCCATGTAACAAGATAAATTATTTAGTCACATCAGTAGTGCTAGTGTTCTTCCAAGTTAATAACATTGTGCCATATGTTATAATTTATTGACTGGGATCCTAGTGTTCTTCCAACCCAAACAAACGTAAACTATATAAGGAGAACTTAGGGTTTGAGTTTTATTTAGGAAGAGAGCAAAAAATTAAATATATATTTAAAATTTAAATATATATTAAGTATAGGTAGGCTGGGTCGGATTAGGTGGATTTGTGAATCTTAGGACCCGAACCCTACTCCACCTGTTGTAAATTTTTTTTTTGCATAACCTAACCCAACCTACCAAACCTAAAATTTAGATAAGATTGAGTTGGTTTTGATGGGTTGGTGGGTTCACTGTACACCACTACAACCGTACTAGTCACCAACATAGTCATAAAAATAACATAAAATACAAAATAAAAATCCTTACCCTCTACCTTCATCGCCCTTTGCTCCTTACCCCTTGGCTCCACCATGGCCATTGTCCCCAAGTCTGGCATTGGCAATGACATTGCTCCTCCCCAATAAACTTGAAGCAAATCGGTACTCTTCATTTTTTTTTTGGTTTAATTGTTGAGAAAATTGAGATATGAATAGAAGAAGAACATTTCAAACTAAATTAGTTTTGTACCTTCTGCTTATGCGGTTAGTTTCAGTTTTAGTTTGTATGTTTCTGATTTTGCTTCTAAGTACTTTTTTTCTTTGTTGGGTTTCTTATTTGATTTTTGTTTTATAGATCAATCTAAACCCTATTGTTGCGAAGAGAGGAGTTGTCCATTGCACTCAATATGTTCAAGGATCTAATTATTGTCTAATAAATGTCTTTCTTGATCGAATTCCGAGAAGGGGAATAATTATTTCAGTTGTATGTATTATCCATCTCCATATTAAATTTTATCAATTTCTATTATAAAATTGTGTGTGGTTTATTTCCTTAACAAGCCAATCATTGGCTATACTCTTAGAACCTTGTTGCAAATTGATAAGTTGGGGAAGGGAGATTTAGGTCAAGCTTTATAGAATTTCAATGTGATTATGGGGTATTCATTTTAGGAAGAGTACCGTCCCATCAAGCTTGAAATTTACAGGGAAGGAGCACTGTTATTGTCACAACCAGAGTTGTGATAGTGGTGGTGGAGCTAGGGAACAAGGATGGCAAAGGTGGAGCTGGTGGTTTCTTTTTTATATTTCATTTTATTTATTTTTATGACTAGGATCTCAGTCAATAAATTATAACACATGACACAATATTATTAGTTTGGAGGATCATGAAAGGTGAAACTTGTTTTGGTAGTTGAATTCGAGGACAACTGGGACCTTTTAAAAGAGAGAGAGAGAAATAGAGATAAGGAAATGAATAATTCTGTTGATCAATAGCCAACAATTATTTACAATGGTCTTGCCTTTATATAATTCCCTTTTGCAACTCACTGCAATGCCACTACCTCCATAACCAACCAACTAACTAACTCTAACTAACTACCTCCACTATTTACTAACTAACCCACCAAGCAACTTACCCACACAGTTAACTAAGCATCACTAACCAATAGCCATAGTTAACTAACTCAACACAGCCACACAATTAGCTAACACAACACAGCTTCGAGTCTTTCAAGAAGTTATATAAATTGGATTGATGCTTATCAATCTTATCTGGTTCTTGGGTATATATCTATTTATTTCTTACTATAATATCCTGTTTTGACTGTATCATACTAGCACTGTGAACAATACATCAATGTGTAATAATAGCATTGCATTAACAACGTCCTAACAATTTCCCCCCCTCTTTTAAAGCACCTTGCCCACAAGGTGAGGAAACTGAGATTGTAGATCATACAAGACCTCCCAAGTAGCATCATCTTTGGACAGCTAGGACCTCCTAAGAACACACACACACACACATAGAAACAGAGATAAGGAAATGAATAATTTTATTGGTCAATAGCCAACAATCATTTACAATGGTCTTGCCTTTATACAGTTCACTTTTGCAACTCATTGCAATGCCACTGCCTCCATAACCAACTAACTAACTCTAACGAACTACCTCCACTATTAACTAACTAACCCACCAGTAACTAACTCACATAGTTAACTAAGCATCACTAACCAACAACCATAGTTAACGAACTCAACACAGCCACACGACGCAACCATACAATTAGATAACACAACACATTTATAGCATAGTGAACAATGCATCAATGTGTAATAATAGCATTGCATTAACAATGGTCCTAACAATTACTCCCCCCCCCCCCTCTTTTAAAGCACCTTGCCCACAAGGTGAGGAAACTGAGATTGTAGATCATACAAGATCTCCTAAGTAGCATCATCCTTGCTTTCACCCTGCCACTGAACCAAGACTTGAGTTATTGTCCTGCTCCTTAACTAATGAGATCTTGTAGCTAAAATCTACACTAGTTTTATAGTGATGATAAAATTAGCATTGACAGCAGGAAAAGTAGGCGTAGGCACCACTCAATTCCCCAATTTGGCTTTGAGATTGGAAACATGAAACACAGGATTAATAAAGGAACTAGCAGGCAAATCCAACCTGTAGAAAACAACCCTAACCTTTTGCACCATATGAAATGGTCCATAGAAAGGAGGGGCAGGCTTACCAAGCTTCTTATGATGCACAAAAAATTGCTTGTATGGCTGCAGCCTCAGGTATACCCTATCTCCCACCTCAAAGGATCTCTCTACCCTATTTTTGTTAGCATACCACTTCATCCTCTCCTGAGCAACATGCAAGTTCTGTTTAAGTAAAGCCAACAACTGCTGCCTATCCTTAAGCAACAAATCCACAACCCTAACTCTAGTTGTACCAGCCACATAATCTATAACCCGAGAAGGAGGATAACCATAAAGAGATTCAAAGGGAGAAAACTTAGTTGAAGTGTGGAAATTCGAATTGAACCAAAATTCTGTTAAAGGCAACCATTCAACCCAAGTATTAGGCTTATCATCAACAAAAGCTTTTAAGTAATTCTACAAACTTTTGTTAATTACTTTAGTTTGTCCATCAAATGGGGGTGATAGGAGGAAGACATAGCTAAAGTGACCCCTTGCAACCTCATCAACTCATTCCAAAAATTAGAAGTAAATATAGGATCCCTATCACTAACAATGGTGGAAGGCATACCATGCAATTTGAAAAAAAACTGTAGATAGAGATTGGTAACCTTGGCAGCAGTGTAAGGATGGGAAAGGGGTATAAATTGGAAATACTTAGTGAGTCTGTCCACCACCACAAACACAACTGATTTCAAATCAGATTTAGGCAACCCCTCAATAAAGTTCATGCTTACATCCAGCCAAGGTCTTTTTGGAATGGGCAAGGGCTACAACAACCCAGCAGGGTAGCAAGTTTCATGCTTCAGCTTCTGACACACGTCACATTCCCTTGCATATTTCTTAAGATCCTACCTTAGTCTAGACTAGTAGAAATCCTTCTAGAGCCTATGCAAAGACTTTAAATAGCCTAAATGACCTCCCAAGGGACTATCATGCACCTGCTGTAACACCATAGACTTCAAATCCCCATTAGAATCACCCAAATACAATTTGCCCTTGTAAAACAGTAACCCATTGCAGAAAGTAAGACCTTGAAGTACATCAGATCCTGGCTAGATAGCATGAATAATGGCCTGGATTTTTGAGTCAATAGCTTAACTCAATTTGAGATCAGACAACCAAGTAAGGGTAGGAAAGGATTTAATGCATAATGTGCCTTTAGAAGTAGGTGAAACAGCTGATGCAAGAACAGCTGGGGTAGGTGACTTAGAAGCAAAACTTGAGGTGCCAATTTCCTCACCATGCCTCCTTGAAAGGGCATCAGTCACAACATTCTCTTTGCCATGCTTATATTCCACTATAAAAATATACCCTAGGAGATTAGCGATCCACCTTTGCTGGGTTGGATTTCCCACCCTTTACTCTAACAAATATTTCAAACTTTGGTAATTAGTTTTAATGGCAAATGACCTTCCTAACAAATAGGGCCTCCATTTTCTCATTGCTACCACCATGGCCAACAATTGTTTTTTATAAGTGGAGAGTGAGAGCTTATTACTCTTCAATGCCTGGTTGTGGAAAGCAATAGGCCTATGATCTTGCATCAAAACAGCTCCTAACCCCAGACCAAAAGCATTGCACTCCATAGTGAAAGGCTCGGTGAAATCAGGGAGAGCTAACACAGGAGGGCATGAAATAGCGTCCTTAAGCTGTTGAAAGACTTAAGTAGCTTCAGGGATCCAAATAAAGGAATCTTTCTTCAATAAGGCAGTCAAGGGTGCTGCAATATGCCCACATCCTTTCACAAACTTCCTATAGTATCCAGTAAGGCCAAGAAAGCCCCTTAAAGCCTTGACATCTTTAGGTATAAGCCACTATTGCATGACAGTAGTCTTCCTAGGGTCAGTCTTCACCCTCTCACCAGAAATCAGATGGCCTAGATACTCCACCTCCTCACAAGTAAACATGCATTTAGACTTCTTAGCATACAACAAATGCTTAGCTAAAGTTTCCAAAACCAATCTGAAGTGACCAAGGTGATCAGATAGAGAATTACTATACACCATTATATCATCAAAGAAGACAAGAACGAATTTTCTTAGGAATGGCTTAAAAACAACATTCATCAAGGATTGGAAGGTGGAAGGAGCATTGGTTGAGCCAAAGGGCATTAGCAAAAACTCATAGTTGCCTTCATGGGTCCTAAAAGAACTTTTAGGAATATCTTCCTCCTTCATTCTAATTTGGTGGTAACTAGACCTCAAATCCAATTTAGAAAACACACAGGTACCACATAATTCATCCAACAACTCATTAATGACAGGAATAGGGTATTTGTCCTTAATAGTCTCTTGGTTCAAAGCCCTATTATCAATACACATTCCCAAGAACCATTAGCTTTCCTAACCAAGTGAATAGTTGAGGCAAATGGACTACAACTATTCCTAATGGAGCCAACAGACAACAACTCCTTAACTGTCTTCTCAATTTCATTTTCTGATAGTAAGGGTACCTGTAAGGTCTTTGACAAATGGTTTGAGCTCTTTCCTTAAGGTTGATTTGATGTTCATGCCCCTTAATAGGAGGTAACCCCACAGGAGTAGCAAAGATAGCATCAAACTCCAACAACAGCTCAACCACTTGCACAGGAATTTTGGAAGCATAATCTGTAGAATGAGAATTAGTAGGGATTGAAATATGCAGAACCAACCCTCTCTTCACAGATTCTTTCAAGAACTGAGCCCCTTCTTGAATATTAGTACCTGCACCCCTCAACCCTTGTAGCAACATAGTCTTTTGTTCATAGGAAAAACATATGGTTAGTAACTTGAAATGCCATTGAATGATTCCAAGGATACTTAACCAATAAGTCCTTAACACCAAGTCACAACCTCCCATAGGCAACACATGTAATTGAACCAAGAATTGATGCCCTTGCAAAAAGATAGGAACTTCCTTACATAATTCTTGAGTCCTAATCACATCACCATTAGCCACTTTAACTTCCTAAATATGAGAAGAATCCACAGGAATATGCAATTGAGGAAGTAAGGAAGTGTCAATAAAATTGTGTGTGCTACCCGAATCTATAAGAATTACAAGGGACTTATGCTTGATCATTCCCATTACCCTCATAGTACCAAAAGTAAGGGGTACCGCTCAAGGCATAAAGAGTAATTTCAACATCCTCAATATTGTTTTCTTAACTGTGTAAGGCGAGATCAGAAACAGAAACCCCACTACCCTCATCCAATTCAGTAATACGTGCCCCTTAATTAACTTCAGGCACAAATTCCACATAATCAAGAAGGAATATCATAGCATTTTTACATTTATGCCCAGGACCCCACTTCTTATCACAATTATAACATAATCCTTTCTTCTTCATTTCCTTCATTTGAGCAGGTGATATTCTTTTGATTGGTAATCTATTATTCCTATTATCTATTAAAAGAGTAACTTTGGGTGGACCTGAGATAGAGGGCTTACCTTACTCCAATTGGACCTTAGAATTCCTCTTACAACTCTAGTTGTACTCTTCTTGAATATTGGATAAATCAAAAGCCTCATTTAGTGACCGAGGATTAAGCATACTAACAAGAAGCCTTATCTCATCCTTCAACTCACTGAGAAAGCAACTCAGCTTGTGTGATGATGATAACCCCTTAATCCTATTAGATAAGACTTCTAATTGAGACTTATACACTGCCACAGAAGTTGTCTGCCTCAGCCTTGTCAATGTTTCCATGGGGTCATCATGTGCAGTAGAGCCAAATCTCACATGCTTGATCATTCCCATTACCTTCATAGTACCAGAAGTAGGGGTACCACTCAAGGCATAAAGAGTAATTTCAACATCCTCAATATTGTTTTCCTAACTGTGTAAGGCGAGATCAGAAACAGAAACCCCACTACCCTCATCCAATTTAGTAATACGTGCCCCTTAATTAACTTCAGGCACAAATTCCACATAATCAAGAAGGAATATCATAGCATTTTTACATTTATGCCCAGGACCCCACTTCTCATCACAATTATAACACAATCCTTTCTTCTTCTTTTCCTTCATTTGAGCAGGTGATATTCTTTTGATTGGTAATCTATTATTCCTATTATCTATTAAAAGAGTAGCTTTGGGTGGACCTGAGATAGAGGGCTTACCTTACTCCAATTGGACCTTAGAATTCCTTTTACAACTCTAGTTGTACTCTTCTTGAATATTGGATAAACCAAAGCCTCATTTAGTGACCGAGGATTAAGCATACTAACAAGAAGCCTTATCTCATCCTTCAACTCACTAAGAAAGCAACTCAGCTTGTGTGATGATGATAACCCCTTAATCCTATTAGATAAGACTTCTAATTGAGACTTATACACTACCACAGAAGTTGTCTGCCTCAGCCTTGTCAATGTTTCCATGGGATCATCATATGCAGTAGAGCCAAATCTTACATGCAAAGCTTGAACTAGCGACTCCCAATCATAGAACACCCCTATTTCTTCACTTTCTTGGAACCAAATCAGGGCTTCACCTTCCATATAAAAGGAAGCTAGCATTAATTTCTCTCCAATTGGAGTATTGTAATACTTGAAATATTGATTTTCCTTATACACGCAACTTGCAGGTTTTTCACCAGAAAATCTTGGAAAATCCAACTTCATAGGGTGAGAAAAAGGCAACATTGTGGAACTAGTGTTATGATTTTTCCCAATTCTCGGAGATTAAGAAGAGCCACCTTGATCTGAGGGACTTAATTTTTGCAGAATTGAAGTTAATTGTTGGCTCATCTCATTCAAGGTTCTTGTGTGAATTTCTTGTATGGTTCGCATCCCTTGTAACTCCTTAGCATGATGATCATATGTGCTTTGAAGTGAAGCAATGGCTTTATTAGTTGCAGTAGAGGCATAAGTCTCTACCATGAACACCAAGGAAAGCCAAGCTCTGATACCAAATGAAAGGTGAAACTTGTTTTGGTAGTTGAATTTGAGGACAGTTGGGACCTCCTAAGAACAGAGAGAGAGAGAGAGAGAGAGAGAGAAGGAAACGAATAATTCTATTGATCAATAGCCAACAATCATTTACAATGGCCTTGCCTTTATACAATTCCCTTCTGCAACTCACTGCAATGCCACTACCTCCATAACCAACTAACTCTAACTAACTACCTCCAACTAACTACCTCCTCTATTAACTAACTAACCAACCAACAACTAACTCACACAGTTAACTAAGCATCACAACCAACAACCATAGTTAACTAACTCAACACAACTACACAACACAACCACACAATTAGGTAACACAACACAACTATAGCACAGTGAACAGTACATCAATGTGTAATAATAACATTGCATTAATAATGGTCCTAACAGACCACTAGACATTGCAAACGTGGTGCTCCTAAAGGACTAAATAATTTTTCGAAGGTGAGCTTCTTGTCTCAAAATACAAGGGAGGAGAGTATAAAAACAAAAAACCTCAAGGGAGGTTAGTGCAATTTGCCTATATAGTAAAACTTGTAAACAATTTATATAAACGAAGAGTTTGTTATGTGATTCAAGAACCTTACTCGAATCATTTCTAATTGAAATGAATTTCAAGCTCATGTGAACATTCTTAGAAGTAATTTAATATTTTCCCTTGTAAGTTCTCCTAACTTTTCACCTAAACATTATGTTTCATGTTAAAGCACATGCTCCTCAAGTAATTTATTTCTCTATTTGGATTAAAAGTACTCAGCAAGGCTAAAAAGTTGTCTTCCCCATAATTCTTCACATTACTCTTACTCTTACTCCAACTCTTAATTTCCTTTTTATAACTGTAGGGGGTCCAAACAAGGAAATCGACCCACGAAATAGGTTTGGGCTTAGATGGAGGCCTGTTACAATTAATTTGTAGAGGTGGTTGTCTAAGATCAACCTTTAATACCTTTACTATCCTCGGATTAGCAATAAACAACGAGAAGGAGAAGAAATGATAATATAGTTCAAGTGTAAACGGATTTTATTGCTTTAAACTTTTTCCTCGAGCTGACCTATGAATAAAATTCTATTACTTTTGGATTCTCAGTTTTACAAGGATGGTTCTCTTTCCTACAGTTTTTTCTCATTTTGTTTTCTAGATCCCCTAGCTTGGAGGAGCTTCCTTCCCTTATATAGTTGCTGGGGTTGCATCCCAGCCTTCCATTTGGACCGTTACAGATCCCTGCTGGGATACTTACCCCATCATTATCTTGCTAGTGATGGTAGAGTAGGTTGCATGCTGTAAGTGCACTGTTTAGGGGTCATTTTGCCATTAAATGCGGCAAATTGAGTTGGTACAGTGCATTTAATGTGGAGGTGATGGATGCTTTATCAGGAAGCTTCCTCTTTTCTTTGCCAGCATGCTTTTGCTTTCTTCCTCAAGCTTCTATCTTGCTTGTTCTTGGATGAGACCTTGGTTTGCTGAAGGGAGCTTGCTCCTCGGACTTTAAAGGCCGAGTGCTTCCCTTAGTCTCATGAGGGAGCATTCTCCTCGGGCTCCTTGGGATAAGGACTTCCCTCGGTCTCAGTTATTTGGTTGCCTTATTTTTGTTGGGCCCAAACCAAATGGATAATGTGGCCCAATTGCCTTTTCGGGATGTTCTTATGCCATGTGCATTTGCTTCTCGGACTTCCTCCTCCCACAATAACTCTTCTTTTCCCCATCTTTTTTCTATTAATTTCCTATTACTTTCTACGTGCCTCTCCCATACATTCCTTGTTCTTCCTACAATGAAAAAGGTGATTACTCTCTCTCTCTCTCTCTCTCTCTCTCTATGATTCTTTTGTTTTCATCGGTGGATTTGTTATTGTTTTTTTCCTCCTTTGTAGTGAATTGTTTATTATTTCTTGCAGATTTTTTTAAATCCCTCTCTTATTTATTTGGTTTATATTTAGTTTGGGTTAATGATTAGTTAATTTGGAAGTAAGAATTTGAGTTTATATCCTAACATACTAGATTGTTACATGGCTTTAGTCTCATTTTAATTTTGGTGTTTTATAAATTTTTAGACAGTTTTAATATGTTTTGGATATTAAGAGAGATAAAATTTGAATTTTTATGTGAATTTGTTTTCTTTTGGTTTTGATTTTTTGTTTGGGTAAAATATCGTTTTCGTCCCTAAAATATTATAAAAATTCAATTTTCATCCTTGAACTTTCAGAAGTTCTATTTTTGTCCCTAAATTTTGCATAACATTCAGACTTTCATTCCTCCGCTTGTTTCCATTCGTTTATGTCTTACATGGCTTGGAGGAGTGCTGATGTGGTATCTAACTTGGACTAACTTATTTTATTTAAACAAATATGAACACGTGGCAAAGACTTACTGACAGTACCGGCATCTATAGTAGATACAGTTGATGCGATCGCTTAAGGCCCTAAGTAGAAAAAATGCCCCCAAAATTTTAATCAATAGAGTTATTTTTTTTTAATTAATTAGGCCCAAATATTAGCTAACAAATAAAATAAACCTTTTTTATCAAATGAAAGACAAGAAAAAAAGAGAGAGAAATGCTATGTTCACAACATTTTTCACAACATATTTAGAAGAAATCGTAAATAACAAGTTGTTACAGGCTGTTATTGATGATAAAAAAATAATTCTAGCAGTAGGTTCAAATTAGAATTAGTAACAATTTAACACCTAGGATTTGTTGTGAAAAATATTATGAATGTAGCACTTCTCAAAAAATAAAAAGTTCACAACATTTTTCACAATAGTTGAGTTGGCAAACTTTTACTAGTTCTCACTTAGGTCTAACACTAACATCATAATTTTACTTACCACTATTAATCTACCACATCAATAGGTGTGAAAAGTTTTGTCAAATTTTTTGTGTTTATAGACTTTCTAAAAAATAAAAATTTACATAGTTCATGTTAATTAATAAAAATTTTGTATATAAAATAAGATAATATAATTTAAGTAATATTTAATTTTTTTAAGTCATATATATATATATTATATATATCTATATATATATATATAAGGCCTCAATGTTAGTTTTTGTCTTAGACTCCCAAATGCATCGAGCCACCCTTGCTTATTGACATGCATGTGAACCATTTTTTAAATGGCCAAAATTACCCCCACCAAAATATCCAAGTCTCAGGTATGTTGGCATTAACCCAAAGTTCCATGACCACCACCCTCACTCATTGAAAACCTCAAACTGACGACCCCAATCGGCTGTTAGTTTCTGCCTCTGTCGAAGTTACATAGTTATTAACATGTGTAGCAAGCCAACTAAATTTATTAAAGTCACTCAAATACAACACGTGGTCTGTTAATGTCTGATGGAGTCTTCAACAATAGACACTAGGTACCACTAAATCGGTTTATATACAATATCTGGTGGAGTTTGTAGCAACAATGTCTGATGGAGTCTTCACAGTAAGCACAAAACCCTAATAAATTATAAATCTATACATTCCAATAAAGCTATAAAGCAACAAATGAACACGTTTTACCTTATAAGGGAGAGATCAATCTAGGGCATTGAAGCTATTTTGCTGATTTTGGTTGTTGATTGGGCTGTTGTTGTGGGGGTTTCATAGAAAATGAGGATTTTACAAATGGAGGGAGTGAAGGGTAATTTTGATATTTTTAAAAAAATGTTCCCACGTGTTCCAATGAGTCTTTGCCACATGTCCATATTTATTTAAATAAAATAATTTAGTTCAAATTAGATGCCACATTAGCACTTTGTCTAGCCACGTAAGACAAAAATCAATGGAAACAGATAAAGGGACGAAAATTAGAACGTTTTCCAAATTTTAGGGACAACAACAGAACTTCTGAAAGTTCAAGGATGAAAAATGAACTTTTGTGATAGTTTAGGGACCAAAATGATATTTTACCTTAATTTATTTTTTATTATTTCGTTAGGTTTTGACTTTTGGGTCCTAAAATTAATCGTTCCTTTTTTAAAAATAAATTTATAAATATGTAATTTTTATTGGATTTAGGGAGAGAAAATTTGAATTAAAAAAAAAAAAGTTTTGGTAAATAATTGTCAGTTTCTAATATTTTGGGAATATTTTCTCTATATTGCATTTTAAGTTCTTAAGAAAGTTGCTTTTCATTTTTTATAACAGATAATTCTTTTATAATTATAATGAGTATATGTGTATTAAATTTATGTTAAACTTTTTGTTATAAACTAGTTAAAATAATTATTATATCATCAAATTTTGGTCTCCAATTAAAACCCTGTCCAACCTTAAAACCATGAACCCATCATCTTTCTATTTCTTTTAATGGTTCTATTTTTACCATATTTTGATCAAGTGACCAATCTTTTTTTCTTCCAATAAGCTACAATAATGATTAGAATATGATTGGTTGCTTTTATCTCAGGCATTGTTCGTATGCATTTTTTTTTTTTTTATAATAGTGCTAATATGTTCGTATGCATTGTTATTAACAATAACAGAGTGAACCCATATCCACACAATGCTATATATTGAAGTAAAGATTGTACTTGAAGGAAACTTAAAAGATTTGATTGTATTTGATAATAAATTAACACAACAACGTAATCAAATTTAATGATATTAAGCATGGAAGGACAAATCAAGGTCATTGACATGAATGGTCATAGCTGAAGGAATAAATTTCCGATTTATTTTGCAAGAAATTTTTGTGCGTGTGTGCTAAAGAAGTACTTTATTTTATTGAATTACTGAAAAGAACACGATTACAATCATAAGAACTAGGCCTAGAGCCATCTCGATCCATAGCTTCAACAGCATGTGGCACTAGGGAAGAGATGGGAACTAATCCCGTCCAAATGAAAAGTGCAGCCCACTGGACTCATGGTATAATATATTTTAAATGCCACAATCTCCACCAGGTCCACCAAACCTGAAGGTGTATCCCTCGAACTCACCCATATATCCATGAAAATCTATGAGATAGCAATTAGGGCTATCAATGATTGTATCATAATTATATTCACGAGGTGCATCTACTACTCTGGAGCTATCTTTATACTAGATTGCTCTAAATTGACTTGATTGTCTATAATTGTCATCTGGAAATCTTCCGGATCTGGGCTAATTCCATTTGGGGGACTATCAGCGAGCCCTCCCCAACCAACAGTTTCGGCTTCAGTAAAATTATTAAATACTGCTGCTGGAAAATATCCAATTTTAATTTCATCTTTTGTTACCCACTGTTGAAGTTAACAAGGTTAACAAAGCTGTGAACGACAGAAGTAAAAGAACCAAAAACGACAGAAGGAAAACAAGACTGAAGAAAGAAACGACAGAAGAAAGAAGTAAAGTGAAACGGAGCGTTTTGTTTATTAAACTCACACAAGCCACACGTGGGAAGGAAACAGAGATTCAGTTACAAGGGAAGCCAGCTGTCAAGTTGCGGTTGGTTAGTTAGTTGTAAGTTAGTTATTTGCGTGCCTAGAGCTATGCTCTGTTTCTGGTTCTGGAATTGTATATAAGTACTGTTAGTTCATAATTATTTTAGTCAGTTCATTTTGTAAGATTGTAGCATCAAGTCTGTTAATAAGAGTTAGTTTTCAATCCTCTGTTATTTTTACATGGTCTCAGAGCATTTTCTCTCACTTTCTCACTTGCCAAACAAATTTTTTCTTTTGTTTTCTTCACTTTCTTTGTTTACTTGATTGCACATGGCTTCAGATTCGTCAAGTGCACCTTCTTCTTCATTTGCACCAACTGCAAATGTAGCTATGGCAGATGAATCTGCCAATAACCCTTTTTTCTTACCAGCGAATGAAAATCCTGGTTTAGTTCTCACATCACAACCTCTCATTGGTCCTGAGAATTACATGACTTGGGCGAGATCTGTGTTTTTGGCTTTGAGTTCCAGAAACAAGTTTGGATCTGTCAATGGTTCAATTTCAAAACCAGATCCAACTTCACCTTTGTTCAATTCTTGGAATAGGTGTAACACTACGGTCCTTTCATGGCTTGCTAATTTCCTCAGTCCTGATCTCAAGGTTAGTGTAATCTATATTAATTCTGCAAAAGATCTGTGGATTGATCTTAAGAACAGGTTGTCTCAAGACAACACTCCACGTTTGTTTGAGCTTCAAAAGGAAATTTCGCATTTGGTTCAGGGATCACTCTCAGTGAGTTCCTATTTCACCAAATTCAAGACTTTATGGGATGAATTTGTGAATAATCAGCCTTTCACAATTTGCAATTGTCCATGTGTCTGTGGCTCCAAGATGTCTCAGCTTGATGCCCAGCAAAAGGAGCATGTGTTTCGTTTTTTAATGGGCTTGAATGACAACTATGGCACTTTGATTGGACAAATCTTGCTACTTGAGCCTTTTCCCTCTCTTAGTAAGGTATGTTCATTGATTTTGCAAGAAGAAAAGAGCAGAAGCATAGGCAACACTATCAATGTAGTTCAACAAGTTTAGCAATTGGATCTCGTTGCTATGTATGTGAATGGTCCTAGAAACTTTCAAGGAAACCAAGGTCATGCTCGTAACAATGGAGGAAAAGGGGGCAATTATAAAAGGGAGAGACTAGTTTGTACTTACTGTGGTTTCACTGTTCACATTGCTGACAAATGCTATAAACTTCATGGATATCCCCCAGGGTATAAGCCAAAAGGTGGGGTCAAAGCCATGGCTAATCAGATTACAGGAGGTTTTGGTTGTGACGGTAATACTACTATTCAGTCTGGTGATGTCAGTCAGCCCAACATTGGCAACATTGGTTTTCATACTCCTTTTGGTGTTTCACAGTCAGGCCCTTTTGGTTCTAGTTTTCAGCCTTATCAACATACCTCTCAATCCTAGTGTCCAATATCTCAAGCTCAATGTGAACAGCTTCTCAATTTTTTGAAGGCACATAATGCATCTAGCTCAGGTTTTGGTACTCTAAATGGTACTTGTGCTCAGACGGCATCATAGGTTGCATCAGTGATGGCATCTTCTACAGCTACTTCCACTTCATCACCCTCTTCCAATTTCTCAAGTAATCCTTTTTGGATTCCTCCAAATCTGTCCCATTCTATATTTTCAGCACAAGTCATTGATAGGCAGTGTTTTAAGTCTAATTATTGGATCATTGACACTGGTGCCACTGATCACATGGTGCACTCAGTGTCTCAACTGACCACAATCACTTCTCTTGTTCATTCTTGTGTCTATTTGCCAAATGGAGAAAGAGCTATTGTAACACACATTGGTACTGTGCAAATTTCTTCCACACTCATACTTACAAATGTCTTATGTGTTCCTTCTTTTAGCTTTAATCTTATTTCTGTTAGTAAACTTACTTAGACCAATAATTGTTGCCTTATTTTTCTTGGTGATTGGTGTTTCATCCAGGACCTTGCTCAATGGAGCATGATTGGTCTGGGTAAGGAAAGCACTGGTTTGTACTTACTACAAGCTACTGTTCCATCTTCAAGTTTAGCATCTCTTGCCACCAATGTCAATCCCATTTCTTCTTCAGATTTGTGGCACTCTAGATTAGGACACCCTTCTTTGTCAAAACTTCAATTGATGAAGTCATTTGAACATATTGATGTTCCTAATAAGACTTCTTGCTGTGATGTTTGTCATTTTGCAAAACAGAAAAGGCTATCTTTTTCTTCTAGTACTCATGTAACTTCTAATCCTTTTGAATTGCTTCATTGTGATCTATGGGGTCCCTTTTCCATTGCTACTTTTGATGGTTACAAGTATTTTTTGACCATTGTGGATGACTTCACTAGATGCACATGGGTCTATTTGCTTAAACACAAATCTGAAACTCAATCTTTATTTCCTAAGTTTGCTACCATGGTTTCTACTCAATTTAATTGCACAATTAAAACCATTAAAAGTGACAATGGTACAGAGTTTTTCTTAAAAGATTTTTTTTCATTCTAATGGAATTTTGCATTAGCTTTCTTGTGTTGATAACCCTCAACAGAATGGCATTGCTGAGAGGAAGCATCAACACATTTTAAATGTGGCCAGGGCTTTGTTGTTTCAGTCTAAACTTCCTTTGTGTTTTTGGGGTGACTGCATCTTCACAGCAGTTCATCTCATCAACAGAATTCCTTCTAAATCTTTAAGTAATAAAAGTCCTTATGAAATGCTTTTTCATTCAACCCCTCCTTACCATCATCTAAGGACTTTTGGCTGCTTGTGTTTCATCTCTACTTTGTCTCACAATAGGCACAAATTTGCACTTAGGGCCAGAAAATGTGTGTTTCTTGGCTATCCTCATGGCAGTAAGGGTTACAAAGTTCTTGATCTTCAGTCTAATTCAGTCTATGTTTCTAGAGATATTGTTTTCTATGAAACTGTTTTTCCTTTTGCTGAGAATCCTCATCCTTCTACTTCATTTTTGGATAATTTTGTTTTCCCTCATGCTTTTGTTGATGGTCTTCAGTCAGACCTTGTTTCATGCCCTTCTTCCACTCCTACACCTGACCTTAATTCTCTTCCTCTTCCTATCACTGATCCTTCTCCTGACCTTGTTTTTGCAGAACCATTTTCTGTGGACTGCTCTTCTTTTGAGCCTATTCCTGTCCCAGATTCCATTGCTTCTCAGCCTTCTAATTCACTTCCTTGTGATTCCAACTCCCTTATTCCCTTTAGAAGATCCTCTAGATCTCAAAAACCTCCTTCCTACTTGTCTGATTACTCTTGTACTTTTGCCAGTACCAAACCTAGTTTTGGTTTGCCTTATGATCTTTCAAATCATTTGAGTTACTCTCATCTTGGCCCTACTTTCCATTCTTTTTTCATGACTGTCTCCTCTACTCCATTAGAACCTGTCTCTTTTCACCAAGCAGTTCAATTTTCTGAATGGAGAGCTGCCATGGACAAGGAAATAGAGGCTTTAGAAGTGAACAATATTTGGACATTAACCCCATTGCCTCCTGGTAAGTCTGCCATTGGTTGCAAGTGGGTTTATAGAGTTAAATACTTACCTGATGGTACTATTAAGAGGTATAAGGCTAGGCTTGTTGCAAAGGGGTTCACTCAAAAGCATGGTTTGGATTATTCAGAAACCTTTTCCCCTGTTGCCAAATCAGTCTCAGTTAGGATTGTTTTGTCATTGGCTGCTGTGAAAGGTTGGTTCATTCACCAAATGGATGTAAACAATGCTTTTCTTCATGGTGAACTTATTGAGGATGTCTACATGTGCTTACCACCTGGCTTTCACAGCAAGGGGGAGCCTCATTTGGTTTGCAAATTAAACAAGAGCCTCTATGGTCTCAAACAAGCTTCTAGATAATGGTTTGAGAAATTTTCCTCAACCATTTTGCAAATGGGGTTTATTCAATCCAAGTCAGATTACTCCTTGTTCACTCACACATAAGGAGCTTCATTCACAGTTTTATTGGTATATGTTGATGATATACTCTTGACAGGAAACAATGTTGCTTGTGTAAACAATTTGAAGAAGGTCCTTGATGCTAAATTTGGATTGAAGGATCTAGGTTCATTGAGGTATTTTTTGGGATTAGAAGTTGCTAGGACAGATGAAGGTATTAGTCTTAATCAAAGAAAGTATGCTTTGGAAATACTCAAGGATACAGGTTTCATTGGCAGTAAACCTGTTAAGTTCCCCATGGAACAAAATTTGAAGTTGTCTAAGCATGAAGGTAAGCTATTGGAGGAACCAGGCCAATACAGAAGGTTAATTGGAAGACTTTTATACCTTACATTGACAAGACCTGACTTAACTTATGAGCCAGTTTGTCTCACAGCCAAGGGAACCCCACTTGCAGGCAGCTCACAGGGTGCTCCAATTCATTAAAGGTTCACAAGGTAAAGACATTTTCTTCCCCAACAACACAGAGTTGCATATTAAGAGCTTCTGTGATGCAGATTGGGCTGGTTGCCCAGATACAAGGAGGTCTCTTACTGGTTATGTAGTATATTTGGGAGATTCTTTGATTTCTTGGAGATCAAAGAAACAAGGAGTTGTGTCTAGATCTTCAGCTGAAGCTGAGTATAGAGCCATGGCAAGTGTGGCATGTGAGGTCACTTGGGTTTTACAATTGTTGAAGGACTTGAGGATTGAGCATTCAAGACCTGCCATGCTATTTTGTGATAATCAGGCTGCCCTTTACATAGCAGCAAACCCAGTTTTTCATGAAAGGACCAAGCACATTGAGGTGGACTGCCATTTAGTGAGAGATAAAATTTTGGAGGGAATGATCAAGACTTTCCATGTTGCTACAAACTCTCAAGTTGCAGATATTTTTACAAAAGCTTTGGGTTTTTCATCTTTTGTGAGATTGTCAGAGAAACTGGGATTGAGAGACATTTTTCTACCCAAATCATTGAAGAAGGATTCTGAGCAAGTACAGTTGGCTTCCTTAGTTCAAGTCTCAGAGTCTGATACTCTGGACTTGAGGGGGAGTGTTGAAGTTAACAAGGTTAACAAAGCTGTGAACGACAGAAGTAAAAGAACCAAAAACGGTAGAAGGAAAACAAGACTGAAGAAAGAAACGACAGAAGAAAGAAGTAAAGTGAAACGGAGCGTTTTGTTTAGTAAACCCACACAAGCCACACGAGGGAAGGAAACACAGATTTAGTTACAAGGGAAGCCAGCTGTCAAGTTGCAGTTGGTTAGTTAGTTGTAAGTTAGTTATTTGCGTGCCTAGAGCTATGCTCTGTTTCTAGTTCTGGAATTGTATATAAGTACTGTTAGTTCATAATTATTTTAGTCAGTTCATTTTGTAAGATTGTAGCATCAAGTCTGTTAATAAGAGTTAGTTTTCAATCCTCTATTATTTTTACACCCACCAATTGCCATCTTCCTCCTGTCACATAAAACAACAAGAGTATATGATCAAAGTCACAAAACTCTAAGCACATTTTTTTTTTGTTTAAAAATTTAATATACATAGAATGTTAATATGACAAGATAAAATAATATGCAGTTTAATTAACGTTAGATTTACCTTTGAAATGGAGAGTCCAATCTCAAATTGAGGACCATCAGGAATGGATACATTACTTATTGCTGACCCAAGATAAACTCTTTTGTCAACTTGCACAAAACCTGGGCAACGAATGTTGAAGCAGCCTGTCTTTTGAGCACCATCGGTCTGTAATTTTCAAAGGCATTGTTACGTATAATTTTCAAAAGAACTTATAGTATATAAGAATTTGATGGATTGAAACACTAGCAAACAAGAAACAAACATACACCAGAAGAAAAAAGGTAGATAATAAATTATAAATGTGTGAAAACGATAGAATGGAATCATACCGTCCAATATGTAAAGAAATAAGTATATGGAGTACCCTTGTACGTACCTGGAGAAACCTGTTTGAATGAAGGAGTAAAAAACATTATTCTTTGGGAAAATCTGTTATGCTGGTCCATTTGTATTTGATTATCAATCTTCTAATAACCGTTTCTTTACTAATTCATTTCTCTCATTTTGTACCCATGGATATTAGAACTTGAACTTTTATAACCAATATGAATGACATCTTATTTATCAAAGAAAACGACCCTTTTTTCTTCATTGAAAATGGCAATCGTTTATTGCTAATTCATGATTGGATAGTTATATCAATCATCAAAGATTAGGGTGTGAAATTGTGAATATCAACAAAATAAGTATAAATTTAAATTACCATCCATCCTGTTGTGATAGAATTCAACTTTTCGTCTGCGCCTTTCATGACATACATTCTGGCATAGTTGCTTCCCTCCTTAACTATAGGATTATAGACATTGATGTTTCCTGTAACGCCAATGTAACCATGATTTTCAGCGGTTCGCATTTTGATAACTGCATTCTGTAAAATCCAACAAATAAGATCAATTTGATGGGATCCACCATTACTTTTTTCCCCCCATAAAAAAGCTAGAACTTAGCTCTAAATTTGGCTACCATATTAACCGTCATTGTTCTAAATAATAAATAATTATGCATATTTTGACAAATTTGCTTAAATTTATATAATTAAATATTGAAAATATTAGGTTTAAGGATCACAAATATATTGAGTCAAGTTTTGTTTTATTCAAACTTGGTTAATTAGCTAATCAAACTTTAAATGTAGAGGTTTGAATGGCCATTTTTACAAAAATTATTATGAGGTTAACGTTATATTATTTTGGAAAATAATACTTGTGTAATGTATTATGATACCAAGTATGCTATGATTACGTCCTACATTTCAAAATATATAATAAAGAACTTACATGAAGATTGGGAACTTTTGTTGTTTGAGGATAAATGTTATTTGACATTGACCTATTGCTATGAGGTCTGCTTTTGTTGTTCTGCGAATAGGAACTGTTCTTAATGGACAAGCATCTTGTTGTAAACCAATCATTGAAGGTCTATTTCGCGAGAGTCCTGCATTCTTTGTTCTTTTTGAATGAGGTCTTTCCTGAAGAAGCAAAAATTCAAACTAAACTAAAAAACATAATATTTGTTTTCCAACTTGCAAATTTATATTTCGA
Source organism: Castanea mollissima (assembly GCA_014183005.1). Taxonomy (NCBI): domain Eukaryota; kingdom Viridiplantae; phylum Streptophyta; class Magnoliopsida; order Fagales; family Fagaceae; genus Castanea; species Castanea mollissima. The sequence goes on from JACAVU010000003.1 coordinate 53,179,016, forward strand.
TAATAATAATAATAATAATAACTAGTCGCTAATCTTTGCTATGCACGAGAACTTATCTATTTGTGAGGTAGACTAAAATAATTTTATAAAATCTTAAATTGATTAAGAAATTACACCATTGTATGATTTGCTCTTGTATAATTTCAATTTGTATTACAAATTGATGAAGAAGCCATTGCTTGAACGTGCAATGACTTACAAAAATTCAGATATTAAAATTTCTGAAAGACCAAAAAATATTAAAGAAAAATTATTAACGTTTGAGTTTGACTTTAAGTTGGATTTGTTAGAGAGATAGAGTTTCACTCTTTGTTAAGTTTAGATTAAACAAAAATAATTTTGTTTTAAAAAAATGATTAGTTTGAATTTAAGTTAGATTTATTAGAGAGATAGAATTCATTCATTGTTAAGTTTGTACTAAACAAAAATAATTTTATTTAAATCAAATGATAATTTTATTTAAATATTGTGCTGATGTGGAAAATTGTAAGAGTTTTAGAGGCTTCGGTTTAAAGAAATAGAGTTTCACTTCTTATTAAGTTTGGATTAAACAAAAATAATTTTGTTTAAAAAAAATGATGAGTTTGAGTTTAAGTTGGACTTGTCAGAGAGATAGAGTTTCACTCCTTATTAAGTTTGGATTAAAAAAAAAATAATTTTGTTTAAAATAAATGGTGAGTTTCAGTTTAAGTTGAACTTGTTAGATAAATAGAATTTCACTCTTGGTTAAGTTTGGACTAAACAAAAATAAATTTTTTAAATAAAATGACAATTTTATTTAAATATTGTACTGACTTGAAAAATTGTAGGAGCTTCAGAGGTTTCGGTTTTATAATAATAATAATAATAATAATAATAATAATAATAAGTGATAACTCTGTGGTAATGACATCCTTTGTGGTATCTCATATATTCGTGGTTCAAAACCTACTTCCTCTTCCACCACAATCCACTCTAAAAAAGAAAAGAAAAAAACAACGACAAAAACAAATCTTTATTCCTAAACCTTTGTAGTCGACTGTTATTACACTTACTTACCCAAACTAATGTAAGTATATAAACATACAAAAGTGAGTGATTCATAATTCATGATATATAATTGCATAGTTAAGGAAACTGAATTTTGCCATCTCTTGCTCTAGCTAGAATGTAGCCTTTAATCAAATTCTGATTAAGAATATATAGTTTTTTTTTTTACATAATTATTTTGCTTAATTAATCCTTTAAATAATAAGCCCTAGTCAAATTGGAATTTGTTAAAATTAATGATGAGGCATGGCAGACATAGTAATCATTACGATAATCTTTGGTTCAAAAAGTACAAACTACTACAATTTCTGAAGCAATTGGGGAAAAAAAATTGTTTATTGATACAGTCATAAATATAAGGGAATAAATAGTTTCAATCTCCGCTTAAGTACTTGGATCTTGTGATCTTTCAACAAAAAATGGTCAAAAGCCAATTGTTTATTGAAATCAATACAATCAACAATATCCAAACTTTGTCTGCAAATTCAAAAATAAACAAGTTCTATTATAGCATGAAAACAAGTTCTATAACATGTTATATATGAAATTAAAAAAAAATTAGAAAAAACAATAATAATAATAAGACTTCCATGATTTAGACAATGTCTAAAAAATGTGATGATTGTGAGTGGCGACTATAAAGATAGATAATTGACAAGGCACTGCAAAGATATATGGTAAAAACTCGGATAATAAAAACTTTTCAAATTTAAGAAGTTGAGAACAACAAACTTCATAACTTTGACCTTTATTATTATTATTATTAAAAAGCCTCTATAAGTCTAAATAACAAATGGGTATGACATTTGAGAAGGATTAGGGTTGGGGATCCGTAGGAACTAAATAAATGGACTGTAATTTCATTTACATGAGTTTCTTGCTATTCAACTAAAGTACTTCAATCATATACTTACTAGTTCCATAATCCCTCTCAAAGGTGACATGGCTAAAATGGAAGCTTTCGAGTAACTTTGGGAGGCTCTCATCTAGAAGACATCACGGGTTCCATGAGAATCCAATATCCACATACCTGGTGCAATAAACACCCAGAAGAGGGCTTCATCAAGGCACATGTTCGGATCACTTGCTATTAGTACTCGATCGACATGACAAGATGCCTTGAAAGTTGAAACCATGCACTGCACTACCTAAATACTAGATTATGGGGGAAGAATGGTTTTACGGCCTAAAATCTTGATGTCTGTGTGTATTCCAAAGAAAATACATTGTCCATGTGTGGAGAGTATCACTAGTTCACAACTAAAAAATATCGATCAAGGTGCAAATTTGGAGGGCTCGCAAGTCTATTCTGCCAACAAAACCAGGGTGGTCGATACCGTACCGGTACCGGCCGTACCGGCCGGTACGTACCGTACCGGTCAATGCGCCGATACCGGTACACTTCTATTTTGTACCGGAAAAAATACCGGCCGTACCGGTCGCGTACCGGCCATACCGGCCAATTTCGGGCAATACCGGCCGATACCGGATGTACCGGCCGGTATAGAAAAAAACTTTTTTTTTTTAATTTTTGTAATTTTTGAATTTTTGTAAGGACATAATGGTAACTTATTTACACTAACTTATTAGTATTATTTGTTTTCTTAATATGCAATGAACAACTAAGCTTTCTATTTTTTATATTGTGTTTTTTTTTCTTTTAATTGATACTAAAGTCTAAAACTATGACTAATTTGTTCTGAATTGAGGTAATGTTTTATGATAAACTTTTATATTTACTATAATATAAGTGAAATATTATAGGCTTATAACCATGGTTCTAGAGATTTTGGTGTGTGTATATATATATATATATATATATATATATATATATATATAAATATATATAATAGCGGTAAACCCGAAACGGTATACCGGTATTGACCGGTATCCGAAATATATCGTACGGTGGCCAAACCGGTACAGCCTCCGGTACGGTATTGACTTCCTTGAACAAAACTCGCATTGGCTTCAAGACGTGGTCAAAAATGTTTTTTTTTACCATATTTGTGGTAGGGACTATGGAGGATTATTTCTTTGCCTGCATTTGGTTTATTTGGTTTCAAAGGAACTGAGCTTGGGCTGAAGGGATCCTTACTGAGCCTACCAATGTGTTCTTGGTGGCAAGGAATACGGTGGACAAGTATAAAGCCCATCGAGTTGTCGGAACAGGGTCTCGCTTAAGCCAAGAGGTGTGGGACTTTCTATGAGAGGAGGGATGATTCAATCCTTAGGAAAGAATAATTTCTCTGCATTTCTAGGTTGAGCCCATAGTAAGCACTAATTATTGAAAAATTGTGCTCTTAGATAAGGTATTAAAAGTTAGCAGAATTTATGATTTATGCAGTGTCAAATATTTAACACTAAATTACCTTTTTTTCCCCTTGAAGCAAATTTTATCTTTATAAAATTTATTATAAAAGAACGCAGAGGGGACCAAGATGAAATACCTTAAAATGTAATGAACCAAATTGAAAAAAAAAAACCCACAAAGTTTAAGGGGTCAAACACAAAATTTAGTCAAAATTATATATAAATTCACTCATTTCATTAAGTCTCAGTTCTTTCAATTAAATCAATGTTAGTAATTAATCTCATAACTTAATTGAAGTCTTTTGAATGTTGTTGTTGTTGTCGTCGTTGTTCTGTCTTTCCATCTTTTTTCCCCCTTTCAATAAAGAGGAGAGTGGAATTCAAACTCAAAATTTTCTTTTATGAGAGAATTGGAGAATAAAACATAGGGTCTATTTGGTTGGTGGAGCGGAGATGTAGGAGGATAGAAAATGAGGGATGGATAGAAAAGTGGGAAGATAAAAGAGATTTCAATTTCCCTAATTTGTGTTTGGTTGGGATGGAAAAATGGAGGGATGGAAAAAAAATAAGTTTTTTTAATAAATTTACTCATATAATCTTATTAAAAATAATTCCCAGATAAAAAAATGTGACAAAAAAAAAGTCAATTACCCAAATTTACTAAAAAAGAATTTCATACCCAAATAATCACGCCAAAGAAGAGAAAAAAAAAAAAAGCACTGACAACCTGTATGCTATATCACACCCAAAAAAGAAAAAAAAAGAAAAGCAAACAAGACCATCACGCCCAAGAAAGCAAAATAAAAAAGGAAAGCAAAAAAGGAAAAAGAAAAAAGAAAGAAGCAACCAACAAGTCAATCACGCCCAAGAAAGCATAAAGAAAAGAAAAAAAAAAAGAAAAAAAAGAGAGAGAAGAAGCTATTAATAGGACCAGTAAAAGCAGGAGAGAGGGCTAGTTTAGCTAGCCATTGATTGCAACTAGTCTTCTCCTCTCTATTTTCTCCCTAAATTGGAGAGATAGAATTTTGGTGGGTTAGGAGAGAAAACACCTAGGCCCCACCAATTTTCAATTCTCTCATTTTCTCAAACCAAAAACTCATAAAATTTGTTTTCTACCTTTTATTTTCTATCCTCCATGTTTCAACCCAAACCAAACGGACCCTTGATCTCAATACTCTAGAGCATTAGATTTTACTCAAATGAACATCAATTGATAGTAACAATAAGAAGAACATATAATTTCTAAATGGAATGTTTAAATATCATCGCACCGAATATGCTTGAAGTATTATAGTATTACAACATATAAAGATTCAAAACAAACATGAGTTGTAGTTAGTCTAAAACCTGAATGCTTTTAATAGGAGGTTTGTTTATGAGCTCTAGTTGTCTTTCTAACTCCAATTCTTCTTCTTTGGATATAATTTGGGTTCCATTCACCTGATAGATGCTTGTCAAACACAAACACAAAACTACAATAAAGATCATTCTTTCAAAATTGATTGTCTTACTGATTTGATATAAGTATATATATTGGATTTGTATTCTTGGAGTTTATTTATATAGGAGTGATGGTGAGTTGAAGATAAGTATAATTAATGACTCATTATGAAAAGCAACTAAGTTTGTTTTATTTATTTATTATTATTATTATTATAACCTAATAGTTGGTAGATGGGCAAATTTGAATCTTAGATGTCTCTAGTGAAAACATTAGGAGAAAAAGATGGATTGATCTTTTCTTTTTATTTTTTTTTATCTTCACATTACCATTTTTGTTGGAAATGCCAATCAATTTTTATTCTTATTTTGTAAGGTCTTGTTATGGAAAGACAACTGCACTCTTGATACTAGCTAAGCATGTTAAATAGTGTTAATATTTACACTTTTCATTCTAAGCTTTTTGAATGTACGTTTTACACCCTAAACAATAACATTTGTTACACTTTGCATCACAACGTTAAGTTTGCTATTAATTTGGACAAAAATTCAAAGTTTAAGGTGCAAAGTATAATTAAAAATATACTTTGTGGTAGTAACGTGGAATTTGTCTTTTGTTTTTAAAGAATTGAAAAGAGGGGACAATTAGGTCTTTACACATTATGTCATATTTATCCATCCAAGTTAATGGCAAACTTGATGTCGGGGTGCAAAGTGTAATAATGATCATAGTTTAGAATGCATAATGTGCATTAAAAAAGTTTAGGGTCCAAATTGTAATCGGAGATATAATTTTGAGTGGTAAAGTGTAATTTCTCTTAATATTTATCACATGAAAAATAAAAAGATTGAGTGATTTACTATTTGCAACTATCTACAATGCCCTTATTTTTTTTAATAACTCGATAATTGAAGGAGAGAAAATTTGAATTTTGAACACATCTCGATAGTTTAAGGTCACCACTCCTAAGAATCCACTTATCAATAATCAAGTGGTTACAAGTATGGGGAATCTTACCACTACCCTCCTATTTGCAAAATACCAACCTACAGCTAAACCTTAGCTCCAATACTCAATTGAATTTGATCTTGTAGCAACCTTTTTTCTTTTGTTGCACCAATTCTTAATATGTGACTAACTCTTTTGCACGGATCCTAGTACGTGACTAATTCCAACAATTTGATTGATTGTTGTTGACTGCAAAGTTCTTCACTTCATAAATGATGAAGATCAAGAAACACTTGGTTACAAAACCCTAAGGCACACAAACATAGTAGCTTCTTATAGAGTATATGAGTTCTAAATCTCTATTTCTATACTTGATGATTTTTAAATAAGCTTTATATATGACTAGGGTTGTAAGAAGAGAAACCCTAATCATTCAAGTTATCATGGGCCGAATTTCAGATTTGAGATTTTTGAAATCGTAGTTATTGATAGATCAAGCTTGTGTCGAGCTTCCCCATTAATCTTCGATAGCTACATCTGTCGAGATTGTGTCAAGGCATAATGAAACAATATTTTCTTTCACTTGTTTCTTGGATCAACCTTCATGCCTTTAATGATACCACTTGATATGCTTGAACAACATACTCCTTGATACATTAATCCCAACTTGTTAAGACTACATGAAACAGTCTTTCTTTGCTTGTTTTTTTGGATCAAACTTTATGTCTTTAATGATACTACTTGATATGTTTGAACAACATACTTCTTGTTACATTAATCCCAACTTAAATCTACCCAATTTCATGTAAATTGCATTTTATCAAAATATGACCCTAACAACAATAATAGTGCTCCTCCCTAGTAAAGTTCAAGCTTGATGGGACGATACTCTTCCTAAAATGAATGTCCCATCATCACGTTGAAATTCTGTAACACCAACCAATCTTTATTTTTTTAATTTATTTTATAAGGTCTCATTATTTATTGAGTCTAAATTTGGTAAGGATGAGATGTAAAAGAAAAGCTCATGTTTTGTACCATCTAATAAGAAATTGACACATCAGTTTTTTACTTAAAACTTAATAGATCCTATTACACATAATAATATCTCAATAAACTCACAATCAAAGTTGGATTTTCAAATGGGTATTAGAATTGATTGAGGGTGGTTATGCTTATTCTTTAATATGTAATATGAGGATATGCCATGTTGAAATTGGAGGGGTAAAACTTGGGATTTACACCTTATTTTTATAGAATTTAATCTCTTATTTATTTAAAAGGTCTCATTACACAGTTATGGAAAGCCAATTAAGGCCTTTGACACTAACCAAGCAGGTTAAATAGCATTAATATTGACCATGGATTTTCAAATTTGAGTTCTCAATAAACTCACAATCAAAGTTGGATTTTCAAATGGGTATTAGAATTGATTGAGCGTGGTTATGCTTATTCTTTAATATGTAATATGACGATATGACATGTTGAAACTGGAGGGGTAAAACTTGGGATTTACACCATATCCTTATAGAATTTAATCTCTTATTTATTTAAAAGGTCTCGTTACTCAGTTATGGAAAGCCAATTAAGGCCCTTGGCACTAACCAAGCAGGTTAAATAGCATTAATATTGACCAAATTACTATTATACTAGTTGCTAACCCGTGCGATACATGAAATTGTTTTAAATCAAATGTTAACATGTTCAGGTTTAGACATTTTTCTAATTACAACTATTGAAAGCTATATTGGCTCCAATATAAGATGAAACATGTAGTTATGATGAAACTATCAAAATATTACACATAAGATCATTAAAAATGAGATAAATAAAAATATTATGAAGTAATATATTACAATAATCAGAATATGCTCTTACATTTGGTTTAATAAGTATTATAAAAGAACCAGTAAATAGAGTAAATATACAATTGTGCTTACATCTTCAAGCTTTATCCAATTCTTTTTAATAATCTTTTTCCTCCCTTTCTTAGGCTCTTTTCTTTTCTCAACTTCTTTAAGCTACTTGATTTTTCACCAAATTAATATCAAGTATAACACCAAATTTTACCAATTCAATCCAAGATTTACAATGTAAAACCAAACACTTTTAATGTATAAATTTCATAACAACCCCACCCCAGCTATTGAATTATAAAAAATCTAATATATCTATAATCTTCATGAAAATAAGTATTCCATTGGTCTTCATCATGAAATTCAGACATAAAATAATAAAAGAGATTAGACACACATGTACGTTTTTAAACCTTTAAACACAAACAGATTAACCTAGTTATTTAGCCAAGTGATTAATTTAGGTAAATTATTCAGATCTAGGTTAACACAAGTAAATCATATCATTAACAAGTGCGAAAAATAAAGAATACAACGATATGATAACCCAGGAAAACCAAACCGGTAAAAAACCCTGGGGTGGATTTAACCTAACTATTCTCAAGGTAAAACAAGATCTCCTATGAAAGAATTGAAATTTACACAATAGAGACTTAGACTACTAACATCCTATTGCTACTTTGAGTAGGAAACTTACTACCACGACCACGATCACGTGACAGCTCTGAATCCACGAACTACTGCTTTCTCAGATCCACAGCAAGCACAAGTACTCCCACTTGTGTATCTTTAAACTCTTTATGCAACAACTATAGTGATCATCAAGCTCTTGACATAATCTTGACTCTTGATAACCCTTAGTATATGTGAAGGCAAACATCTCTAGATCTCACAAGAGATTCACATACACAACAAAAATAACAACACTAAAATGTGGCTAGAGTTTTTCTATTTATATGAAACATAAAATATAAAACTCTACATGTCAAATGAGCTTAGGATGAGTTGGAAAAATTCTGCAGAAAAACAATCTGCATGAACTTCGATCGATCGAGTCTAATTTTTGATCAATCGAGCCTTGCAAAAAGTGTACAGTAATTTTCTGCAATTACTTGATTCCAACTTTACATTAAACATTCTTTGAGTAGCATAAATCTAGACTCTAAGTTTTAATCATGTTTTTCCAACATTACATATTAAAATTCTAATACATTTAGATCCTAAATTCTTAGAACCTAACAACACAAAAAATTCAATATATCCAAGTTATAAATAAAATACCAGTACTTACTGTGCTAAGGTGGAAAATGGTACTATCTTTTGCCATATATAAATACAACATGACTTGAGACCTCAAAAGCTTACATGGAATATGTTTAAATGGTACTATATGATTTTATTCGAACATTAAGAATACAAAAGCCATAAATCTAGATATTTATGGCATTTGTTTGAAGTTTATGCCAAACCAAAACTAAAGGCAAGCCTTAAAAAAAAACCAAAAATATACATTTAAATCCAAATTTTTTAATTGGGAGCCACTGGGTGCAATTCACAATGGCTTTATAAAAAACAACCCAAAAGGAAAAATAAATGTTAAAATTTGTGTGGTCTTCCAAACTAGAAAAAAACCCAAAATTAAAAATTAAAAAATAAATAAAGAAAGAAAGATGCAGATGATATGTAAAAAGATGGGTATTTGATAATGAAAATTAGAGGCTTCTCAAAAAAAAAAAAAAAAAGATAATGAAAATTAGAAGGGTGTGAGTTAAAAGGGAAAAACCTTGTTGTAATACCATTAATACCCTATCCAAATATCGAAAAACAATTAATATTTTAACCAAAGGAGAAGAACAAGAAAACTTGCTAATAAATTTGATAAACCAAATCGATAATCCTGAGCTTAAAGAAGAATATGTTAAAAAGCTCAAGAAAACTATGATTAAAGATGAAAATCATAAAAAGATAAAATCAAAGATAGATCTTGATGAAACTCTAGAAAGATTTAATAAAAAGAAATCTAAAGAAATAACTGTTAATGATTTACAACATGAAATTACTGCTATTAAGAAAGAAATCATTGAGCTAAACAATAATTTAAAGAATATTAAGGATGATAACTTTGGCTTAAAACAATAAATATTACTTTTAAAGATTGACAAACAACTTGATAATGAACAATCTAATAGTGAGCCTAATGAGCAAAAAGATGAAGACGACCCCAATCAACAAGCTCATCTTTCTGATACTACCACTGATGTTAATAGACTCAATCTTATTAACAATTGATTCCTCTTCAAAAGTTAAAATTTTTGTTTGCCATGAATATTAATTCAATGTTATTGCCATGATTGACTCTGTTGCTAATATGAGTTGCATTCGAGAAGGAATAATTCCTTCTAAATAATGCTCATGTTTGCTCATGTTTGCCATGAAAATGTTTGTTTTAAAATTCCTTTTGTTCTTATTAAAAACATGACTGATAAAGTGATTCTTGACATTCCTTTCATATATTCTTTATATCCTTTTTTTACTGAACATGATGGTATCACTACTGACCCCTATGGGCAGAAAGTGTTTGCTTCTAGATTTGAAGTTGATACTAATGATTCTTTAAGCTTGATTCATGCCAAAGCCAAGCATCTAAATTTTCTAAAACAAGAGGTTAGATATAAGAAGATTGCTGAAAAACTTTCCAATAAATTATTACAATCCAAAATTGACATTTTTTATAAAGCTCAATCCATTCAAATGAATGCTGAAATTGTCTAATTTTGTAAAAAGGAGATTGATTTACTTGCTAATAAACTAGTTAGGAATAGCAAGTCCCCTTGGTCTTGTGCTGCCTTCTATGTACAAAAAAATGTTGAAATTGAAAGAGGGACTCCTCTCTTAGTTATTAATTACAAACCTTTCAACAAAGTACTAGAATGAATTAGGTATCCTATCCCTAATAAGAGTGACCTAGTACATAGGTTAAGTGATGCTATCATATTTTCTAAATTTGATATGAAATCAGGGTTTTGACAAGTCCAAATCAGTGAAGCCAATAAATACAAGACTGCTTTCACCACTCCCTTTGGACATTATGAATGGAATGTTATGCCCTTTGGTCTTAAGAAAGCCCCTAGTGAACTCTGGAATATTATGAATGATATCTTCAATCCCCTGGATCTCGAAATAGATGTATGTAAAGGAAGGTGATGTTCTTACTTGGCAATGGTTTATCATATGGTGGGACAAATTTTCCCACACCCAAGATGTTATTGATAATGTTACCCAGGAATTCCCTATTGCTCTTCAAAGCATTGTTAACACTATTACTCATGTTGAGGCTTAAGCTCTGGCTTACCCCCTTTTGCAGGCGGCCATGCCTTAACCCACTGCATCTACACTTGCTACCACATCCACTACTATACCTGCTATGTCTTCTGCCAAGACCAAAAAGAAGAAGTTTTCTTTTGATGGTCTCGACAAATCTGCCTTAGTAGCTTTATTAAAACAATAATGAAAGGATGAAGAAGAAGCCGCAATTGATAACTCAGAAGAAGAAGAAGAATGCCAAGAATCTGGGGCATCCTCAGAAGCCTCTATCGCTAATAACAATCCCTATAATCCCTATAATTAGGAATTATTTGGTCATGATGAATCTTCAACACCAAATTTGGGAGAGAATTAACCTTGTTGGCACAAGTAGCCAAAATTGCTAAAATAATTTTCCTGATAAGTCTGCACTGATTCCCTAAAAAGCTACTGATTTAAAAATGCCTTTATACCCCTAAGTTTAATTAGAGACAAAACTAAAGAACAATCTGGTAAAAATACAACTCTAACTCTTACTAAAACATTGTTTGAAAAATAGGGCTACTTTTTTGTTAATTTTCAAATTGTTTTTTACTTATAAATTAGATTATCAAAATAAAAATTATATATGTAAAATAAAATTATAGGTTTTTTTTTTTTGCTACAAAATAAACGTGTAATATACTATAGTAATATTGAAGGGGTTTTCTTTGTTTGGAATCCTCATTTTTTTTGTTAAAAAATGCCCCTATACCCCTATGTTTAATTAGACACAAAACTAAATAACAAACCGGTAAAAATACAACTCTAACTTCCATTAAAATATTGTCTAAAAAATAGGGTCACTCTCCTATTAATTTTCAAATTATTTATCTACTTATAAATTAGATTCTCAATAAAATTATATAATATATATATATTTATATATATAATAAAGACAAAGTTTTTTTTTTTTTTTTTGCTACAAAAGAAACATGTAATATTTATTGATTTTTTGAAGTTAGCGCTATGACACTCCTAGTTGTATTCGTAGTTCTAAATGCGTACGTAAGCCTCAAATTGGAATGAATGAAAAATTATGACACTATAAAAAGAAATAAAAAAAATAAAAACCTAATCTCACACGAAGCAAATGTGATGGGCTAGTATATTATGAATGGGCTTCTATCTTCTAATGAGTTCCATTGAAATTAATTAGGATGATTGACATTATAATGAAATTCGAATTTAGGGATGGACCATGTTTGAGTCTCAATTACCGTTTTACTTTAGGAAGAGTTAGCAGATTATATCAATTGTACTTCATTATCAGTTAGCTAGTTTAGTTGGCTTGAATTGCGGTTAGGAAGGTTATATTAAGGGGTAACTTATGAAGAAAAATAACCATGCAGTTAATAACGTTATTTTTTTTCATAAGATCACATGCTAATATCATGATGATGAGTGAATACAAAACCTGAGTTCTTAAAGATCAACTACATGCGTGTAAATAACTTTCTTAAGCTGTGAATAAATAGTGTGCAGGACAAAAAACTCTCCTGAACTTGTAAATTATAGAAATTTGGATCAACTCTCAGTTGATGAACAACATGCGTAATATCATTGGCATCAATATCTCTTTTTTAAGTCAAAACAGATAAGGGACAGAGCCATTTTATATGATTATATGTATTATTGGGACTGGTCATGTTGATTTGCATTATAAATACATTATGCATGTTTTTTTTTTTAGAGAAAAAAAATACATTATACATGTGATTTGTATCTTATTGCTTGTCTCTCTATACATGTAGTAAATGTTCAACATTCAAACGTTCAATAATATGAATTCTGCATTCATATCTTGACTTTTTAATTTTAAAGTCTCAGATTGTCGTAAGTTAGCTATGAAATCTGAAGTTACTGAGATTGAGGTTAAGAAGGTTATCTTTAGCATGGATGGAGACAAAGCCCCTGGACCTGATGGTTTTAGTGCACATTTCTTCAAAAAAGCATGGGATGATGCATACAGACGTGGTTGCTGCAATCCGATCTTTCTTTCTTTCAAGAAGGCTTTTGGGTGAGGTTTATGCAACTATTTTATCTTTGATCCCTAAGTGCCCTAATCCTTCAAAAATGGGTGACTTTAGACCCATCTCCTGCTGTAATATTGTCTACAAGTGTATCACTACTATTCTAGCAAATCAATTTGAGCTTTGCTTAAACTCCATTGTTGGGTAGTATCAAACTGTGTTTGTAAGAAACATTGCAGAAAATATTCTAATGATGCAGGAAGTAATCAGAAACTACCACAAGGGGAAGGGCCATCCAAGATGTACTTTGAAGGTTGATCTTATAAAAGCTTATGACTCAGTTGAGTGACACTTCCTTCTTCAATGCCTTATTTCTATTGGAATTCCCCCTAAATTTGTTTCTTGGGCCAGGGAGTGTGTTATCACACCAAAATTCTCTATTGCTTGCAATGGCAGCCTTGTGGGATAATTCAAAGGGATCCGTTATCTCCTCACTTATTTGTATTGGTAATGGAAGTCTTTTCAAGAATGTTGCAATCAGCTATCCCAAGCGCCTCTGCATTTAGATTTCATCCTATATGTGAAGCTCTAAAACTCACTCATCTCTTTTTTTGCAGACGGCTTGATGCTATTTTCAAGTGCTAATATCCATTCTCTTACTATATTTCTAGATTCTCTTGAGGCTTTCAAAATAATATTAGGCCTTAGACCAAATCCTACAAATAGTGAAAATTTTCTTGCTGCTGTTCCTGCACATTTAAAAGAAGGAATCCTAGAGTTTCTTCAATTTAAAGAAGGGAAGCTGCCTGTTAAATATCTTGGAGTTCTAAAGACAGACTTTTATTATTGATAACAATAAAAAAATAAAAATTGTAGACATCATTGGCCACAAGGCCGGCAATGAATTGCGGAGTTTCCTATTTCCTCCATCCATACAATTTTAGAATTACAAGATTGGCCCAACACAGCTATGAGCTATGAAATGAGTAGGTTTTATTACAACTTGCTTTTGTAAAAATAAAAAACTAATGATCTAAAAGAAACATCCCACTGACTTTCCTCCTCTAATGAATGAACATACCTATAGTTCTTAACTATTTGATTTTGATGCCCAATTGTGCCAAAATAAACCCACCTATACTTATGAGTTGCTTTTTGTAAGTTGAACCCGATTCGTTAGGCTACAAGAGCTCTCATTCAACTAAATATTACACCAGCCCAATTCAGAACAATGGCTTAAACCAAATCCTCTTGAAGATCTATTTTCAAAATCCCATCCAAAAACATGGCCTATGACCACTTAAATCAAACCCAACTCAATCTCACTTAAAATTCTCCTTTTAAATCCAACCCACACCAGCCTTGGCCCACCTCTTGACCCATTTTGAATTAAATCCATTCAGTTCGAGTCCAACCTTAAAATTTAACCCATTCCACCATAAAAGCCAACCTAAAACTTTACTTAAAGCTCTTAAAGAACTCAAGCCCAAGCCTAGATACACATTCAAACATAAGCCTAATAGTGAAACATATCATCTTTCTTTTCTCCAGCCTAGTCCAAATATATTAAATCAAGTTCTTATTGTCCAGTCTCGGAGAAGAAAGCCATTTTAGAACTCAATACCCAATTGTAACCCAAAACTTACACAGTTCAATCCGAAAACCCTTCACTAAACCCAACTCAAGCCAAGCCCAGAATAAAAATATGCTATCAGCCCACTCCAAACCCCAAAATAAATTTATAAAATAGAACCAAAGCCCAAACCCAAAGTTAAATTCACAAACAAATAACAAAGCCCAGAAATGAAAATGTGTATACAAAGTCGCTTGAGTGTTTTTTTTTTTCAGTCACTGAGTTGAGTTTACAGAATCTTGTCATTCTTATAGTCCAATTTAGATGCCCATCAGTGGGCAATCCAACCCAGCCTTAAAGAGGCGAACAAACTATAACTCATCAATTAACAAATGGACTTGCAACATTAATCCATTAATTTGTTCACCAAAGGAAGGGCCGAAGTTCACTGTTGTCTATTGTTTCATCTTATCTCTTCATTCTTGGCCAAGAGGTGCTGTCTAGGTTGCTGGCCAAGAGGTGTTGTCTAGGTTGCTGGATCACGAATTAAGAATAAAGAACATCAATGGCATTAAAGCTAGCCCCAATGGACCAGCCATAACCCATGTTATGTATGCCGATGACATTGTGCTTTTCTCTAAAGCCAGTAACAAAGATGCTCAGGGGTAAGCCAATGTTCTTAAAAAATATTGTAGTTGGTTGGGGCAAAGTATCAACTACAGTAAGTCCGGGGTTTTTTTCTCCAAAAATACTCAACCCCAAACCCGGAGATCCATCAAAGGAATCATTTAAGTCAAAAATCTCAAAAAAGATGCTGTATATCCCAGCGCCCCTTTATTCCTCTCAAGGGCCCCTTCCAATGATTTTGCCTACCTCCAAGAAAGACTAGAGTCTAAGTTAATGGGGTGGAGAAGCAAGTGCCTATCCAAGGCAGGCAGAAGAACCCTCATAACCTCGGTCACTTAATCCTTACCTACATATACTATGTCAACTTTCAGTGTCCCTAATAAAGTGTGTGACAAGTTGGACTCTCTTACTAGAAGATTCTGGTGGAATCCCAAAGATCAAGAAGGAAGAAAATTCCTTGCTTGGAGAGCTTGGGACAAGCTTTGCATCCCTAAAAGTGGAGGTGGTTTGGGTTTAAAAAAAACCAAAGATATCAACAAGCACTATTGGCCAAACTAGCTTGGAAGATTGCATCTAAGAGAAACAGCCTTTGTATGAAAATTCTAAGGGCTAGGTACATGGTGAAGAATGACTAGTTGAGGTCGAAGCCCCACTAAAAAAGCATCCCTCGTTTGGAGAGCTATTGAAAAAGCTAAGGGTATCATTGTCAAGAGTGCATGTTATCTCATTGGGGATGGCTCCTCCATTAATGTTTGGTTAGATCCTTGGGTTCCTTGGATTCAAGGTTTTATTCCAAAACCTAGAGATGGAGTGGCTACCCAATAACCTATCTTGGTATCCCATCTTATTGATCCAGATCTGCATTGCTGGAAAGCTTATCTGAATAATGAACTATTCGACCCGCCATCAGCACAAGCCATTCTTACTATCCCTATTCCTGTCAGGCCAACCCTTGATAAGTTGATATGGACATTAAATCCGAAGGGCATTTTTTCTGTCAACTCTGCTAGTCGTGTATCTTCTTCCCATATTAGCACTCAAGACTCTTCCACTGTAGCTTGGAATAAGCTTTGGAATCTAAAAGCGCCTGAAAGAATTAAAATGTTCCTTTGGAGATTAGGGGTCAACGCCCTTCCAACCAAAAAAAACCTTTTTAAAAGGGTGGATATTCACAATCCAACTTGCCTCCTTTGTCAAGGATGTATCAAGTCACCTTGTCATTTGTTTCTTAAATGTCCAATTGCTAAAGCTTTATGGTTCTAAGCTTGTTGGGGTTTCAGAGCGAAAGATGTAAGGGCTAATTCACCTGAGGACATAGCCAATCTAGTTATCAAGCCCTCAGATGCTCTTTGTCAAGCAGTAGACCAATGGAAAGTTTCACTAGTCATGGCCCTTACTTTAGAGGAGATATGGATGATGAGAAACACTAAGATCCATCTTAAAAGCAAAGTGGACTTGCAAGCCTCCGCTCAGCTCATACAAAGAAGATTCAGGGAGTATGTGGCTGTCTGCTCAGCTTCCTTAACTTCCTATGCCCATATTAGTCCACATCACTAGACCCCCCTCCTCCTGGCTGGATTAAAGTTAACATAGATGCTGCTTTATCTAGTTCAAAGACAGCTCTGGCTGTGGTTGCCAGAGACCACGGAGGTTTTATTTGTAATGTTTAGGCAGAAGTCATCCCCCTTCAGTCACCACTCCAAGCTGAAACAAAAGCTCTTTTATGGGCCGTGCAGATTGCTAAACGGGAAAGATGGAATCAGGTAGCTTTTGAAGGAGATTCGGAGGTGTGCTTCAATTCACTATCCGACAGCGCTGCCACTCCAGATTGGTCCATCCAGACTACCATCTCCAACATTCACTCCTTAGCTGAGGTGTTTCATCACAGTTCTTTTGTTTGGATTAAGAGAAGCTGCAATGCAACAGCTCATGAAGTCACTAGATTAGATTTAAATTTCAGGTTTTCTTTTGTTTTCAATAAGGGTAATCTTCCTCCAGCTCTTGCTGTTGTTTGTAAGGAAGATTACCTTCGTCGTTCTTCCCTTGTTTAGTTATGAATTGAAGTTTATCAAAAAAAAAAAAAAAAAAAAAAAAAAAAAAAAAAAAAAAAAAAAATATATATATATATATATATATATATATATATTGTCCCATGAAATTTACTTAAAATTATCTTCTAAGTTTCAAGTAAGTGTTATTGATCTTTTAAGTTTTAAAAATGAGCAATATTAGTCATTCTTCTAACTGTAATTATTGGTATTATTTACGTAATTAACGAAGTAGTAACCTTGGCAACAATTTTTTCAAATGACATCTTTTTTTAAAGTGAAAAATCACAAAAATAATTTCACACTTCAGAAACCCATTAATACTAAACCCAATCAGAGTGCTTTGAAAAATTCCTAACCACCGCTCATATCCATAACTATTAAATTTCTCAAATTTTCCCCTTTTTCATTGCATTCACTTTTGATATTTTAATGAAGAGAAGATTGATCACTTGGACCTAGAAAGTTGTTAAAATCATGAAGTCTATATCCTCTGATCATTGGTTGGATTTGCACGGTTTGAGCACCAGATAGTTGACCATGGCCCTAGTTTGAACACCATCTTCACCAAGTTTGAAGAAATAAGTGTTATTGGGTGATCTATGATTCTATACATAGAATTGTTTCTATTTGTCAGATTACAACATTGAGCGTAAGGACCTTGATTTTTAAAAAGTAACACTAATCTTGGTTTGTTTGAAATTTTTTACCTTAACCCATCAAACTGTTTAAATCTCTATCTATTTATTCCCATATATATATATATATATATATAATTGCTGAAAATAAGAAAGCTTAAAATAAAACAGTAGGCATTATAATAAGATTTTAATAAGAGTAAACACTTACAGGAGATAGTAGTAGATACAAAGCTTTAAACTGAAATGGGAAAAAGGTTTCAGGCTTAGGAAGTAGTCTAGAAACTATATGGAATTTGAAACTAGAAAAATTAAGTGATGCCTCTAAGCTGAAAGAGACATTCCTTCTATAAGCAAAATAAAACACTACTTAAATTGTGAAATTGACTTTTACTATTCATGTGAACAATGAAATTGACTTTTTACTATTTATGCCAAGTCAACATGTGCTGTTTGGAGAGGAAATTATCCCCTAGTGGGGAACAGCCAAAGCAAGAGCAGGAATCAAAGCAGCTTTGTAGCTTTATTAGGAACAACAACAACAACAACAACAACAACAACAACAACAAAAAAAAAAAAAAAAAAAAGAGGATTCTAAACAGAAGAAGTCCCTTAAATAGTACTTTTTGTAGAAAAAAATTGTGTTTTTTATTTTAAGACAAAATTTAGGTACAATACTTTAGATGTTGTTCTTTAGGTTTTCTTCTTAAAGTTCAGCCATGTGACTACTTAACTAAACATACACTTTCATCTCACAAGAAAAATTTCACATGACAGAATTTTAAGAAGTAACCTAAAAAACAACACCTAAGTATTGTATCTAAGTCTTGCTGTTTTATATTATATATATGTGTGTGTGTGTGTGTGTGTGTGTGTGTGTGTGTATATAATTTTTATTTTTTGAATATAATTTATAAGTGGACAAAGCAATTTGAAAATCAACAGAGGAGTGACTTTATTTTTTAGGCAACATTTTAGTGGGAGTTATAGTTGTATTTTTATCGAATTATCCCTTAGTTT
Organism: Castanea mollissima; assembly: GCA_014183005.1. Classification (NCBI taxonomy): domain Eukaryota; kingdom Viridiplantae; phylum Streptophyta; class Magnoliopsida; order Fagales; family Fagaceae; genus Castanea; species Castanea mollissima. The sequence continues at coordinate 53,197,824 of JACAVU010000003.1, forward strand.
TGTTTCAACTCAATCGTAGGGTGTAGGGACGTTTTTTGAAAAAAAAAAAAAAAATGAAGATCTCAAACAGAAGAAACCTCTTAAATAGTAGTAATACATTATAGATACTAGCCTCATTACACATGCTTTGCGCGTGCGATGATGTTTTTTTTTTAGGCTTTCTTTTTTAGTGGTAGTATAAAAAAAAAAATCTATGTTTTTTATTTTTATTTTTTATATATAATTTTTATTTTAAGAATCTAATTTATATGTGGATAAATAAATTTGAAATCAACAGGAGACTGACCTTATTTTTTAAGCAATGTTTTAGTGGAAGTTAAGGGGTATTTTAGAACAAAAAAAATTAAGTCCAAACTGGAGAAACCCCTTAAATAATAGTATAGATAAGCAACATTAAGGCTATGTTTGTCTTAAACATTTTGATGAATAGTCTCTTTAAAAGAATCCGAGTTGCTGTAATAGGGAGTGCATCAACAATAAGATTAAGCAATACATAAACAAAGTCAAACATGTACAAGCACAGATTAAAACACAAGACCTAGTTGGGGAAAAATGCAAATCCTAATGACATTGCAACCTAATCCCCAAACAAAAAAATTGTTAATCCCAAAATATACGCAATTCAAATCATCAATAATGAGTTTTAACGTGTCAAGAGTGATCTCATCTCGGAGACCAAATCCATGGAGAACGACGAGAGATAGTGGGTTTCAGTGGAAGAGAAAAAAAATTGAGAGGAAGAGAGAAAGTCATGAGTTTGAGATTAGAGATGAGTTTATGTGGGTTTAAGATTTTGAGTTGCCTGAAACGTAAAAAGCACTAGCTCAAATTTTTATATATAAATTTCAATTTGAAATAAAGCCCTAACAACTTGTGAAGTTATAAGAATTCCATTAATAACGTGTCAACATTTAATTGGCTGATTTGTAGTGCCGGACTATGTAATAATTTTCCCTTTTCTTGATATGGTCAAATATATTTAATGTTAAAAAAATGAAGTTTTTTTTTTTCTTGAAAAATGTCAAGATTACAAAAAGAAAGTTGAATACGGATTTGAAAGAAATATTAAAATACTATGATTAGATTAGAAGAGGGTATATATAATATACCGACTATTCAACTTACTATGAGTTATACACCACAACTAAATGGTGTCTTTAAATTAAGGATATAATAGAACCTTAGTAAGAGGGAAAGGAAAAAGACAACTAAATGGTGTCTTTAAATTAAAGATATAATAGAACCTTAGTAAGAGGGAAAGGAAAAAGACAATAGACACACCATTTGTTTCCCTTGTTATCAGTATCCCCTTGCTTATCTCTATATATCTCTGTATATTAAGAAAATTTTGAAAGTTAGTTATATTTTTTAAAAATGTCAAAAATACCCATAATCTAATTAGATAATCCTTATTCTTAAAAAATAAAATAGGGTTAAAATTTTAATTCCATCAAATTCACAAAAAATTACCAAATAAACTTTTTTTTTTCTTTTCATGAAAAAAAACTTTTTTTCCTAAAAATTAACACTATATTTGAATATATACTATGCACGTTTAATACATTTATTCCTAAAAGCAAACACACGTTAAACCTAGTAGTTTACTTAATCTACATATAAAACTGAAACCTCTGAAACTCCCACAATTTTTCACGTTAATACAATATTTAAATAACATTATAATTTTATTTAAATAAAATTATTTTTGTTTAGTCCAAACTTAATAAAGGGTAAAACTTTATCTATTTAATAAGTCTAACTTAAACTCAAACTCAAACATTGATAAAAAAAAAAAAAACTTGAATAAATCCTATATTAAGATTATCATAAACATGGCTTTATTTGGATAAATATAAAAATCATCAACTATTGATAAAGTTCAACTTCTTTTGATAATAGAACAATTCTATTGCAACTTCTATAAAAAGTGATTTTCATACATAAACCACCAAATTTTTTTTAGCTGTTTTTTTACAAGATAAAAAAGTTTGCAAAAATTTAATTTATTCTTTTGAATGCAACCCATTTTTCTTTCATATTTCTCTATTGTATAGTCATATATATTTTTTTTTGTTTCAATAATTTTTAAGCGGTGAATCCTTTAATTCTTTAATATTTTTTGGTCTTTTAGAAATTTTAATATCTAAAATTTTTTGACAAATTTTTTGTAAGCCACTGAAGTTCAAGCAATGACTTTTTCATCAAATTATACCACAAATTAAAGTCATATAAGAACAAATTATGCAATGGTGTAGTTTCTTAATTAATTTAAGATTTTATAAAATTATTTTAGTCTATCTCACAAATATGTAGGTTAGTGACTAGTTTTTTTTAAAATCCATTTCTTTATAACCTCATTAACAATAAATAAATTCAAATTAAAAAATTACATTAATCTTTTTATAATTACGTGTTATAGTCGGGCATCTTTTATGTCTTGGTATTATTCAACACAGAAAACAAAAAAGAAGACGAAAAGGAAAAAGGAAAAAGGAAAAAGAGGGTTCTTTAAGGATATTGCTAGATTTGACAATGTAAACTTTTCCATAAACCTAAAGCTTCATACCATCAGGTACGGTACCATCCTTTCATCAGTTTTTTTGGTGAAAATCCTTTCATCAGTTGACATGATAGCATTGCAACAATTGTGGGCCGCAGCATACCAAGACCTAGTTAACAAATCGTTTTTGACCAAATTAAGTGAGAAGGGACATGTAACTTATTTATTTGTTTCTCAGTTGTACCTCCCTATTAGGAAGACTGCTGATATGTTTATCAAAAAAAACAAAAAAAAAACTTTTGATATCAATCATAAATAGGGGTCAATTCCTTTTAATTATTATATTTTTAGATGGAACAATTAGGAAACAAAGTTTGGAAAGCGAGGGTGTTAGGGAGACTAATAACATAGGAAAATACCTTAGATTTCCTCTTAAACACCGAGGGGCCCCTAGAAATCCATACAAGTTTGTTGTAGAGAGGGTTATGAGTAAACTAGTTGGATGGAAAGCGAAATTTCTCTCCTTTGCTGGCCGTGCTGTATTAATAAAATTAGTCATGTCAGCTGTCCCAAATTACATAATGCAAGGGACTGTTCTTCCAGTTCATGTTTGTGAGAAGTTGGATAAGATTAACCCGGATTTTTTATGGGGATCAACAGATGAGAAAAGAAGAATGCACATGGTGGGGTGGAACAAGATTGTAAAATCTGAAGAAGAAGGAGGATTGAGAATTCAAGAGGCAAGAGCTAAGAACATAGCCTTGTTATCCAAGCTGAATTGGAGGATGTATCATGAAAAAGAGGCATTATGGGCGAGGGTAATTCTGAATAAATATTTTTCCCATTCTAGAATTAGTTCTAGAGATCCTGAAAAACTCCCATCATCTCCTAATTGGAAAGCCATTAGCTTGGGTTTTCCTATGTTCCAAAAAGGAATTTCTTGGGGGATTGGAAATGGATCTAGGGTAAAGGTGTGGTTGGACAACTGGATAAATGGTGCTTCTCTTAGAGGTATGGTTGAAGGACCTCTTAGGCAAGGAGAACAAAATCTAACAGTTGCTGAGCTATATTGTGGCCAAAATTGGAAATGGGAGCTGATGTCCTTTGATCTCCCTCAGCCCATTAAAGAGAAGATTAAAGCAGTCCCAATTCAACTTCATGGAAGTGGGAGAGATATTCTGATGTGGAAATTCTCAAATAGTGGAGATTTCACTACCAAGTCTGCTTACCGTTTGGCAAAGCAAGGGGAGGAACTTGTCATGCAATTCCATGGACAATGGATTTGGAAATTAGATATTTTACCGAGAATTTCAAATTTTCTACGGCTGTGTTTGATTGGAGTGCTCCAGTGAAGGATGTTCTTGCAGCAAGAGGCATCAATTGTGACAAGGTATGTCCTTTGTGTAGAGACCAGGATGAAACTATTGTCCATATCCTCCGTGATTGTGTATATGCTCGTGATGTGTGGAGGAAAGTGGAGGTTCCCCCATCCCTTGTCAATTCCTTTTCTTCTAATTTTGATGATTGGCTGAAACATAACTGTTTGAGTGTTGTCAGAGACAAAGGGTCCACTCCTTGGTGCTTTATTTTTCCTTTTACTATTTGGAATTTGTGGAAAAATAGGAATAAAGTTGTTTTTGAAAACTCTATTCCAAATACTAGGCTGGATAAGGTGTGTCTTGGTCAAGCTGTGGAGTATTTTTACTGTGTAAGTAAAGCTAAACATGTTACTAATAGGGCTGTTATTCCTATTAAATGGCATAAACCCAGTCCGGGTTGGCACAAGCTCAACATAGATGGAGCCTCACTTGGAAACCCAGGTAAAGCTGGTGGTGGAGGATTAATTAGAAATAGTGATGGGATGTGGCTTAGAGGGTACTTGAGATCAATTGGGTTCACTACAAGTGTTATGGCTGAGGGATGGGCTATCTCTTGCCATTCAGTTGGGAATTAGAAACTTGGAAGTGGAGCTTGATGCCAAGGTAATTGTGGAGATGTTAAAGAATGCTGACAGCTCTAACAAAACCTTTTTTTCATTGCTCCTTGACTGCAGATCACTCATGGCAAGTCTCACACAGGTTCGGGTAGCTCATGTGTTTAGAGAGGCGAACAGGTTTGCGGACTTTTTGGCAAAGAATGGGTGCTACTTGAGGGAGGATTTTGTTGTTTTTGATGTTTCTCCCTCTAATAAATTAGATAATCTACTTGTATTTGATAGGAATGGGATGTACTGTTATAGGCAGGTAGCCTCAACTTTGGCCTCTGTGGCCAGTTTGTAATTTCTTTGTTATTGTCTAATATCATGCCAATTAACCAAAAAAAAGAGAAGAAGTTTGATTTGTATAGTAATTAAATATAATACCACTGCATACTCTTAGTGCGATGGTCATTCCACAGGTATAAATGCTTGTGGAGTGTAGGGGGTGAGGGTCGGAGTTCAAGTCTCCAGGAGGGAGCTTCACACACATTTACACTTAGATTAGGCTAGAGTAGAAATTCTTATTTGTATATATATATATATATATATATATATATATATATATATATATATATATATATATATATATATAAACAAGTGTAGAAAGAGTACATTCAAATGAGTTAATACTTTTAATGAGCTTAAACATTATTGAATTTTTATGATATAGCCTTCGGTTCAAATTCTTGGAAAGTCCCACATTATAGTTAAGTATAGATTTTGATAGGTTTATTTTGGGTCTCCTCAACTATAGTATATTTGTTTATTATCAACTGAACTAATTGGCAACTGTACATGACACAAGCCATATGTTTTATTAGTCCATAAGAAAGTATATTTTATGTTTTCTATGACACAAACCATATATTTTATGTTTCCTACATGAAGTGTAGCTCATCTCAAAATATGTAATATGTTTGACATATGGTACATTATAGATTTTGGATTTTAGTTTGCACGATTCATGACATGTTATAATATTGGGTTGTAGTTTGATGGGGAAAAATAAAAAGGAAAAAGATAAGAAACGAAGTGGCTGTGGAGGAGATAAAACACTTTTGGACGATTTGAACAAATTGGCTTCTCTTTTTCATTTTCTTTTGTCCCTTTGTTTTCGAGGCAATGTTGGTCGCTTAGTCCCCTTGTTTTATGCTTATCCTTTGGCCCCATTTGAACTATTTTTTTAAAACACAATAGTCTACATTCAATACATCTATAGATTCTATACAACTTATATTATTACACACTAGTTGTATTACACATATATCAGTTATTAAATTAGTGGCGGAGCCACTAAAGGGCCAAGTGGGCCCAATGGTCATATCCTCCTCAAAGCACATGATTTTTTTTTTTTTAAAAAAAAGGCGAAAAATCCATTTTAGTCCCTACATTTTTATGCGATTTTTATTTTGGTCCTTAACTTTTTTTTTCCACCGATTTTAGTCCCTATCCTGGAAAACGCGTCTCGTTTTAGTCCTTGACGTTACATCAAAGGCAAAAATTGCACAGCCGGCAAACAGAAAAAATTAAAATAATGCCCACTGTGTCCATGTGGCTTTCCACGTTAGCCTCTAAATTTTTTTTTTAAATTATTAATTTTAACTAAATAAAAAAATTAAAAAGCAGAAATAAAAACCAAACCCAGCAAGAACAACAAATTTAAAACCCATCAAATTTAAAACTCAGCAAGAACAAGATCAACAAAGCACAAACCCAGCAAATTTAAAACCCAAAAAATTAATCACAAGGGTCTTCAAACTTTTTATAGCCTTGTTTTGAACACAAAAATTCTCGTTGCCTAAGAACACCATTAGTTTTTCGTGTAACCCCTTTTCGCATGCTAAACATCTTGTTAGAGCATGCTCATTATAGAGATTATATGCTTCTTCTTTAGAACTCACTTGCATTCCAAGTTTAATTTCATAGTATTCACCCAAAATTACATTCTCACGATTTTCACTTTTATCATTGTCAGCAGTTGTATCAAGAGAATTTTATGAAAAATCCATTACTAATCTAGCCTAATCATGAAAAAGAATGTTGAATGAACAAATTGGATAGGTAGGACTCATAATTTTCCATTATAACACAACTATAGACTTAAACTAAGAAAAGAAAAAGGAAAAGATAGATTGAATACCTCAGCAGAGACTTTTTGAAAGAGACTATTTATTGGAATCAATTCCTTCAATAAACCCAATAGAATATAAGCATCACATCCCAACACCATTGCCAAATTGAAAGAGATACAGATTATTTTCAATACCCTGTTTCTTCAACTCTTTGTTTAACAAAAGCTGGGATATATATAAAAAATAAACTTCCTATTTAGTCTATCACATACACAACGTGTTTAAGGTTTGTATTCCTATTTATATCATTTTCACACTCAAATGTGCTTTTGCTTTTCTTTTTCTTTTCTTAAATTTTATTTTGGTGATAAGTGAAAAAAAAAACCCATCTGTAGTTACAAATAAATAAAAAGAAACTAAAAAAAACTTCTCTTTTCCACACTCAATGTGCCTCTACCTTTTTATTTATTTATTTTGGGTGATAAGTGAAAAAACTATTTCATAGTTGCAAACAAATAAAACTGAAATCCGGGGTTAAGAGAGAAAGGAGAAGGAACACTTGAGAGAGAGAGAGAGAGAGAGAGAGAGAGAGAGAGAGAGAGAGAGAGAGAGGGAGCACCTAAGAGACAGAGAGAAACAAGTGAGTATTGGAATTTCAAGTAGGTTTAGTAAGTGAGGGAGAAAGTGGCGCAGTTTTAAATTTTTTAGGGATATAATTGTCTTTTGATTTGGTTCACTGCAATAGGCTAATATGGGTTTTTTTGTGATAGGTGTTAATTATTTATTGGTTAGGGTACACCAAAAGAGATGTTGAGTTGGTAATGCAGTAATATGTTATACTTTCTCCTTGATGTGTGGCCAAATGCAACTCACTAGAAAAAGTTGAAGGACATTTTTTTTATAAGAAATTTGTAACTTTTATTAAAATGAACATAAAATCGCTACATCATGAGCCACAGTAGACTCAAAGATAGAAGGTGTTTCCTCTATCCAAGTTACGTAATCAATGATATGCCTAGCATATTGTGCTAATAAATGGGCAGGACGATTACCATGTCGATGAACATGTGATACTTATGCTTGTCGAAAATCTTGCAATTTGTATCGAATACCTTTAGTTATGTTGCTTATTATCGAAGGAGGATCACTACATCTAGTCACAACATCTTAGACAATCAATCTTGGAGTCGCATTCAAATAAAACATCCCAAACTCCCACATCCCAAGCAAATACTCTCTTCCAATGCCTTAGCTTTAGCCTCCAGTAGCCCCAACGGTAACAAAAGTGATTTACTAAGAGCTGCATCAAAACAACCACCATGGTCTCGAATAATAGCTCTCAATCTGGTTGAGTTCTTACTAGTAAAAATTGCAGCATTGCTATTGACCTTGTACCATGGTGCAACTAGAGCCTCCCATCGGACCTTATCCTTATTTCCGACCTCAAACAACTTTAGATTGGCCATTTGGAATTCTTCTAGCATGTATCATGCCTTTTGCAAAATAGCTAAGCTAGTTTGTCTAGTTTTCCCTTGTCACACTTCATTACAGTTGAACCAAATGGCCCAGGATACCATAATGACAAGTTCTAGCAAGTCATTCCCTATTCTTTATTCGAACTTCAAATACCAGATCAGGTCCTTAAATTCAGGGAAGTTAACTTTATGTGCTTCAAAAGGAATAGTTGATAGTGCCCAAATTTCCTGTGCTTTCTCAAAACCCCCGAATACATGCCCACTACTTTTTGTTTCCTACCTGCATACCTCACAGATGGAATTATCCATCACCTTTTGTCTACGCAAGTTAGCCTTTGTTGAATGATATTTCTACATGCTCACCATGCGAATGACTTGACTTTATTAGGAACGTTAAGACCCCAAAGTGTTTTCCAAGATATATTACGATTCTAGTTGTCTGATGCTTCCCCCAGGTTTCCATTAAACACCTCATCTAGCGTTATCTTATAAGCACTACGAACAGTAAAATACCCTTTCGAAGTATAAGCCTATATCATCCGATCACCTAGAACCCGAAAACTAAGGGAAATGCCTAAAATAGCAGAGGCATCCGAAGGGGAGAAGATCTATGTAATCATGTCAGCCCTCCAAGCCCTAGTGTAAGGATCAATAAGTAGAGACACTCGAGCTTGAATAGGACTTTAACCGGTCTGGTTGTAAGTTTAAATGTAGATGGTTCATTAAGCCATTTATCTCTCAAAATATTTAGTAAATGACCATTCCCAACTTGCCAATGATGCCCTCTTTGGAAAATGGGTTGTGCTACCAAGATACTACACTAAGCAAACAATAGACGGTTACCAAGTTCAGCCGATAGAAAGTCCTCATTGGAGAAATACCGTGCCTTGAAGACCCTATGAATGAGTGATATGGAATTAGTTTGTAAGCACCAAACTTGCTTTGCTAGTAAATTAAGATTAAAGGCTTTGAGATCGCGAAACCCAAGCCACCCTCCTCCTTCGGTAGACACATCTTGTCCCAACTCAATCAAGCCATTTTGCTTCTCTCATTCGTTTACCCCCACCAAAACTTGCAAACCATATTAGTCATTTCATCACATAAAGCATTTAGGAGTTTAAATACACTCATAGTGTAACTTGGTACTGCTTGTGCCACTGTTTTTATCAAGATCTCATTTCCCACATTAGACAATAGCTTCTCTTTCCACCTAGATAGCTTGTTATCCAATCTCTCAATTAATTGATGGAAGGTGTTACACTTATTCTTCCCTACCAGTGATGGAAGCCTCATAAACTTCTTATGTTGTTTAATGATCTCTACTCCAAATCTATTTTTGATCTCATCTTGCACATTTTGTGGTGTGTTACGACTAAAGAAGAGAGAAGTCTTCTCTTTATTCAGCTGTTGGCTTGAAGCTAACTCATATTTTTCTAAGATATCAACTAAGTTTAAGTGTTTCTCTCCTGTGGTGTGACAAAAAATCAAGCTATCATCTACAAATAATAAGTAAGAGATCAATGGTCCCCTTGCGTAGGTGGCAATCCCCTTAATGGCACCATGCTCCACTAATTTTCTAATAAATGTAGACAAACCTTCTACACAAAAAAAGAAAAGAAAAGAAAAGGGTAAGGGGAGAGGGGGACTTCTTGGCGTAATCCTCGAGTTGGGATAATAATGCTTTGGAATTTTCTATTAATTTTAACTGTATAAGTGATAGAATGTATGCACTCTATCATAAAAAAATAAAATAAAAAAAGTAGAAGGACTTTTTGTTTTTTTTTTGTTTTTTTTGAGAAACTGTTTTTTTTTTTTTTTTTTTTTTAGTTGAAGGACTTTACTAAGGAGAAAGTATCTGTTGTATCCGAAAGAAAAAGACAAGAGACGCACCATCTGTTACCCTTGTTATCAATATCACCATTGGTTATTTTTTTATAATTACGTGTTATAGTAGGGCGCCTTTAATTTCTTGGTAAAAAACAAGGTTCTTTAAGGTTATTGCTAGATTTGACAATGTAAACTTTTCCATAAAAACCAAAAGCCCCATAGAATCAGGTACCGTACCATCCTTTCATCAGTTGACATGATAGAATTGCAACAAATGTGGGCCGTAGTATACCTAGACCTAGATAACAGATAGTTTTTTACCAAATTAAATGAAAAGAGACATGTAATTTATTTATTTGTTTCTCAGTTGTACCTCCCTATCAAGAAGACTTTCCATATGTTTATCCAAAAAAAAAAAAAAAGAAGAATAAGAAGACTTTTGATATCAATCATAAATAGTGGTCAATTCCTTTTAATTATTATATTTTTAGATGGAGCAATTAGGAAACAAAGTTTGGTTTGTATAGTAATTAAATTTAAACAAGTGCAGATAGAGTACATTCAAATGAGTTAATATTTTTAATGAGCTTAAACAGTATTGAATTTTTATGAGATAGCTTTCGGTTCAAATTCTTAAAAAGTCCCACATTATAGTTAAGTATAGATTTTGATAGGTTTATTTTGGGTCTCCTTATCTAATAGTATATTTGTTTATTATCAACTGAACTAATTGACAACTGTACATGACACAAGCCATTTGTTTTATTAGTCCATAAGAAAGTATATTCTATGTTTTCTATGACACAAGCCATATATTTTATTATTCCATGAGAAAGTATATTTTATGTTTCCTATATGAAGAGATAGTTCATCTCAAAATATGTAATATGGTTGACATATGGTACATTATAGATTTCGGATTTTAGTTTGCTCGATTCATGATATGTTATAATATGGGGTTGTCTTGTTTGATCGAGAAAAAAAAAAGAAGGAAAATGAAACAAACGAAGTGGCTGTGGAGGAGGGAAAAAACTAATAATAAGGGGTTTTGGCCGATTTGAACAAATTGGCTTCTCTTTTTAGTTTCTTTTGTCCCTTTTGTTTTCGAGGCAATGTTGGCCTCTTAGTCCCCTTGTTTTATGCTTATCCTTTGGGCCCCATTCTAATGATTTTTTTTTCAATGTATCTATAGATTCTATACAACTTATAATTACACTATTTGTATTACACATCATAATTTGTACTTAATTAATCTATGGTTAATCTAATTTTAATCTCTTTATAACCTTAATAGACCCTTTGTAGTACAATAGTTTCGTACTGTAAAAATGTAACCTTTTACAATTTTCTGTTGTACACATATCAGTCATTAAATTAGTGGCGGAGCCACTAAATGGCCAAGTGGGCCCATTGGTCATAACCTCCTCAAAGCACATGATTTAATAATAATAATAATAATAATAATGTAGATGTTGAATTTTTTTTAATAAATATATTAGATGGCTCATTCAATGTGTCTGAAAAAAGTATTTAAATATTGCTTCTTAAAATAAGTCATGTCCCATAATATTTTTCCAATAATATTAACTCTACAATTAGGGTTGTCCAAATCCACCTGGGGACCCGAAAAAATCCGGCCAGCCATATAACTACCTGATTCGATCCGGCAAGAGAAACGCTGCAATAGGTTTGTTTGAAAAAAAACAAAATTAACAGGGGTTGAGTGACTGGTGTTATAGTTTGAAATCCGTAAAAATGACTACTCCGAAAATTCTTTTTATTTTATTTTAAATGTTGCCTTTGCATATCGGTTATCTTCTAATTAGGTGTCTAGATTACTTCATTCAAATGATTGACATGTAGCATTATCTCATCTCTTCAGATCTAGGAATTAAAATTTCATTTCTCTCTCTCTCTCTCTCATGGCATGGTGGATGAGAGAGTGATCAATGCCCATGCAGTCCAACCTAGGTCTTTGCCGATTAATCTCCTAAAATCGCCTTTGTGGATGATGTCTCCATTCACCATTTGTGATGATTTGTTTCCTTAATTTATTTGGCTTTGTGTGTGGGATTTTTATTACTGGGTTTGAGAAATTTTTTTATTGGGTTTGGGATTTGATTTAATTGATCTGTGTGTGCACCCAAATTTTTTCATGGGTTTGAAATTTGATTGCGATTTGTGAGATATATTAGTTAGATTTTTCCTTTTTTTGTTTTTTTTTTTCCTTTCAAACTTTGTGATTTGATTAAAGTATTGTCCAAACAACTTTTGACCGATCACCCGAAGTAGTGGGTGGTTGACGACATGTCCAAGAGTTCCTCACCCAACATGAGCAAGTCGAGTGACGATTTTACTCTTAACGAGAATCCACCCAACCAGTGGACATCCATATTTACAATGAATTAAAGTAAAATAAGAATAGAATGACTTTTTTTTGTTGAGAAACCAGACTATAAGCCGGGGCTTTTATTCAAATGAAAGCTAAAACATCAATGAACATCAAAGGAAACTAATGGGGCAATGTCCTTTGGTACTTCTTCCAACCAGACCTGAGTACCCCGACAAGTTTTAGCTTTTTTAGCTAGTCAATCAGCCATAATATTACAATTTTTAGGCACATGATTAAATAGAGAAAATTGAAGATTTGCTGCTTGCATGCGAATATCTTCTATAATGTGACCATACGCTGAAGAGTTCGAAGTTCCTTCCGAGATGGCTTGAATCACCATTGCTGAGTCTTCTTCGAAGATAACCTCTGTTAGGCCTATCTCCATGGCGAACTGCACCGCTCGTCGGCAAGCTAATGCTTCCAACTCCACCACTGTCTGAGCTAGGGGGATTGACATGCATACGACCCACTAGTAAACTCTTTGGCTTCAAGAATTGAGCAATCGGGAAAAAATCTAGCTTTGAATACTTTGTGGCAAAGGGAATCCGGATTGTGGATCATGCGCTATACTTGTTTAGCCAACAATGAATCATTGAACTTCTCAATGTCTTTAAAACCCATGCCCGCATTTTCCTTCCCCTCACACAATTTCTCCCATTTCACCCAATGTACCCTTCTTTTGTCTCCATTGTAACCCCACAAAAACTTCCGAATAAAAGATTCCAATTCATTCACCAACCCCTTAGAAAGTTTGAAACAATTCATAGTATATGTAGGAATGACTTGGATAACGGATTTTATTAGAATTTCCCTTCTTGCTTGTGAGAGGAGCTTCTTTTTCCACCCCTATAATTTCCTCTATACCCTTTCCTTTATATAGACAAAACTTTGTTTTTTAGCTCGACCCACTAATGCTGGTAATCCCAAATACTTTTCATACAGAAGGAAAGCTGGCACTCCTAGAATATGTTGGATTCGGGTTTGCAAGTGTTGTTGGGTATTGGTGCTGAAAAAATATTGGTTTTATCCCTATTTATTTTTTGGCCTGAACCTCTCTCATATACCGAAAGTAACTCAAGAATTTTCAGACATTCCTCTTCTTTTGCCCGACATAAAAGCACACTATCATTAGCAAAAAATAAGTGGGAAACTCTTGGTCCATTTCTACAGATAGACACCCTTTTGATATCACCAATTGATTCTGCCTTTTTCAGTAAACCCTGTAGGCCCATGGCACATAGTAATAATAAATAAGGCAACAGTGGACCATCTTGTCTGAGTCCTCTGGATGGTTTATATTACCCACCGGTAGGCCATTCAGCAACACTGCGTATGAGACTAAATTCAAGCAAGACATTATCAAACTCACCAAATTTTCAGAAAATCCCAACTTTCTCATGACTTTCTCCCAGAAAACCCATTCCACATGATCATAGGCCTTACTCATGTCAAGCTTTAATGCCATAAATCCCAATTTGCCATGGGTTTTTCTTTTAAGATAATGCAACGTTTCAAACGCCACCAGTACATTATCAGTAATCAATCTACCAAACAAAAAAACACTTTGTGATTCAAAGCAAAGAAGTTAATACCGTACTGGAGACCGTTTCGGTTTGATTAGCGAAACGAAATATTTCGGTACTGATTAATACCGGTGTACTGTTTCGGGGTTTATTACACACACACACACACACACACACATATTAGTTGTATATCCATTAGTCAAGGCCCATATAATTTGTTTATAATATTTAAAATTATCAACTCATATCTTACTTAATAATTTAAATTCTAGCTAAAATGTAAATTCATTATACTAGTAATAAATAATATTTATATTAGAATTGATATTGATACTTAAAAATAAATTTAAAAAATTGATATTGATGTATTAAAATACTAAAATATGCCTCAAATAAGTTGTCTTAGTCAATGTACTTGTAGTTGTAGTGTTTTGAATTCTGATGTGTGGGCAGAGCACACATAAATAGTTATAATGTTATATTTAAAAAAAAAAAAAAAAAGGTAGAGTGTGAATTTTTGAATGATGTTCATGTGGGTTGTCAATGAATTGTCACTTTCAATCACTCAAAACCACAAAAAGTTAAAGATTAAAATAAAAAGAAACATAAAAGGCAGAATAAGAAGAAGAAACGTAGTATAAACCTCTGAGTAGACAGAGAAGAAGAAGAAGAAGAAGCAGCAGTAGTAGCTGAAGAGAAGATCGCCAAATGGGTTGCTACAAGCAATGTGGTGGCGACAACAGCACCGTGTTAACGATGACAGTGACCCAAGAGCAAGAACAAGTCAGTAAGTTATTGAGAAAGGAGAGAGATTATTAGATCTAAAATTTTTTTGTTTGTTATTTTGGTCCGGTATAAAGTTTTCGGCCGAAATCCGATTTGTTTTCTGGTATGACCGAAACGACCCGGTATAGCTGGTATTTAAATCAGTACAAAACAAACACATTTTTGTACCGTCTCAGACATTAGTGAGAAATATTCTGGCCACACTGGCCGGTACGGTACGAGATTGACTCCACTGATTCAAAGACTACGTGGGATAAGACCCGTTTCAACCGATTAACTAAAACCTTAGCAATTAATTTGTAAATGACATTGCATAGACTAATCGGTCTGAAATCTGAGACTTTCTTTGGGTTCTTAATTTTTGGGATAAGAGAGATAAAAGTGGGGTTAAGCAAATCATGCACAACACCTGAATTTAGAGCATTAAGCACAGTAGTGGTCACATCTTTCCCTACTATATGCCAATAAGTTTTATAAAAAATAAGTGACATACCATCAGGGTTTGGAGCAGTGAGTGGGGCCATTTGTTTAAGGGCTTGTTCAACCTCATCTGCCTGAAAATCCCGATCAAGAGTTGCATTCATGTCTGCTATTACTGTGGGCTCCATACCGTCCAAAATCTCATCCAACCCCTCTGGATTAGAGGTACTAAACATCTCCCTGAAATAAGCCTCCACTAGCTTCCCCATCTCGGTCTCTTCATCAATCCAAGAACCAGTTTCATTTTCTAACCCAAATATATGGTTCCATTTATTCCTTTGACTAGCTCTACAATGAAAGGACCTTGAGTTTTGATCACCCTCCTTGAGCCAAGCCGTACGTGACCGCTGTTTCCGCATAATTTCCTCCTTCCTCATAAGTTGGTCAATGTCCTTTCTAAGCTGAGACACACGGTTTGGGTGTAAGACATATCCATCTAATTCCTCTTCAAACTTCAACTCCTTACGTTTCCAAAGAGGAAAGGGAATAGGCCTAAAGAGCCCAATACAATGAATTTGTAGAGAGTGGGTTGGAAATCTAGGTTCTAATGAGTTTGTATATCAATTGTAGTGGGCCAAAATGACAATAAAATAAAGATGAAGCAATTTTATATAAGAAAAAATGTCCTTGGACTCAATCCGAGGAGGTTGAATCTTCTAGTTATCTTCCTTAGGAACAAATTAGAAATATTTTTCTTCAGTCTACAATATTTTTCTTTCTATTTTTCTGCGATCCCTCCCTCTAAGGTCTTCTTTCTATTTTATACTATCCTCCTCCTTCATCTCTACCCTCCACGTGTAGACTAGATTGCTGATGTTAATCCTTGTCCTATCAGCCTTTTCTTGAAATCTTTGGGGAGTAGCTGTAAGATTGAAAGATACTGTTCATGTATCACTTCTTCATTAATGCGGTTAGAGAGTTAGCTGCAGAGCATTTAATGCGATGGTAGTAGCTTTCTCTTTAGATATTTCATGGCCTCCCTCTATCCTGTCCCTTCTTGATACTTATCCTCATTAGTGAAATCATCTGGAACGTTGCTCTTGATGTTAGATCGCACCTTCTGACCTCAACTTTGCTCAGCCGATGAAGCATTTCTCCTCGAACCACCTTCTTGGATGATCATGATCAGACTTCACCTCTTCACTTACCAACACGGATTCTTAGGAAGATGTTTACCCGTCCTCGGACTACTTAATGTTCTTGGATTGGGCCCCTGGCCCAATATATACGTAGATATGTAATCCTAAACCTATCACCCCTACAATTATTATTATTATTATATAATCGAAACATCTGAAACTCTCATAATTTTTTACGTCAGCACAATATTTAAATAAAATTACCATTTTATTTAAATAAAATTATTATTTTAGTTCAAATTTAACTAGGAATGAGACTCTATCTCTCTAATAAGTCCAACTTAAACTTAAACTCAAACTCAAACTCATTATTATCATTTTTTTAAAATAAAATTATTTTTGTTTAAATCCTTACAATGCATGTGTAATGATATAACAATGTGAAGTCATTGGTTTGCATTTTAGAGACTTGCGGTGCCCATTTGCAATCTTTGAAAGTGAAAGTGGTTTTTTGGAGGAATATTAAAGAATAATGGCCTCACAAGTCTAACAAGCTCTAGGCTAATATTTTTGAGCTTGTCAATAAATTTTTTATTGCTCTTAAAAAGATCAATAATATTGTTAAGGGGGAAAAATGCAAATTTATTGCAATGAATTGCTAAATTTAATACATTATATATACTAGCATTAAAAAACAAATCACATCAAATTAAGAAATATGGGGTTGGATTCAAGTTACACCTGACGTAACTCTAAAAAATGTTACACCACTCAATAACTTATTATTAAATTTATATTTTGAAAATCCAATCGTTGGATTACATGCTCAATATGGTCTTAACATACATACCAATTTTCATGTCAATCGGATGTAATTTACCATTTGATCTATAAACACATATTTTGTGCATTATTTTAAACTACTAAAACTTGAATCTAGACAATTGATTGATGACATGACTATTAATCTTTGATCACCTTAAAATTTTGTATGCAAGAAAAATATATGAAGATAATGTAATCTAACAGTAGATTTATCAAAATTCACATCGAATTAAGAAATATAGGGTTGGGTTCGAGTTACACTTGACATAGCTCTAAAAAATGTTATACCATCCAATAACTTATTATTGAATTCATATTTTGAAAATCCAACTGTTAGATTACATTTTCTATATGTTCTTAACATGCACACCAATTTTCATGCCAATCGGATGTAATTTACCATTTGATTTATAAACTCATCTATTATGCATCATTTTAAACTACTAAAACTTGAATTTAAATAATTAATTGATGACATGAAAATTAATATTTAATCACATTGAAATTTTATAAGCATGAAAAATATATGAATATAATTTAATTTAACGGTAAATTTGTCAAAATTCATATCGAATTAAGAAATATAGAGTTGGGTTCAAGTTACATGTGATGTAACTCTAAAAAATGTTACATCACCCAATAACTTATTATTGAATTCATATGTTGAAAATTCAATCGTTGGATTACATGTTCTATATGTTCTTAATATGCATGCCAATTTTCATGCCAATCGGATGGAATTTACTATTTGTTCTATAAACTCATTTTTTATGCATTATTTTAAACTACAAAAACTTGAATTTAGACAATAGATTGATAACATGCCTATTAATCTTTGATCACCATGAAATTTTGAAATCATGAAAAATATATGAAGATAATGTAATCTAACGGTAGATTTGTCAAAATTTACATCAAATTTAGAAATATAGGGTTTGGTTCAAGTTAAACCTGACATAACTCTAAAAATATTACACCACCCAATAGCTTATTATTGAATTCATCTTTTGAAAATTCAATTGTTGAATTACATGTTCTATATGGTCTTAACATGCATACCAATTTTCATGCTAATTGGATGTAATTTACCATTTGATATAAAACTCATATTTTATGCATTATTTTAAACTACTAAAACTTGAATTTAGACAATTGATTGATGACATGACTATTAATCTTTGATCACCTTGAAATTTTGTAAGTATGAAAAATATATAAAGATAATGTAATCTAATGGTAGATTTGTCAAAATTCACATCGAATTAAGTAATATAGGGTTGGGTTCGAGTTACACTTGACGTAACTCTAAAAAATGTTACACCACCTAATAACTTATTATTGAATTCATATTTTGAAAATCCAACCGTTGGATTACATTTTCTATATGTTCTTAACATGCATGCCAATCAGATGTAATTTATCATTTGATCTATAAACTTATCTTTTATGCATTATTTTAAACTATTAAAACTTGAATCTAGACAATTGATTGATGACGTTGCTATTAATCTTTAATCACCTTAACAACTTGTAAGCATGAAAAATATATGAAGATAATGTAATCTCACGATAGATTTGTCAAAATTCACATCAAATTAAGAAATATAGAGTTGAGTTCAAGTTACATCTGATGTAATTATAGAAAATGTTACACCACCAAATAACTTATTATTGAATTCATATTTTGAAAATCCAACAATTGGATTACATGTTATATATGTTCTTAACATGCATGCCAATTTGCATTCCAATTGGGTGTAATTTACAATTTGATCTTTAAACTCATCTTTTATGGGTTATTTTAAACTACAAAAACTTGAATTTAAACCATTGATTGATGACATGACTATTAATCTTTGATTCCCTTAAAATTTTGTAATCATGAAAAATATATGAAGATAATGTAATCTAACAATAGATTTGTCAAAATTCATATTGAATTAAGAGATATAAGATTAGGTTCAAGTTATATTTGATGTAACTCTAAAAATTATTACACTAACCAATAACTTATTATTGAATTCATATTTTGAAAATCCAACCGTTGGATTACATGTTCTTAACATGCATGCCAATATTCATGCCAATCGGGTGTAATTTACTGTTTGATCTTTAAACTCATCTTTTATGCATTATTTTAATGGGAATAATTTTTTACTCACTTTTGAGAGAGAGAGAGAGAGAGTACAAAAGGTTAACATTCTTGAATTTTAGACTACCATTTTGAAGTTGAAAGTGATATAATTTTTTTTGGGTACAATTGTTTAGAAAATAAGGACAGACTTCTTATATAAGATATATATATATATATATATATATATATATATATATATATGTAATGTTTTTCTTTTTAGATTGTAAACAAAAGGTTCATCTAAAGAATACAAAGTTCTATATGTTTATCTATTTCTTTTTATTTTTCTTTGAATTTTATAATTACTTTTATCTCCAAAGAAAATTAATGTTTTAATGATTTTTTGCGAAGACCAATTATGGCCCTCGCAAATAATTTAGTATTAATGAGGGTATATTTTTAAATCATACAAAAAATAAACTTTTTGTAAGTAATTTTTATTGTTCTTCAGAAATAATTTGGTGGGAACATTTCCCTCCAAATTTTTTTACATTTTAATGATTATTTGTGAAAGTCGATCCTGTCACTTGCAAATAATTTAGTATTAGTGAAGACATTTTTTTAACGGTCTCAAATAATACACTTTTTATGAGAGATTTTTAATTGTCCCTCGCAAATAATATGAAGGGAAAATTTTTCTCTAAAATATTAGTATTTGTGACGACTACAACACATAATTGGGACAGCTTTTTTTGTTGGTCACAAATATTTCACATTTTACCAAGTATTTACAAAGGCTTTATTTTTCCATCACAAACTTTTGTGGTTCACTTGACTTTTCCAAGTATTTTTTTAAAAAGAGTTACCGGAAATGTTTCATGTACAAAGGGTTAAATATAATTTTGGATACATTGAAAGTCAAAGCATGCAATTTTAGGACTTGGTTTCTGCAATGCATTAAGACTGCACCCCAAGTTCCATTTTGATGTCTAGAGTTTTGTAGCTTAATTTGTTAGCACCTCTTGATGTTTCCAAATAAGATATCTAAGATTCAAATCCCCTATCCCCCAATTATCAAATTATAAAGTTAGAAAAAAGAAAAGAAAAAGGTTAACGTATCTCCTCTTGTTTCTTAATCATAATTAGCTTTGATTAACATTATGTTTTTCTATAGAAAATGTTTAGTAGATCACCTGGTTTTCCTGTGGTTGAACAGTCAAATGTGGGAGTAGACAATTTTAAAGACTTTGATAAAAATGCTGATAGGACTATATTTAGAGGTGATATATGTGGACCAATTGCTGAATCGATGAAAGAATCGATGTTCAAACTAGTCATTCTCAATTGGCGTAATGCATTTGATGGGTTAAACCGTTAAAGGAAACAAATGATTACAAGTTTCTCTCTGCTGCTGGTTCTCTTATGAAAAACATGGTAATTGTTAATCCAACTCAGAGTTGTGTTACTTATCTAGAAAAACTTTTGTTACGCACACTGGCTCTGCTAGACTGACAATATATTCTTCAGTAGTAACTGGCCCCTCGTAAACTTTTCTTAGATGATGGTTATTTGTATATACTTTCCTTACACGACAGAAGGTTTGATTTTTTTGAAATGACTGAAGGGTTGCATTTAACTTTGGGAGTAGTCAAACTTGTTTAAGTCACTGAAGGTAAGACAAACAATCTGTAGATAACATCTATGGTGTCAGCCTAATCCAGTTTTTTCCACAGGATACATATACATAATATTCTATCTACTCTAGTTCATCTTGTCCTATCCAGGCATCCAACTGTGTTTTATACAGAAACAGACACTCTAAGTTATATACACATTTCTTATTGTAAAAATAGTGTATAATGTCTATTTATTATCAGGTGGAATTTATTTGTTGGTTTGCAAATTGCTGTTTGTAAGATGTACCACTTGTTAATTGGGACACTAGCCTACATTTCATACATAGTATAACAGACATTACAAATCTTCTTCGCACTTTAGAATCCACATTAAAATATAAATCCAAACTGCCCTTGTTGAGATACTTCTCTACAAGTTAGTGATATTGAGTAACCTTGTGATGTCCTTCCTAACTGGTTTTATCTATAGAGGCTTGCACTCTTTTTCAGATAGTCTTCCTGATATAAAAGGAACTCCAAGATATTTAACAGGCAGCTTCCCTTCTTTAAATTGAAGAAAGTCTAGGATTCCTTGTTTTAAATGTGCAGGAACAGCAGCAAGAAAATTTTCACTATTTGTAGGATTTGCTCTAAGGCCTAATATTATTTTGAAAGCCTCAATAGAATCTAGAAATATAGTAAGAGAATGGATATTAGCACTTGAAAATAGCATCAAGCCGTCTGCAAAAAAGAGATGAGTGAGTTTTAGAGCTTCACATATAGGATGAAATCTAAATGCAGAGGCGCTTGAGATAGCTGATTGCAACATTCTTGAAAAGACTTCCATTACCAATACAAATAAGTGAGGAGATAACGGATCCCCTTGAATTATCCCACAAGGCTGCCATTGCAAGCAATAGAGAATTTTGGTGTGATAATACACTCCCTGGCCCAAGAAACAAATTTAGGGGGAATTCCAATAGAAATAAGGCATTGAAGAAGGATGTGTCACTCAACTGAGTCATAAGCTTTCATAAGATCAACCTTCAAAGTACATCTTGGATGGCCCTTCCCCTTGTGGTAGTTTCTAATAACTTCCTGCATCAGTAGAATATTTTCTGCAATGTTTCTTACAAACACAGTTTGATACTACCCAACTATGGAATTTAAGCAAGGCTCAAATCGATTTGCTAGAATAGTAGTGATACACTTGTACACAATATTACAGCAAGAGATGGGTCTAAAGTCACCCATTTTTGAAGGATTAGGCCACTTAGGGATCAAAGATAAAATAGTTGCATAAACCTCACCCAAAAGCCTTCTTGAAAGAAAGAAAGATCGGATTGCAGCAACCACATCTGTACGCACCACATCCCATGCTTTTTTGAAGAAATGCGCATTAAAACCATAAGGCCAAGGGCTTTGTTTCCATCCATGCTAAAGATAACCTTCTTAACCTCAATCTCAGTAACTTCAGATTTCATAGCTAACTTATGACAATCTGAGACTTCAAAATTAAAAAGTCAAGATATGAATGAAGAATTCATATTATTGAAAGTTTGAATGTCGGGCATTTACTAAATGTATAAAGAGACAAGCAATAAGATACAAATCACATGTATAATGTTTTTTTTTCCTCTCAAAAAAAAAAAAAAAAAAAAACACAATGTATTTATAATGCAAATCAACATGACCAGTCCCAATAATACATATAATCATATAAAATGGTTCTGTCCCTTATCTGTTTTGACTTAAAAAAGAGATATTGATGCCAATGATATTACACATGTTGTTCATCAACTGAAAGTTGATCCAAATTTCAACTAATTAAGGGTATGGATTTAGGAAGCTTAATTTGCAAGTTCAGGAGAGTTTTTTTTATCCTGCACACTATTTATTCACAGCTTAAGGAAGTTATTTACACGCATCTAGTTGATCTTTAAGAACTCAGATTTTGTATTCACAGTTTCACACATCATCATGATAATAGCATGTGATCTTATGAAAAAAAATAACGTTATTAATTGCTTGGTTCTTTTCTTCATAAGTTACCCCTTAATATAACCTTCCTAACTGCAATTCAAGCCAACTAAACTAGCTAACTGATAATGAAGTACAATTGAAATAATCTGCTAACTCTTCCTAAAGTAAATCGGTAACTGAGACTCAAACATGGTCCATCTCTAAATTCGAATTTCATTATAAAGTCAATCATCCTAATTAATTTCAATAGAACTCATTAGAAGCCCATCCATAATACACTAGCCTCATCACATGTGCTTCGTGTGTGACACGGTTTAAAAAAAAAAAAAAATTTCATAGTGTCATAATATTTCATTCATTCCAATTTGAGGTTTACTTATGCATTTGGAAATACGAATATAACCAAGAGTGTCATGAGGCTAGCTTCAAAAAATCAACAAATATTTCACATTTATTTTGTAGCAAAAAAAAACAAAAAAACCTTTGTTTTTATTTTATATATATTATAATTTTATTTTGAGAATCTAATTTATAAGTAGATAAAATAATTTGAAAATTAACAGGAGAGTTATCTTATTTTTTAGGCAATATTTTAGTAGGAGTTAGAATTGTATTTTTACCAAATTGTCATTTAGTTTTGTATTTAATTAAATATAGGAGTATAGGGCATTTTTGAACCAAAAAAATGATGTCAAACAGAGGAAAGCCCTTAAATAGTACTGTAGTATATTACACGTTTATTTTGTAGAAAAAAAAAAAAACCTATGTTTTTATTTTACATAAGAGTGACCTTATTTTTTAGGCAATAATTTATAAGTAGATAAAACAATTTGCAAATTAACAGAAGAGTGACCTTATTTTTTAGGCAATATTTTAGTAGGAGTTAAAGTTATATTTTTACTAGATTGTCTTTTAGTTTTGTTTCTAATTAAAATTAGGGGTATAGAGACATTTTTGAATAAAAAAAATGAGGATCCTAAACAGAGGAAGCCCCTTAAATAGTACTTTTTGTATTAAAAAAAGTGTTTTTATTTTAGGACAAAATTTAGGTATAGTACTTTAGGTGCCATTCATTGAGTTCTCTTCTTAAGATTTAGTCATGTGACTACTTAACTAAAACATACACTTTCATCTCACGAGAAAAAATTCACATGATAGAATTTTAAAAAGGAACCTAAGAAACAACACTTAAATACTGTACATAAGTCTTGCTGTTTATTTATATATATATAATTTTTATTTTTTAAATCTAATTTATAAGTGGATAAAGCAATTTGAAAATCAACAGAAAAGTGACCTTATTTTTTAGGCAATATTTTAATGGGATTTGTATTTTTACCGGATTGTCCTTTAGTTTTATTTATACTTAATCATAAGGGTGTAGGAATTTTTTGAACAAAAAAAATGAGGATCCCAAACAGAAAGAGTCCCTTAAATAGTAGTAATACATTATAAATATAAGCAACATTAAGACTACGTTTGTCTTAATCATTTTGATGAATAGTCTCTTTTTAAGAATCCCAGAGTCCATGAACAATAAGATTAAGCAATACATAAACAAAGTCAAACATGTACAAGCACAAATTAAAACACAAGACCCAGTTGGGGAAAAATGCAAATCCTAATGACATTGCAACTTAATCCCCAAACAAGAAATTGTTAATCCCAAAATATACGCAATTCAAATCATCAATAATGAGTTTCAACGTGTCAAGAGCAATCTTATTTCGGAGACCAAATCCATAGAGAACGACGAGAGATAGTGGGTTTCAGTGGAAGAGAGAAAGAATTGAGAGGAAGAGAGAAAGTCATGGGTTTGAGATTAGAGATGAGTTTATGTGGGTTTAAGATTTTGAGTTGCCTGAAACGTAAAAGCACCCACTCAAATATTTTATTTAAATTTAAATTTGAAATAAAACCCTAATTGCTTGTGAAGTTATAAGAATTCCGTTAATAATGTGTCAACATTTAATTGGTTGATCTGTAGTGCTGATTATGTAATAATTTTCCCTTTTCTTGATATGGACAAATATATTTAATGTTAAAAAAATGAAGTTTTTTTTTTTTTCTTGAAAAATGTCAAGATTACAAAAAGAAAGTTGAATACTGATTTGAAAGAAATATTAGAATACTATGATTAGATTAGAAGAGGGTATATATAATATACCGACTATTCAACTTACTATGAATTATACACCACAACCAAATGGTGTTTTTAATTAAAGATATAATAGAACCTTAGTAAGAGGGAAAGGAAAAGGACAATAGATACACCATTTATTTCTCTTGTTATGAATATCCCCCTTACTTATCTCTATATATTAAGAGAATTCAGAAAGTTAATTATATTTTTAAAAAATGTAAAAAATACCCATAATTTAATTAGATAATTCTTATTCTTAAAAAATAAAAAATAGGGTTAAAATTTTAATTCAATAAAATTCACAAAAAAATACCAAATAATTTTTTTTTTCTATTCATGAAAAAAAACTTTTTTCCTAAAAATTAACACTCTATTTGAATATATATATTACACACGTTTAATACATTTGTTCCTAAAAACTAACGCACGCTAAACCTAGCAGTTTACTTATTTTTAAAAATCTATTTTTGTATAACCTCGTTAACAATAAATAAATTCAAATTAAAAAATTACACTAATTTTTTATAATCACGTGTTCTAGTTGGGCATCTTTTATTTCTTGGTATTATTCAACACAGAAAACAAAAAAGAAGATGAAAAAGGAAAAAGAAAAAAAAGAGGGTTCTTTAAGGATATTGCTAGATTTGACAATGTAAACTTTTCCATAAACCTAAAGCTTCATACCATCAGGTACGGCACCATCCTTTCATCAGTTTTTTTTTGGTGAAAATCCTTTCATCAGTTGAATTGCAACAAATGTGGGCCGTAGCATACCAAGACCTAGTTAACAAATCGTTTTTGACCAAATTAAATGAAAAGGGACATGTAACTTATTTATTTGTTTCTCAGTTGTACCTCCCTTTTAAGAAGACTTTTGATATGTTTATCAGAAAAAAAAAAAAAAAAAAACTTTTGTTATCAATCATAAATAGGGGTCAATTCCTTTTAATTATAATATTTTTAGATCGAACAATTAGGATTGTATAGTAATTAAATATAAACAGGTGTAGAAAGAGTACATTCATATGAGTTAATACTTTTAATGAGCTTAAACATTATTGAATTTTTATGATATAGCCTTCGGTTCAAATTCTTGGAAAGTCCCACAGTATAGTTAAGTATAGATTTTGATAGGTTTATTTTGGGTGTCCTAATCTAATAGTATATTTGTTTATTATCAACTGAACTAATTGGCAACTGTACATGACACAAGCCATATGTTTTATTAGTCCATAAGAAAGTATATTTTATGTTTTCTATGACACAAGCCAGATATTTTATGTTTTCCTATATGAAGAGATAGCTTATCTCAAAATATGTAATATGTTTGACATATGGTACATTATAGATTTTGGATTTTAGTTTGCTCGATTCATGACATGTTATAATATTGGGTTGTAGTTTGATGGGGAAAAATAAAAAGGAAAAAGCAAAAAGAAAAGAAACGAAGTTGCTGTGGAGGAGATAAAACACTTTTGGACGATTTGAACAAATTGGTTTCTCTTTTCATTTTCTTTTGTCCCTTTTGTTTTCGAGGCAATGTTGGTCGCTTAGTCCCCTTGTTTTATGCTTATCCTTTGGCCCCATTTGAACTATTTTTTAAAGCACAATAGTCTACATTCAATACATCTATAGATTCTATACAACTTATATTATTACACACTAGTAGTAGTACACACCATGATTTGTACTTAATCCTATGATTATGGTTAATCTATTGTTAATCTCTTTATAACTTAATAGACTCTTTGTAGTACAATAGTTTCGTATTGTAAAAATGTAACCTTTTACAATTTTCTGTTGTACATATATCAGTAATTAAAGTAGTGGCGGAGCCACTAAAGGGCCAAGTGGGCCCAATGGTCATATCCTCCTCAAAGCACATAATTTAAATAATAATAATAATAATGTATATGTTGAAATTTTTTTAATAAATATATTAGATGGCTCATTCAATTATGTGTGTCTGAAAAAAGTATTTGAATAATGCTTAAAATAGTTCATATCCCATAATATTTTTCCAATGATGTTAACTCTACAATTAGGTCTCTCCAAATCCACCCGGACCCGAAAAAATCTAGCTGGCCATATCACTACCCGATTCGATTAGGCAAGAGAAACTGGCTGCAACAGGCTTGTGTGAAGGAAACCCAATTAACATGGGTCGAGTGGCTGGTGTTATAATTTGAAACCCGTAAAAATCGACTAGTCCAAAAATTTTAAAAAATGTTGCCTTTGAATATTGGTCATCTTCTAATTACGTGTCTAGATTACTTCATTCAGATGATTGACATGTAGCATTATCTCATCCCTTCAAATCCAGGAATTGAAATTTCATTTCATTTATTAGATCTCTCTCTTAAGGCTCTCGCTCACTCGATCATGGCATGGTGAATGAGAGAGTGATCAATGACCATGCAGCACAACCCATTTCTTTTCTGATTAATCTTCTAAAATCCCCTTTGTGGATGATGTCTCTCTTCACCATTTGTGATGATTTGTTTCCCAAATTATTTGGTTTCGTGTGTGGGATTTGTATTACTAGATTTGAGAATTTTTTTTTTTGTTGGATTTGGGATTTAATTTAATTGATCTATAATATGTATCATGGATTTTAGGGATGACAATTTTTTCCCGCCCCGCTTGACCCGCCCTTCCCTGTTTCGCCTCGTGCAGGTTTTCCCCGCCCCGCAAAGATGATGGGGCGGGGATGGGGCGAGATTTTAGACCCACACCACGGGGCGGGGCGGGGCGGGGCGGGGCGAGGATGGAATACACTTTTCAGACCCACCTCGCCCCGCCCCACCCCGCGTTAATAAGGATTAAATTGTACTTTTTTCATACTTTAAAATCCTACTATTTAAACAAAAATATCATTAGCTTATTTTATTCTACTTAACATGGTTCTACCTCTTTTTTCTCTCAAGCAAAGTTGAAAATAAGGTATCAATTTTTTTTTTTTTGTCTTTCAGTTCATGATTCATATGTCTATCTCAACTTACTTTTCATCATTAACATAATATGAGATTTTTGTGTTATATTATGAGATTTTTGTTGTGACATTGTCTTGTTAAATATTTAGATAATATTATTTAGTTTTTGCTAAAAATTAGTTTGATTTGATAGGAAAAAATTATTTATAATTTCATGTATATTTTTAATATTGAAACATGTTATTTTATTTGAAAAAATGGTAGTAGTTATAGGGAAAATTAACAAGAAATAAAGTTTGCGATGTAGGGCGGGGCTTTGCGGGTCTTCGTAGGGCCTTAAGGGGCGGGGATGGGTAAGAAATTTTCCCCGTCATGCGGGGCGGGGCAGGGCGGGGATGGGGCAAAAAAAATCTATATGGGGCGGGGGTGAAGATCTCATCCTTCGGCCCCGCCCCGCCCCATTGCCATCCCTAATGGATTTGGAGTTTGACTGTGATTTTTGAGATTTATTAGTTAAATATTTCCTTATTATTTTTCTCTCAAATTTTGTGATTTGAATAAAATATTGTCCAAACAATTTTCGACCGATCACCCGAAGTAGTTGGTGGTCTATGATGGGTCCAAGACTTCCTCACCTGACATGAGCAAGGTGAGTGACGGTTTTACCATCAACCAAAACTCACCCAACCTACGGACACCCCTATTTACAATGAATTAAAATAAAATAAGAATAGCATGACTTAATTCTCTCAAGAGTTATGGCTTAACTGAAAAAATAGAATAAATCCACGTTCTTTTCTTTATGCTATGCTTAAGTAATTAAGGCAAGATAGCTTGTTTTTTATTCTACACTTTGCTTTTGATTAAAGACGGAGAAAGATGCAATATTTTTCTTAGTCTTAGAACATATATATTAAGTTTGGTTGACTCTTTCTTTATACATTTATTAGTTTTAAAATTACTTCATTTACATGTTCAAAACGTCTGTAATTTTTTTTACATTGTTATTATTATTTTCTTTTATATCATGTGTGTCCAAAACTAATTGAGAGTGCTTGATGACTATTCCTCCAAGCATGTGTAAAATTCTCTTGTCTCACACACATCATATAATTATTATGAGGAATTATCTTTATTCCCAAGATACTGGTTAGGAGTTTTGGAACTAAGTCCACTAGACGACCAGTGTTGGTGACATAGCCCACAATAGTTTTCGTCATTCTGATTGTTGTTTTCACTTTCGTCCTGCCACTCACAAATCATGATACCTTCATCTACTGATATTATTATTCAAGTTACCAGTACAACCATAACATCTAGCAATAGAAACCATCGTCTATCCACTGCCCGTTGCCATATATATATGGTGTCAAATTGTCTAAATTGACAAATTGAGAGATGTTAGAGATTTTAGTTTGAGGGAGATGTTAGAGATGTTAGTCTAAATTCAATGTTATTTGTACAACTTGTTCTACTACATCACTTGTACTGAACATCATAACTTATACTACAATTAATTATGGTTAGTTTAGAACTAGTCTCTCTCTATATACTCTTAGTAGTTTTTTGTTGTAACCTAATAATTTCATATACTAATAAGATTTTGTGCGTGTTGGCATGAACAGTAAACTGAACCAAAATAATAATCTTTCACTTCGGGTCTTAATTTATGCTTTCTCTCTCACAATGTTCTCTATTCCATAAACAATTCCAATATAAATGAATAGAAAGTCGAGTCCCTCTTTTTCCGTCGTGGTCTGCGAGCAAGTGAGCAACTATGCTATCCCTCACCATTAAAACAACAAGTGGTTGGTCCTTCTCAAAAAAAAAATAATAAAATAAAAAATAACAAATAGTTGGTGGCATCTAATCTAACGTAAATACTATATTCCAGATTATTAATCAAAAAGAGTGCCGCTGAATGGGGACCATTATTAACATATTAGTGTTTTCTTGAGGTCCAGTTTATTAAAATAATTAAACATTTCTCTTTCTTTTTGGTGAGCTTTAAAACATCTATATCTTATTAGAAATGATGAAGATCACTAATGTTTGAAAGTTAAAACACAGGTAAAATCGCTTATAGATTCAGAATCTAATCCTTAATTGTTATAAAAAGTTCATTGGCTCACAACACAAAGTCCTCACATACACGTGCTTGTGCACGTTTAATCTTATTTCCTTAATAAGTTTCATTATCATTGACAAATCCAAATCATTTACTAATTCATTTTTTTGCTCTATAGTTGTGGATTAAAACCAAGTAAACCCTGTTCAAGTTTCACCTCAATGTATCTTTCAGTACGTAATTAATTATTATACACCACAAAATGAGGTACCTCTCTCTCTCTCTCTCTCTCTCTCTCTTCATTGGCCTAATAAAAAATTAAAACCCAAAAAAACATTATTATGTTTTTGGGGTCAAGCACGATGC
Source organism: Castanea mollissima (assembly GCA_014183005.1). Taxonomy (NCBI): domain Eukaryota; kingdom Viridiplantae; phylum Streptophyta; class Magnoliopsida; order Fagales; family Fagaceae; genus Castanea; species Castanea mollissima. The sequence goes on from JACAVU010000003.1 coordinate 53,227,944, forward strand.
ATCCTTGGACATAGACATATACATCAAACAATTCACCCCATTTTACTTTACTTTTTAAAAAGCTCTTTAGAAAATAAATTAAACTAAACCACCAATCAAGAACATAATCTATAAATAATATTTTATTTTTATTTTTTTCAATACAAGTTTACTTTTTTGGTTGAGAACAAATGGGAATGGCTGCTTCTGCTACACCCTTTTATCTCTTTCCTTCTTCTCTTCCCTATTTCCCTCCTCATCTCTCTGCACCTCTCCGATTCCCCTTTTTCTTTTCTTTTACTCTAGGGTTTTCAATCATCATGATCTCTCATTTTCTTTAAAAAAACAACCTTAAAATACTAAACCCCACTAATTATTATTAATATTCTTAATTTCACTTTACATTTTTTACTATAATTTTTTTTTTCTCTTTTGGTTTTTTGTGTTTTCTCTCTCTCTTTCTATAGAGCTTTAGCTCAATCTGTGTATGGCTGGCTTAGACTTGGGCTCAGCATCTTCTCGCTTTGTTCAACACCTTAACCTCCAAAGACAACACAACAACGATGACGACCATGAAGAAAACGACCACAACAACAACAATATTCCACAAGAGCTCGAGCTGGTCAACCCTAACCCCACTGATTCAGGCGATATTGGGGGTCGCAGACCAAGAGGTAGACCTCCAGGTTCCAAAAACAAGCCAAAACCTCCTGTGATAATCACCAGAGAAAGTGCAAACACTCTCCGAGCTCATATCTTGGAAGTCACAACCGGCTGCGACGTGTTTGACTCCATCGCCACCTATGCTCGCAAGCGTCAACGTGGGATCTGTGTTCTAAGTGGGACGGGCACCGTCACAAACGTAAGTCTCCGGCAACCCTCTGCTTCTGGCGCCGTTGTCACGCTACCAGGCCGTTTCGAGATACTATCACTGTCAGGTTCTTTCCTACCACCTCCTGCTCCGCCTGGCGCCACTAGTTTGACCATATATTTGGCTGGAGGACAAGGGCAAGTCGTCGGAGGTAACGTCGCCGGAGCTTTGATCGCCTCGGGACCCGTTATCATCATTGCTTCGTCGTTCACTAATGTGGCTTATGAGAGGTTGCCGTTGGATGAGCAAGAAGAATCATCGCTACAGCAAGATCAGCAGCAGCAGCAAATCTCACAATCTTATGGTGGTGGTGGAATTAATAATCAGTTTCCGGACCCGTCTTCGGGGCTGCCGTTCTTTAATCTGCCGCTTAATATGCCGAATGGTGGTCAGTTATCCGGTGATGGTTGGGCTGGGAACTCGGGTGGACGGCAGCCTTATTAATTGACCTAATTTTGGTCAGGAGAATTAAGGTTAGGGCATCCCTTTTAGACCTCAAAATCTTTGTACAATTACTAATCATGTACCGTGTACTTGCTTGTTTAATTTGTTGTGTTTGTTAATGGTTGTGAACTTTGGTTTCTGACTTTCTGAGATGGATTTTGAAGTGGATGTTGATCTTTTATGGATGGAACTTCTTTTTTCTTCATTAGAAGATGTGGTTTGATCAGCTAATTTCTGCTCACTGACCATCATGGAATAAGTAATATATTTAGTATTATAGTGTATAAATAATCTATAACCAAGCCACATAATCTATCTAAAGGTTCTTCCAAATTTTAAGCGGTTGAGAAAAATGAGTGAATATATTATATCTAATTGAATAGTATTTTTTTAATAGGATATCTAATTCAATCTTGAAGGGTCAATGATGAACTTGTCTTTAAATCTTAGTAAAGAATGTATACTTAGATTAAATAAGATTTTGTCTTTGTTTTTTGAAGATTAAATAAGATTTCAACTCCAAAGATAATTGTTATATCCATGTGATCTTGGTGGACCTGCGAGTTAATAATAATAATTATTATTATTATTATAGTAATAAATAAAATGCTGACCAACTTTAATTTATCTCCCTCCATCACAATCTTTATATATCTCCCTTAAATCGCTCAAGATAAAATCTAGGAACGTTCCTAATATTCAGGAAAGTCTGTCTATGGAATTGATTTTTTTTTTTTTTTTTTTGTGGACCAAGACTTGTTTGCTGTTGGAACAATTCTTGTAATAATTTGGATGATATTCTCTTGGACCAAACATTTCTAGGCATCACTTGATCGTTATTTTGATAAACTGACTCAAAAATTCATTGAAAAAAAAATAAGAACAAAAATAAAATAAGATCCGTTAGATCACATCAGTTCCAGGAGTTCAACCAAAGAAGGGGAAATTTTGTGACGATATCACTTATGTTATGTCACTAAAATTTCTTAGGCAGTCGCACTTTGGTTATTTCCCTTAATCACCATTTTTTGGGGGTATTTGGTGTGTCTACCCTTCAAGAAATACTGTGTGTACAAAATGAATTATTATATGTATCTATATAAACTTATGTTATTATTATTAGGCATTCTCTATTGAGCAATTATATGTAGTTTGCTCTTGTTAAGCTCGAGGAAATTGGGGGCGAGGGCTAGCTAGTTTGTAAATGATCAATTAGGCCATTTGATGCCATGGCCTTTTTTAAGAAGTCATATTCATTTACTTAACGAAAAGTATTTCTAATTTCTTTGCATATATTAAAGGTTGTAACTTTTCATCATAACTACTTTATTCTGGGGATAACTGCATTTAAGACAATGTTCAAATGATAAGAAAACTTAGAAGAAATGTTGAGCAGAATGCTCTTTAGTGGATGAGCTAACTTTGATAACTAGATTGAGTGTATAACGTTCAATCTTTTATGACCATATAGATTAGATGTCAACATTCTTTTCTTTTTTTTGAGAAAGAGATGTCAACATTCTTAATGGGAGGAATAAACTAAATTCAAATTTATTTAACCTTCCAGAATATAAAGGTTCAAATTTTAGAGTGAGAGAATTAGTGACAAAACACTTCTAGAAGACAGCTATCTATATTTTTAAGCTTCAAAACAATCGTAGAATGTTTTGATATCTATTAACTTACCTTTTTCTCTCATCAAATCCTCTTTGTATATATTTTATGCCCTACATATAATTGTAACCTTATTTTAGATTTATAGGCAGTGATGTAACACGAATTCAACAAGTGAAGAAAATAAAAATAAACCAAGAATTAGTAATTAAAGTTGCTTGAAACCAATACCAAGTATATAGAAAACAAATCTAGGAATCAGTACAGATTAAGATTGAATGGAGTCAGGAGAAAAGTCTCAATTCCATGTTATTCATCAAATTCAACATATCCTATAATGTTAATTTGGAGCCTTTAAGTAGACCTCAACAAATAAGGATAGGAAAAAAAAGGTAATAAATTACACCAAATTTCATAAATATAACTAATTCAATAAGAGTAGAAAATAACAGTAAACCTAGGGAATCAAACACCTAAGGAGGCTAAAAAGAAACTCAACATGTCCCATGATATCTTTCTGGAGCCTTAATAGAGTTTACAAGGTTAGAGCATTCCCTTTAGGCGATGTAATACCCTAGAAAATTCAAAATCATTTTCTAGTAAACCTAGGGAATCAAACACCTAAGGAGGCTACAAAGAAATTCAACATGTCCCATGATATCTTTTTGGAGCCTTTAAGTAGAGTTTACAAGGTTAGAGCATTCCCATTAAGTGATCCAAAATCCTAAAAAATGCAAAATGCATAACATTTGTTAAGGACATATTTTATATAATTGGCTAATCCTTTAACACAATGCATTTTACTTATAATTGGATAGATCTAGGATGAGTTTAGTACTTCAAGAAACATATTGTTTAAGCCAAGTATTAAAGCTATGAAGATTAGACCAAGAAATAAGTGAATAAAAACTATTCATTAAATCTCAACAGATACCTCGACAAAAAACCTATTGAGACTTAATGAAAGAAGTTCGACAGAAGCTAAATCTATCAAGACTTACGAAATTAGACCTTCTAGATTTGATTTTCGGCCCATGCTTGTATTTTTGTGTAGGGTTTCTTTTCTCACAACTCTAGACATATATATGGCTCATTTTAAAGGTCATCACATATGCATTGAATGGGTATGCACATAGAGAACATATGAAAAAGTGACCGAGTGTCTTATTCTCTCTGTAAGAAATTATTGCGTCTTTTGCTCCTTAGAGTTTTGTAACCAAATACTTCTTGATCTTCATTGTTGATGAAGTGAAAAATTTTGCAGTCAACAACATTTTCTTCAAGTTGCTGGAATTAGTCATGTATTGGGATCTGTGCATCATTGATTAGTCACATATTGAGATTCGTGCAAAAATGTGACGTTCATATATTGAAGAGTTTAGAGATTCTAAAGCGGTAGAACGCTTCGGCTATAAGTTCATTTACGGAGATTGTAGAACCTAGGGACAAAAGTTTTGTACTAGATCTAAAACTTTTCTTTATTATAGTGGATTGCTTTTCAAGAAGGTTTCCTCCCAGGTTTTTACAGTGAAACTAGTTTGTTTCATTGGTTTTCCTAAGTCATTATATCTTATCTTATTTACTATTCCGTTGTGCATGATATTGATGTTTATTTGCTTTAACAAGGTTAATTCATAATAAATTTAATTAACAACTTGAATTTAAAACTTGTTAATTCTATCAACCGATGTCTAAATTTCCTAACAATATTATTCACACAAATGCACACACAAAAAAAAATGCTCCATCCAGTGAGGCATTTTACATTTGAATTTTACAACTTGCTATAGTGTCATGCACATTTACGTGCCGCTGTAGCAACATGTAAATTGTTTTTATTGTTATTTTATTCTTTCTTTTGTTCTTTGCCCCTTTCTCCACTTTCTTACACTCTCTCTCCTCTTCGAATACTTCCTTAAACACCGGAGTTGCAACTATTGCATGTGGTGGTCATTGCCGGTAGTCTTAGGGTGGTGTGAGTTAGGTAGTCACTAGGTTGTTGTGATAGTCGTTGGTGTTGGTGGTCGTCGGCATTTGCGTCAACATGTTGTTACATTTTGTAGATCTAGGTTATCTTGGTGAGTTTCTCATCTCTGAATTTTTTTTTTTTTTTGTATGTTGTTAGTGGTCATTGACATTAGTGTGGGTTGTTGCTGGGTCAAAGGCGGGTTTAGTTTTGGATTTTGGATCTTGGTGGTAGTTGATTTCATCGTGAGGTGGTGGTGTTTTGAGCTCAGTTGCTATTGTTGGTATGGGCAGAAATAATCAAATATATTATTTTGATGTGATGGAATGTAAAATAAAGAACGAGATGTAGGGTATGTTGTAAAAATGGTGGTGTAAAATAGATAATGTATTTTTTTTTGATAGGTAAAATGCTTCTTTTTTTTTTTTCTTTCTTTCTTCTTTCTTTCTTTTTTTTTTTTTTTTTTTTTTTTTTTTTTTTTTTTTTTTGCATTTCTAGATGAGAATGCACTTACAACAAACAAGGAAAGAAAAAAAATATTATCAATTAAATTAAATTAAAATATAAATCAAAATAAAATGTATTACTATTAATTTTGGTTGCATCCCATGCATCATTTTTTCTTGGTTGGAGAAAACTTCACCTCAAATTTAAAGTATTTAATAATAAAAGATGTTGAGCTTGACATGCACCAACTCTTGAAGCACTTTCGATAGTACTAAAAGGAAAAAGTTTCAGTTCTATCAATGAAAATGCATTTAAATGATAAAATTAATGGGTGAATCAATAATGCATAATATATAATATTATCTTGATACATAAGAACCATAATTGTATAATACCCTTTTCACTTCATGTACTATGAATTTTTTTGTTTTTTTGTTTTTTTTTTCCAAATAATGTGCACCATGGAGATTTGAAGAGTAACGGATGCATCAAACTTATTTTCACATGTGCACCCTCTAATAATTTTTTTCTCTTGTTGCACTTTCTCCTTTTCAAGTTGTGACTCTTTGTTTCTCCAAAAATTTAAAAAAAAAAAAAAAAAGTTTTGACTCTTTAATAGGCAATATTAGGTCTACATATGGTTGACTCTTGGCCTAGGGCTATTATAAAAAGGCCCCCTTATTGCAATTATTATTTTCCTGTAAAACGATACTTAAATTTAAATTTGATAAATAAACTAAAGATAAATTATATCACAAGATCTTCTTATCAAAAAAGAGATGAGAGCATGCTTACTAGATGCAAAAACTTAAGTAGTAATTGTGTATCTTAAAAGGCAAGAATAGTGGTTTTTAAATTTAGAACAATTATAATATAGAAAGTTAAATAAAGGTTATTTACATAATATTAAATATTAAAATTTTCACTTAAATTTATCATCTTAGGTCTTGAGTCGGTCTTGGGTTTACTACACATGGTTTAAGTTGTATTAATTCTACATATGTCGGTACTTGTGTTTCATTTTTAGAATTAGGCTTTGATGGTACTTTATTTTCCTCATCACCAAGATCTTGTTACTATTGTCACTTGTGTAGGAGTCTGTAATTTTATTGTCATCCTTAGAACTAGAACCTATGTGAACACCTTGATATTTATTGGGGTAAATATCTCTTGATGGGGTTGGCGTTTATATTTTTTTCTAAGTTCTTCTTTCATTTCTTTTCAATCAGTTGTCACAAACTGGTGCCTTCCAAGTAGATTATTACCATACCAAAAATCCTTAGCTCTACTTATGAGTTTCAATATTCTATGAGTAGAATGTGTGTTGTATCAAGACTCTAAAGCATTTTTTTATTATTTTTTAGAATCAACCTCTAAGAAAATAAATGTCACAAAAAGAATAACAAGTAAATGTATGAGAGAGAGACTCATACATTCCCCACAATTAGCTCTCTGCCCTTTTAGTTCAATTAACAGATTCCTTATGTTGATGTTGCTTAATATGGATTTAGGGTTGTGCATTTTCAGCAAGATATACTTCTCAAAACATAGATAGTAAGCCGTAATTTAATGAGTGGGCAAGTTATGGCTGCTTTATGTTATCCGGGTGTCATCACTAACTTGCATTTTGTAATTCCCAGAACACCGAAGTATGGATTATAATGGATTAGTAAGCAATATATAAACCATAAATGCAAACTAGCATTGTAAATAAATAAACAAAGTTATAATGGAAAACATAATATGGAAAAGATGTTCAGTTTGATCTCAAACAAATAGATCTTGGAATATATATAACAAAAAGTTTCTTGCTTATATAAAGTTTTTAGGCATATTTTGGTAATTCCATTTATATTTCAATTGTAGGATTAAATTAGGGATTTAAGAATCCCAAATAAAGTCAGAACTCTTTCTACATTACAGAACAAGCATTTGGATTTTCATCACTAAACATTTGGGGAGCATAGACATAATGAATAAAGTATGGTGCATTGCCCTCTTTACTTTTAACCTCCACAACCTTTATCTCTTCCTTCACTTCTACAATCTTGGTTGTTTCAGTGGTTTTCCCTTCACCTTTCCCAGTAGGTTGCCTTCTCCTTTCTCGCTGGGTTACTTTCACCTTTCCCAGCAGGTTTGCCTTCTCCTTTCTCGCTGGGTTTACTTTCACCTTTCCCAGCAGTTTGCCTTCTCCTTCTCGCTGGGTTTACTTTCACCTTTCTCGGCTGGTTTACCTTTTTCTTTCTCTGCTCTTTCTCTTTCTCTTTCTTTTTTCTCCTCCTTTTTCTCTGACTTTATAATCTCTGCATGTTTGTGCACCTTCTTTTTCAAGTACGACAGTAGTTTTTCAGGCTCAATGGTTCCTTCAACCGTTAGATTTTGTGCTTTCATGTCAGTTTTAACGTTGTGAATACCTGCATGTATATGTTGTTGACAGACTTATTATGAACCCTACATCAACATAGAACAGAGTTTAATTGTTTTAATGCTCTTTTGGTTGTTACCTTTGTGCCTTAGTAGCCTTTTCCTCAGGTCTTGCTCACATTTGTCGCAGTGCATGTGAACTTTCACTGATGTTGTACGCGAAATCAACTTGTGAACAAATAAACAAGACCAGTTTTTACATTTCCGTAAGTATATAGTAGTTGAAGAAATGTGTGTTAAGCAGATGCTTTTTTACCTAGGGATGAGTTAATTTTTGATAAAATCAAGATAGAGCACTTATAAATGAAAGGAAAATTGTGAACACCATATTGTAAAGAAACTATAACAATTGGAAATGCAATCAGTTCAGATAATAATAAGATTTACTCTGGTCCTCCAATGCTAATGGACACGAGATATTATGCTATGTGTTACATATTGCATTCTTCAAGTTGTTTGAAATAATACTATTTTTTGTTGGGTGTGAAGTATCATCCATAACATGCATGAATGACAATGTTTTTCAGTGATAAAAAGCAATGTCTACCTCATTGGAGACCATGCATGTTGGTTTCCAAAATGAAAATGGGAGGGTTTCAGTGGTGCATGTGATGCTAGCTGTAATGGCTCAGTTCTGGATGACAGAGTTTTGTGTGGAAATGTTATGAAGTACAAAATTGTTTAAATGAGTACTCCATGTGAAATTCAAACATGCATGCATCCAGATCATAAGTACACACACATGCAAATATTGCTTTTTGTGGTTTCCATTATTAGTAAGATGCAGGTTCTGGTATTAAACTTTATAGTTAGAATGAAATGATACTCACTTCTTTAGTTTCTTTGACTTTCTTCTCTACTGGAACACTTTCCTTGGCCTTGATTTTTGGAGATATCAACTCAACCTTTCTCTTACTTATTTTCTCTATTCGTTTCTGAATTTTAACTGGGTCGATCGCACCTTTAACCTTCAATTCACCCTTCTCCATGTCGGTTTCCACAGTGTGAACCCCTGGCCACAATGGCAGTGCCATGACAATTTCGCTTTAGGCTCCATGCATATCAGGTTTACAGGTTAACAAGTGAATAATGAAGGAAACAAAATAGAATACTTGAAACCATATATGAGAAATCTTTAAACCCGGAGACAATTAAATAGTCCTACTTAAAAAGAACTGCATGCAAATATTTAATTAAGATTTTATTTCCGGAATTCAATAATATACAAAGTGTCATATCATTTAATAGACACTTATAGATAGTAAGGAGTATATAAACTAAAAACATGGTATTGGATTTTATATAGCACAAAGATTGAAATCTAGTGAAAGGACTAAGGAAGGAATCCACAGGTACCTTGTGTACGTAAAAGAGGCTTCTTGATATCGTTTGCGCATTGCTGGCAATGGAGATTAACATTGTAAACCGCAGTGATCACCTCGATTTTTTCTTTCTCTTTCTTTTCATCTTCAGCTGCCATCACTCACTATAATGAGAAACAAAAGAACAATTCCAAAAGCAAAATGACAGAGACTATGTACAATTTAATACCGTCACAGTGTTGCTTTAAAAAAGTTCAAGAAAGAGCTATGAAGTATTGGTGTTTGCTTACTTTTATTAGGCAACATGTTGGTGGGATTTGATGAGGGTAGATCACCAGCAAATTGAAACTTTAATATATAGTATATGCTGAAAATGCTTGGTTTCCTTTTTAGTGGGTGCACGTTAGGTGACTATTATTCACTAATATCTACATGAAACTTGCACGTATAATTTTTTTTGAAGTGGATGATTTCTTCCTAGTGAGGGCATATTATTAGGTACTTGTCTTTCTTTAGGCAAAACCTAAGGCAGTCATCTAATTATTAAGTCCACTAAGATAATAATCATGTGCTACAAAGTCCATTATGACGATTTGATCGAGGTCTGAATCTTATCTCTCCCACAAAAAGCTAATACTGTAGCAATTTATTGACAAGCAATTTTTAGTGGTATTGGACATTCGGACTACGTACCCATGTTCACTTGTCCATGTTTAATTATGTATTTCTACATTGTCATATATACCCTCTCATGGGTGTGTCTCCTTAATGATGAATAAATTAAATTACACGTTTAAACTCTCAAATTTATCTTATTTTTTGTTATCTTTATTTCTAACTTTACTTCTATTAATTCATAGAATTGATCTTCATTTTAAAAACAATTGAATTTACAGCCTTTAACAAGTTGGTTTATCATTATTTTGCCTTTTATTTTGTTACAATTCTCAATTTCAAAAAAATTCCCAAAAATTCTTATTTTACTTTTGATCGAAGTCACATATTTTTATTTAAAGCCTAAATATCACATTTTAATTAACCAATAGTGTTTTAGTCTTTTGCTCTTAATTTCAAATTCAAATTTTTTAAGTTTTTATACTTTTTAGTTTTTATGAGCATTACTCTTTTAATTTTTCCAACCCTTACATTTGGTTGATTATTAAAAAAATTTGAGGATAGAAAATGTAGGAAGGATAAAAAGTATAATAATGAATTTTTTTTTTTTTTTTTTTCAGTTTTCACTTATGTGTGGTTGGTACAGAAGATGAAAATTTGAAATGATAAAAAAAATTTATGTTTCATTTAGGTGAGAGAAAAAATAAATAAATAATTTGTATAAATTTATCATTGTACCATTATTACATGAAAAGTAATTTTTATTTTATAGTTATCTAGATTCTAGAGATAAATTTTTTATATAACATAGCTAGATTCAACCCTTATACTAAAACTTTTGAATTAAAAGGTGTTCTATTACGTTAAATCAATTCCTCAGATGAAATATTTTGATAATAATTTTTTTACAATCTATGACAATGGTAAATACAAAACTGCAATGAATATATAATCGCAATAACCTAATATCAGCTATTTCATAATTTATTGCAATGAAAAAATGAAGCAATTATCTATTACAATGAAAATATTATTTCAATAATTTAATCCAATTTATTTTGTTCAATTATTTGCAATCTATTGCAATAAGACTCATGAATTAATAGCCTATAGCTACAAGATATTCGAAACAATAAATTGTAATCTCTTTGCTGCAACGAATATACCATTATAATCCATATACCTCCCATTTGCTTAGATTTTGTATAGATTTTGTATTAGTGTCTCAAGACAGTAAGTGAATGTGTCTTTGGTGTTCAGAATCTCCCCCTAGATAGAAAGGCTCTGAAAGCTTTTTCTATACAGTCCACAACATGAATACGCAGTAAAGTTGTTTGCATGTGATAGTTAATTAAGAGTTGGTAAAAGTACATATTTGATGAGAGTTAGTCTTCCTTCCATAGACAACAACATTGGCTGCCATGTGTGAATTCGAGCATTAATTCGATCAAGCAGTGGAAGAGACAATGGAAAGATATAGAGAGAAAGGGGGGTTTTCAGCTTAGAGGGTGTAGTCAGTGAATTGTGGATTATTAGCCTACTAGTTGCCCATTCTATTCCTGAATTCTTTTTCTCATTTTGAATCTAAGTTTTTTTTAGTATGATTTCAATTCTGGTATGTTTTGTCTCTCCTTTATCTTATTCAGCTGAAAATTTAATTTTGTTTTTTGTCTCTAGAAGTTGGTTATGTGTTGAAGTTGCTTATGTGCTGGCTTAACTCAAACTGAAAAATTAATCTAGAAGTTGGTTATGTGCTAGCTTAATTCAAACTGAAAAATTAATTTGGAAGTTGGTTATGTGCTGGCTCTGAAGGTAAAGTGAGAATGCTTTTAAAACCAGACCGGCAAATTCAACCGGTTAACTAGGACCCTATCATTAACCGATTGTTATGAGTGAGAACCAGCTCAATTTTTATATTTAAAAAAAAAAAAAAAAAAAAAAAAAAAAAAAAAAAAAAAAGAAGAGAAGAAGAAGAAGAAGAAGAAGAAGACAGGGTCAAGAGCTAACTCTCAAACGCTCAATTAGAACAAAGACCAACATTGTAACCCTCAGACCACTTGCCCTACTTGTATTTAACTATATCTATTATTATATTTATTTATACTTAAATGATTATAATTTCTCAAAATATTATATTGCCTATCTTCTCAATTACTAAATATTACTAAATTTGTTTTCTTTGATATATTTACTTGTGATTTAATAATAACTCTCATTTGCATGGGAATTTACTAAATTAATTAATTTTTTTTTAATTTAATCAAAATGATTTATACTTGAAGGATAATTACACAAGTTGTATTAGTTTCTATTAACCTCATAATATCATTAAAATTTATTTGAAAGTTTTTTCTTTCAATTTTCTATAGATATTTTTAGTCATCAATCTTGTTAATATTTACAAATTTAATACAATTATTTTATTTTAATTAATTGCTACATTGATTATGACATCATCACAGTTCGACCTCAATTCACTACAACAAATTAGACTTTTTTCAAGGGTCAAAACCCCTAAAAAAGTATTAAAAAACCTTGAAAGAAGTTATTTTAAGAGTCCAACCGACCCTGATAACCTTTGAAACATATACCGTCGAAAAAGAAATTTTGAGAGCCTTCGTGCCCTCAAAACAAGTGCTCTAATCTTATTTTGAGGGTCAAGAGACCCTTAAATAACCTTTTACCAAGGTTAAAAGATTATATTACAACCCTTGATAAATAAGGTTATTTAAGGGGTCTCTTGACCCTAAAATAAGATTTTATTTTATTTAAAAAAAAAACACAATCATGCACTATATATATATACACACATTCATGAAGTTAGACATGGTAGAAGTGGTGGCAAATTGATGCCAACCATAAACTGGCAATTGATTAAGAAAGCTTAAAACAAGAAATAAAGGACTGCACAAGAACCCCAAATACACAAGTGAAAAGTATCAACAATCCTGTATGATCAAACAATCATTAGGGGAGAGAAGCATCTATAAACAAGAGCACAGGTCCAAAAGCAGCATAAACAAAAGCTACTACATGATCATACTCAAATTAGCAACAACCCATATAACATGGTATAATCTACATTATTTTGAGCACTCTGCATGCATCTAAGACATCTTCATAATTAAGAAGGTTGAAAGCAAAACAATGCACCACCTCAAAAGAGGTTCAAAGTTCACTAAAGCAATTCATTCTTTGACATGTGGCCATAGTATTACACCATTTTGCATGAAGCACAAAAACCAAAAACAGAGTCTGCTAATCATGTCACCTGGGGTGGACTTCAATTGTTTCATATTCAATGCCATCTGGGACAAGTATCGTTATATCGTAAGGGCCTTTCCCATAATAAGAACTCCATCTGGCATTCCAAGATCTTTCCCTGCATCAAGAGCCTTCCTCAAAGCCTACATTCCAAAAAACAGAACCAGCATCAAACACATGTTAGTGTTAGGGTCATTTTATAAGAGTTAGAATATTCCTTATTGTGCTTTAGGAATTCATTCTTTAACACACATTAATCTCTAACACATACCACCATGGAAAATTAAAAACTATTCAACAAACACTAACCGTATGGTTCCGGGTGTACCAATCACAATCATAATGGTTATATCCCCATCTGGGGTTCCAAAAGGAATTGGAATTATGTCCCGGTTATTGATAATAAAGCCGCCATACCCTCTGATGCTCTCTGGAAATTGAGAGATGGAAAATAGAAGAAGCTCCCAATCTGATCCTTAACCTGAAATGGTAAGTCCAGTTCCACTTCGGCCCATTCCCCCACGGCCTTTGTCTGATCCCTCTGTACACGTTCTTCCGAGTTCTTCTTTCTTTTTCTCTTCCTTTGCAACTTGCTTGGCTTTCATCAGTATCACTACGCTTTCACTCCTCTCTTCAATACCCAAAAAAAATAAAAATCATCAGATGGATTATAATAATAAAAAAGAACCACTAGTTATTAAGAAATTTATTTTGTCAAACTGATAGTACAACAATTTAAAAGAAAAATACCACTACAATTAATTACAAAGCCAAAAAAAAAAAAAAAAACAGGAGAAGCATTATTTTGGATATAATAATAAAAAAGAACCACTAGTTATTATTGTTAATAACAAATTTATTTTGTCAAACGTACAACAATCACAAAAGAAGAAAAAAAAACCAAAGCAAACAAGCAACGCAAGCTAAACCTCCAAACATATAAAATTGACTAAATTTTGGCCTTTCTCAGAATTGATAGTTGAAATCAACTGTGATCAAAATACATGAAATTAAAAATAATATATGATGCTAAGAATAGGTGGAGCCATAGCTAACAAACATATCATTGTGTAATTTTTGTGATTGCTCCACAAATATATTATGATCACCACTCTACAAGATGAATCTGTTTCTAGACATGTTTTTCACAGTAGGCTCAAATCCAAATGATAACTAATACCCTTCACACAATTGTGCTTTCGAGATGCAAAATAGAGTATAAATTGGGGTGAAATAAAGAAAATGTAACAAGCCAAATATCAAGCCTCAGATTGCCAGAATCCAAAGCACCACATTAATTTTACAAAATCACAAATTTCGTTTCATAGGTGAAGTAATAAGTTGTAGAAACTGCAGGCCTACAGATGGCATTTGCAATCTTTCTTGTGTCCATAGATGGGACCCAAAGCACTTTGGAAGCTTAACCACAAATTGGTCCAGCACTTTTGGAAGCACAAAGTATAACTCAACAAATTGTGTCCATAGAGGACCAATTCATTGTTTCTATGCTTCCTGACCAAAGGTTCTACCAAAATTTAAACCCAAACCAAATGGTTAATTGCAATTAGAAGGGATGATCTTTGACAAAGAAACAAGGAAAATGGAAGAAAGAAATTTAAAAAAAAAAGAAGTACTAAGCATTTCTAGCACACTACAAGAAAATGCACAGTACAAGAACTAAACGAATGAATCCCAACCCAATAAGCGGACCCACACTCTGAGGCCCAAAGTCACCTAATAAACGAGCTGTAGTGTAAACTCAAAAAGATAGTGTTCTAGATCCTTCCAAAGAAGACACGTTAACAAGTCCAAATGAACTGGGAAAGGGATTTCCATACCATTTCCAGATAAATTGGGTCACTTTTATTTTATTCTAAGTGGGCTCCATAACTGAAAGATGCACATTTAGAGTAAACAAAATGTTCAATCTTTATCATTTGGACAATTCGGACATGCTACTTTAGAGGGAGACAAAAGCCTGCATATCATAGCTGCCCGTACACTATAGCAGAGAAGCAACTATAATTCCATCTATCTACAAATTTTCTGGGTAAGATGATGAGTGGAAGGGGAACATGGGAAACTCAACTACAATGCATTAATTGCAAGTACAAATCACATTTTCTTGACCAGATTCGTTGAAATAAGCCTTTAACTTGAATCTTCAAATTCCCTAATTAATAGTGATCAATGCTGAAAATTAATAACATAGGGCTACCTCTAATTAGATTATTCAAAAATAAAGAACAAAAAACAGATTCAAACTGCACTTGATGTATGAGTTACAATTCACCAGCCACCTAATTGATCTGCTTCTTGTTGACCCTACAGTGAGACATATTTTGATTGCTCCACTTTGTCTTTCCTTCACATCACTAAATATGATTTTATTATTCTACTCACAACAAGGGGGAAAAATCTTTTGGTGTGCCGCTTCTTTTGTTTATGTTGTCATATCATTGAACATGTCAACTCATACTATAATCCCCTTGACACTTCAAGGGAATAAGATTCTATTCAATGAATAGTATTATTATGCTCAAGCTATGAAATGCCTAAGCAACATACACAAAAGAAAATTTATGTCTTAGAATGACTAACATGGCCTAGAAGCAGGTTTCAAATAACTAGACCACAGTATGGTGACGGCTTTCTTTTCAAGGTGATTGGTGGAAAATTTCACATCAAAACCCATACAATAATTAACAAGTAATAAATTTCACCAGTCCCCAAAGCATAAAAAATACGAATGACAGTAGATTAGAAAATTACCAGTAATCTTTTAGTAGGATCAAAATGTGAACAGTTTCTCTATGAGATCAATGGCCAATGGTATGAACATGTGAATTATATGTGAGGGATTTCTTTTTTGGAGTTCCATTTGATCGCTGGATTCAAATGATTGAGATGTTAATCGTTGGCATTCTTGTGTAGGTGCATATTTCTAATTCATCCAAATTATTTATAATTTAATCCATGGGTCAACACACTCATGTGTTGCATACTAACACTTAAATCTAATTCATCCAAGCAACTGTAAAATCCAATTACTCCAAAAACAAATACACATTTCGTTCAACACACAGATAAAGGAACTACAGCCTAGTGAGATCCAAGAGATTAGTCACAGCAGTAGGGAAAGGTCCAACGATCGAAACCGCGTAAACTTCTCTGCAAAAAATGAATCCAATTTAGCTTAAAAAACAAGCTCCTAATTACACAATCACATTCTACAAAATTCGAAAAATAAAAAAAAATTCATCAAATGTGGAAAATTCCAAAAAGAGACAAAGAAAGAATCAATATTAACATAATTCTATAAACAAACACACACAAAGGTTCAGATCAGTTCTATATGAAGTGTGGTAAAAGTTGGCATTAAAAAATCACACAAACTGTTAAGTTGATGATGTAATGACACTAGAGACGCAAGGACTCAAAGCAGAGACAATGCAATACAGGGCTCATGGCAGAATTCACATTGCAGGTGCAGGGTGTCTTAACAAGGTTGAAGATCAACATAGCAACTCGGAAGGAATTCATAACAACAGAGCATAGTTGGCTAGCAGTGAGCTTGACTCGTTTGCTAAATAATCATGCACATAACTTAACGGGAGCTGGACATTAAAAAAACACAGCTTAAACTGATATTCTGATTCTCATAGATACCACATTTTACATTGTCAAAGTTTCATTTAACTTTTAGTAAATAAATTAATAGCTTGATTTATGAAATACCTGTCAATAAGTGGCCAACTAAGAAGGTCACTGGTATTTAGTAAAACAATTACATTTCTACTTTTGCTCGTTCATTTAATTTGCAATTCAGGCGACACAACATTAGATTAGCACTAAAGATCTCTCCTCGCAATTTCTAAGTTCTAACATTGATCAGACCAAGTAAACACTTAGTCAAATGTCAATTATATAAATGCTAAAGGAGACAGTCAGGCCAACTAAGCATTCATATTTTAGACTACCACTGATATTTATGCTCAAATTTCTTGATGTTGGTGCTCCATTGCTCTTTTAGAGAAAAGGGGAATCAAAAAATCATTATAAAACCTAAGCCCATGGCGTTTAGTTTCTTTGGCCTTTCAGGTTTTTCAAAGTCCTACAAAGTAAATAATTGCTAATTCGAGTGCTGATTTTTCAAACTTGACACAGCTTAATCAAACTTCTAGTTCCCCCAAAAAAAAGGCATAACCTCTTGAAAGTCCTTTTGCACCTTCCTTTAGAGAGAGAGAGAGAGAGAGAGAGAGAGAGGGAGGGGGGGGGGGGAGGATACTTGTGGTAAAGACTTGAACACGCAGAACCATGGTCAGTGATATAACATCAAAATACCTCCATATGACAACAATTAGCATCACTGTAACAATTGAAGTCATTAACAATCCCTCCTCATCATAAGCAAATGTATTATATATTCCCATACCAGATTTAAAATAAGTAGAATATGCAGCACAGCATCAACCAAATTTCTATCAAGATATATTCTAAATACACATACACCCCTTACCAATTGCAATAAAACCATAAACCCATAAGTAAATTAACTTTACTCATATCATAAAACAATAATCCCATGTATGCAAATTGATAACCAAAATTTGGAACCCAAGAATTTAACACAGGTTCAACCAAAATCAGTTCCTTATTAGGTGGTTAAAAACAAAGAATCATTGTGTTTTAAACAATTAGTAACCATATTCAATATGCTACACAAACAAACCAACACCATTCATAAGAAAACACACAGTCTATAAAAAAAAAATAGCATAAAAAATCTAATGCTGAGCGATTAAACCTAGACGTACCAAATGCTATGAAATCAGAAATCACACAGAGACATATCACAAAGATTTCAACAAGTGATAAACAATTAGCACTAAAATTATTCAGTAATTTGCATAATCCAACAGTTCAAAACCCTAGAAATCCATAAAACTCGATACTGAAAAGAAATTGAAATTCAGAAACTAAACTAAAACGAAGTTGATCGCATCAATTAGAACCAATCCATTTCAGATGAAAAATATCATAGCATTGTTCATCTGTCTTGTTCAGGAAAAACTTTGAAGCGAAGGGAAGAAAATTAGAGAGAGAGAGAGAGAGAGAGACGTACTGTGAGAGTGAAGGTTTTGCTTGTTAAATTCATATCATATTAGCACAAAATCGATGATCGTCGAGCTCTATGAGATCTCCATGATCGGACGAGCTATGGAGTGAGAGAGCTCTGTGTGAGAGCTCTGCGATTTCTATGCTCTGAGAGTGATAAGATCAGTGTTTTGTTAGTTAATTGTTTTTTAGTTTATATAATACGGCTATAGTTTTAAATTTCGTTGTGGGCTTTTGCAAGGGATGAAAATTTTGTTGTGGGTTGTATTCAAGGGCTGAAAATTTTGTAATATTTTACCAAGGGGTTGTTAGTTGAAAAAATGGTGAGTTTTTTTTGTTTCTATTGTATTTCATGGGGCTTTAACTTATTTTGAGGGACCAAATAACATTTGAAATAAAGTTTAGTAATAAAACCCTCTGCATTTTTTTATAGATATTGTATCGACAGATTTTAGTAAACCCTCGATAAAAAAAGGTTGAAATAACCACACTTTGTTGTAGTGATTGAACATCGGTCCAACCTTGTTAACATAAAAAATTTTCAAGTAGATTGAGAAAAGTCAATAAGGGCAAAAAATTCATAGTTGCTCAGATTTATAGAGATAGAATTTCTAAGACCCTCTTGTTACAACTTGCCGAAGCAATGCAATATTAGGAGGAGAGTGGCAATACCAATACCAGTAGCAGCTTACTAATTGGTAGCTAGACGAAATTGATAGTGTGTAATAGATCTAGCAAATTCTGTAGTATCTCAAACACTCTAAGGCCATATAATCTAACATACATCTATCTAGCAACCTAATAATCTGGCATGAATAACCACTAAATCATTACTCTTTCACAATTTTTTCATTGGTACATTAAGTGTGATAAATCCAATTGTCCACACCACAAGTTCGGGGGGAAAAACTTATAAACAACATTTGAAGTAAAAATACTATTTATTAGTATTGGTTATATACAATCGAATAACAACAATGTTGAAGTATTCAATTTCTCCATTACAAAAGAAAATGTAGAAAAAGAAATGTAAGTTTTTTTTTTACAAAAAAGAAATGTAAGTTAACATTACATTAAGTGTGATAATCCAATTGTCCACACCACAAGTTCGGGGGAAAAAACTTATAAACAACATTTGAAGTAAAAATACTATTTATTAGTATTGGTTATATACAATCGAATAACAACAATTTTGAAGTATTCAATTTCTCCATTACAAAAGAAAATGTAGAAAAAGAAATTTAACTTAACATTTCGTATAAATAGGCCTATTTGCATTTCCTTAAAAATACTAAAATATCCATTGTAACTTTTAGGCCTATTTTCAATGTCTTCAACATACAAAAAACATTCCTATTAACTTTCACTCATCCAATCATTAGTCAAAACTTGATAAATCTTCCAAATTGAATACTTGTCATAAATCTTCCAAGTCAAACTCATCACTCTCGTTATGCTGTAACTCATAGTGGTTCACCCAAAACTAAGAGTTTGGCTTACCTCAAGTACTTTTTTAATTAGACATATCATTTTGTTTTAAATATATAATAGCAAGTGGTAATGAGTTTAATTCTCACATCTTATTTAGTTAGTGTGTGATGTGGTAGTCTCTCATTAAAATAAAAGAAGATTCATTTTTAAAAAGTACTAGAGATAAGCTAAACCCCATAACTAATAAAAAAAACTCACATAGCAATAAATCTCTATTGCTTCTATCCTTCCATATTTTCAATTTTTTCAATGCAACAACATCGTTTGATGGTAGATTCTTTAATTAATGGATGAAGCAATCCTCAAGAGGGCAATAAGTTGAATTACTAACATGGGTGTGGAAATGGGTCATTTTAATAAAATTTTACTGTTTGAGTAACTTTACTACTTACAAAGAAAATTAAGATTGCAATTATAGATATTTCTAAAAATAACAGTGTAGGAAGAGCTCTAAACACTTAAAATGTAGATACAAAAACCCAATGCAATCACACCATAATATATCAAATTCAATAGCATTAAAAATTTTCCTATGCCTTTTTCATCCCCTTTCTTTAGGGCGGCCCCCTAACCTAAATGTGCACTTTGGTGTTAAAGAGCTCCCTTTTAGAAACTTCAATAGTATACTTCCTTGTTTGGGAGCTACAAAAACTGCATTGTCCCTTCTTTGGGACTGTCTCTTGCTAAGAACCAGTTACAATATGACTGTCCCTTGCTAAGGACTAAATACAATACCTAGCTTTTAATCACTACTTACCATAGGATTCAAATCAATTTTCAAAGTACTCATAGTAAAGTTTCACATCACATAAAATTGAAAATATCATTTGCAAGTGTAAACTACACAAATCCAATCATAACGTTAAGAAATAACCACTCACTTGGAAAGCCTTACAAACATATTGAAATAAATTCAACTTGTCCCAGCCACAATGTTAACAAATTACTAGTAAAAGTTTTCACATAATATTCACATCAAATATTTAAAAGAATATTATAATATTTTTTCGTTATAGCTTATAAGCATAGTTTGATGAACTATTTTTGGGGAAACCCCCCAAATTAGTAAACACCATTTACCTTTTATTTTACAAAATGAAATCAATCCACCCTGAGTCACAATAAATCCATAGAGTTAGAACCTAGCAAACACCAAAATATAGGTCCATCAATTCACAAATTTTCTATCGTAGGAGTTGTTATAATGCTTAGTAATACTAATGTTGACAACATTAATATTTCTAAATTTTTCCATTCTTTTTCTTTTGCTGAATAAAAGGGGGGCGATTATTGTGACTCACACCCCTGGGTGTGACCATAGAGGCACCCCTTACTAGAAAATGTTGAATTAAGTCATAACTATTTTGATCTAGGGTGACCACAGACTCCACCCTAGCACCACGAGAGAGTTGGCAACCAGAGGCTAGCTACAAGAGGATTCTCACATTCCTCCCTAAGTACCCACCCAGGCTCGAACTAGGGACCTCATAGTAGCAATCATACACCCAAACCGCCAGGCCACCCCTCTCGGTGGTAATTTTTCCATTCCTTTTACTTGCTGTACAGAACACTTTTAGCATGTATATCCCTTGTTCAGGTCATGTTATTTCTAATTCTACTAGCTAGATTATTAAGCTATACTCTTAGGATATTTAATTATAAAACCTTAAAGATATCACTTTGTCTAGTGTTGTAAGGCCTTTATTAATCTAAGCAAGCAAACCAAGCTGTGGAAACTTACCTGAATCTGCAGTACTCAATCGTAAAGTCTGTATAAGCCTTGTAAGTGGGGGTGACTAGGGTTTCAACCCAACCAAAGCCCACTCTTTTCTTCTTTATCCATTAGGCCTAAAATTACTTGTTCTCCTATAACCTTTTTAGGCCCAAATTAAATTAAATTTATTAAACCATGGGCCTCATCCTTTATTTTATATATGTTATATAAAATGATGGGCTATTACAATTGTTAGGACATATTTGATTTAATGTTAGGAACATATGTCAACATTTTATGTATTGGCTAATCCTTTGACAAAACACACTTTAATTGTATTTGGGTAGATTTAGGATGTATTTAATACTTCAAGAAATAAGATTTCAAATTCAAGTGTTAAAGCCATGCAAGTCTGTCCAAGAAACAAGTGAAGAAGTGCTGGGTTTTAAATCTCAACAGCTAGTATCTATCGAGGTTTAAAAGCTGCTGAAACCCGTGGCTTGACAGCTAGCTCGATAGATGGCTATCTATCAAGGTTTATGAAATTCAGTTTTTTCAGAACTGTTTTTCATCCAATCTGTGGGTATGTGTTTGGGTTTTCTTTTCTCATAACCCTAAACATATATAAGGATTATTTTAAAGGCCGTCACAGGTTGCACAGTCATGAGCAAGTTGCACAAGAGCATAATTCCACAAGTGTGACCGGAAACCTAATTTGCCTTAGTTCTTAAAGAAGTTGCTGCATTTGTACACCGTAGGGTTTTGTGACCAAGCAACTTCATGATCTTCATCATGTGATGAATTGAAGAACTTTGCAGCCAACATTCTTCTCAAGTTGGTGATCAAGTCACGTATTGAGATCCACGCATATTTTGGTTAGTCACATACTAGGAGTCGTGCATTGAAAATGAGAGATTGTCACTATAGAACAAGTCCAATTGGGTATTGGGGTAAGGGCTCAACTATAGGTTGGTATAAGGTACTGGAATTCCTTTACTTGTAACCGCTTGTTTTGATAATAGTAGATTCTCGAGAATGGTGACCTTAAAATCATCCAATGGAGTTTTTGCCGTGTAGATTTTTCCTATTCATAAACAAATCACCATTTCATTTAATTCTGCTGCATATTTAGTTATTTGGTGATTTGTTTGTGCTACCACGCTCATTGCATGTAATTGAACCTAATTAATTCAATAGTCTAATTAATTTGTTATTTCATCACAATGGGTCAATACATTTTTAGTCTATTGTTGGAGACGTTTTGCGACAAGGGTCAAAAACGTGAGAATGACCCAAATCTCCCCTTGGGTTCTTTAGAAGTGTTTATTATGGAGAATCAAGCCCAAAATTCCAAATATATAATGAAACAAAAGGTTAATGGTGCTTTTACAAGAGAAAATCAAACTACTAATAACAAAAGTATAAAAAAAGTATAAAAACATAATAGAATAAGTCCAATTGGGTATTGGGGTAAGGGTTCAACTGTAGGATGGTATAAGGTACCAAAATTCCTTTACTTGTAACCGCTTGTTTTGATAATAGTGGATTCTCGAGAGTGGTGACCTTAAAATCATCCAATGAAGTTTTTGCCGTGTAGGTTTTTTTCATTCATAAAAAAATCATCATATCATTTAATTTCTGCTGCATATTTAGTTATTTAGTGATTTGTTTGTGCTACCACGCTCATTGCATGTAATTGAACCTAATTAATTCAATAGTCTAATTAATTTGTTATTTCATCACAAAGGGCCAATACATTTTTAGTCTATTGTAGGGGACGTTTTGCGATAAAGGCCAAAAACGTGAGAATGACCCAAATCTCCCCTTGGGTTCTTTAGAATCAAGCCCAAAATTCCAATTGTATAATGAAACAAAAGGCTAATGGTGCTTTGACAAGAGACAATCAAAATACTAATAACAAAAGTATAGAAAAAGTATAAAAACATAATAGGTCTGAAACTTCAATCCACAGTCACCGAGAAGAGGAAAATGAGAGAAGTTGTGAGGAAGAGAGGGAAGGTTCCCTTGTACCCCTATTTCCACCCCTAAGGTTCAGAATTGTGAGAATGTTTACCGGCTCAGTGGGTTTTTGCTCTCAAGTTTCAGCTCTATGAGGAAAATGTGGTTCAATAGGTTAGAAACTTTGACCCACAGGCATCGAGAAGAGAAAAATGAGGGAGGTCGTGAGGAAGAGAGGGAAGGTTCCCCTTTACCCATATTTCCACCCCTAAGGTTCAAAATTGTGAGAATGTTGACTAGCTGAATGAGTTTTGGCTCTGAAATTTCAGGTCTATGGGTAGAACGTGGTTGGTCGCTTTTGAATCTAATTAGGGTCTTTTGTATTGAACTTGGGGTGCTCTAAGTGACTGGTTTTTGGTCAATAGAAGATGCTTTGAACCCCAAGGTCTCAATCAAAGAGGATATGGTTAGATTTGCTTTAATTAGGTAAGAGAGTTGGCCTGATTTTTACATAATTTGGGAAATGGAGTGTCCTAAATTCATGGGCTGATGTTTCCTAGACATGGCATGCCCTTGGAGTCTACATTTAGTTGTTGCAACAGACAAGGCCAGCCACTTAGGGTCAGCTATGTGTTTTAGGCAAAAAATGGTTATAGCAGAAAAATTGGGCCACAGTCACCCAGAGCATAAAAACTGTTTTGGGGTGAAAATTTTGGGTACAAGACCTCTTCCATGAGCCTAAGGTGCTACCAGTGTCCCTTGCCCACTTAGTAGCACGTATGTGTTGGGCTCATGCAAAAGGTCTGAAAGGAACCGACCCATACCCTTCAAACCACACTTCCTCAATTTTGCCCAATAAGTCACATGGGCTTGGGCCATACTTAAAAGAATAAAATATAATATAATACATAAATTGAACCCATAGGGAAGTCGGGCTTGGTGCGAAAACGGGTATCAACACCTATCAAGTGGTATCAGAGCGAGAACACTCTGATTAGGGTTTAATCTTTATTGTGAGATTCATTGACCCTTTTTTTCATGGATAGAGGACAGTCACTTATTGTACCTCCTTTATTTTATGAAACTAACTATGCATACTGAAAAGTATGCATGAGAGCTTTCTTGCAATCATTAGATGAGAAAGTGTGGCAAGCTATGGAGATGGGCTAGATCAAGCCAAAGAAAGTGTTGGCCGACTGAGATGATGCCAAGATCAAGGCGGTAAACTTCAATAGCAGGGCATTGAATGCTTTATTTAGTGCGGTCACAAATGAGGAGTTCAAGAAGATCTCTTCCGCTAAAACTGCAAAGGAGGCGTGGACCATTCTCTAGACAACCTATGAAGGAACTAAGGCTGTCAAGGATTCGAAACTTCAGAGGCTCACTACTAGCTTCGAAGAAATCAAGATGGAGGAGGATGAGTCATTTGATGAGTTCTATGCTAGGCTCAAGGACATAGTGAACTCAACCTTCAATCTTGGGGAAACCATTCCCGAACCCAAGATTGTGAGAAAAGTGCTTAGATCTCTACCCAAGATATTTCATGCCAAGATCACCACCATTGAGGAATCAAAGGATATTGACAAGATTCCTTTGATAGAGCTTGTTAGAAATCTGTAGACCTATGAGTTGGGTTTGTCTAGGCTCGGGATGTCAAGCAAGAGCAAGAGCAAGAGCATGGCATTGAAGGCCAAAAGTAGTGACACTGATGAGTCTTCCGATGATGAGGATTCTAAAATGAAGTCCTACATCACCCGACAGTTCAAGAAGTTCATGGAGAATGCCAATGCAAAGCGTTTCGATAAGAACCGTAGGCAATCAAGCTCTTCACAGTCTAAGAGCCAAGACAAAGGGAAAAAGGATGCTAGGAATGGTGGTTAGTACATTGTCCCCTCAAAACCCAAGTGTTTCAGGTATCAATGTTTCGGCCACATGAAACAAGAGTGCCCTACCTATCTCAAGTCTATTGGGAAAAGTAAGTCACTTGCTTTTGCTCTTGCTCCTCCATGACAGCTTGTTGAAAGCTCCAATAGTGGCTCCGGTGTGGTTTTTAATAATTCCTCTGATGTTAGAGTGTTCTCCATCATTTTTTGTTGCCTTATCAACATTAATTTTGTGAAAACCTAGAGGAGGTGGAGACTAATGAGCTATAACCATGGATTGAAAGGGGGGATGATGTAAGTTGGAAGTGGTGAAGTCTATCTAGGATCGTTTTGCAAAACTTGAGTTGGAGGGCAGTCAGCGTCATTGTGAATGGCATTGTTTCTGTTTCCCTAAATAGTCTAGGCAACCATGTAAAAAAGGTCCAGATCAGTGGAGGACCCTTTCTCAAGAATCTGGGACTCGATGCCAATGAAGTCTTGAGTTGGAAAAGAGAGGTTCACGGGGCAATCACTCCAACAAGCCTAGGTTTGCTTTGCATGATTGCAATGAAGCAAAGCATGGGAAATTGATTCCAAATCCTTGTCACAAATTTGACAAAAACGAACAGTATTTAACCCTCTACGCCTAAGATTGAGCATTGTTGGCAAACCATCCAAACACACACACCATGCAAAAATTTTAACTTTCGGAGGAAAATTTAGCTGCCAAATCTTCTTCCAAAAAGGGGAAGCTTGGTGGTTTGATGAGTTTTCTCCAGCTGCACCTGTCTCAACTAGCTCCTTAGCTACATAATAGGCACTTTTCACCATGAAGGAGCCTTTTTTATTCCCCAACTAGATTAGAGAGTCCTCAGGGAGGCTGTGGCTAAGAAGGATTTTTAGGATTTCATTGGCTTCAAAGTGGAGAAAAAGAGATTTTACCAAGTTTGGTTTCCACCATTTGCTATTCTCATCAATGAGGGACGAGACCATTGGGAAATCCTCAAAATCCCTCAGAGTAGAGATCACTTTGTGAGTGATTGGAGTTGGGAGCCACTTGTCTTCCCAAATGTGGATTCTCTTTCCATTGCCCACCTGCCATCTAGTGCCTTCTCTAATAACCTTAAGGCTATTATGGATGCTCCTCCAAGCATAACTCTTGTTGCTTCCCAACTTTGCATTCAAAATATCATCATAAGGAAAATATTTGGCTTTATAGACCCGAGCCATTAAGGAGTTTGGGTTTGATAGAATCCATCATCCTTGTTTGGCAAGAAGAGCTAAGTTGAAGGCTTAGAGATTTCGGAATCCCATGCCCCTATAAAGCTTTGATTTGCATAATTTCTTCCAACTCACCCAAGCCAACTCTGTCTCTTGGTTTCTTTGGCCCCACCAAAAATTCCTTATCATTCTCTCTAAATTATTTGCAAAGAGTCTTTGGTAATTGGAAGCAACTCATAGTATATGTTGGCACCGCTTGTGCAACTAATTTTATAAGGATCTTTCTACCCCCAATGGAAAGGAGCTTTTCCTTCCAGCCAGCCAACTTCTTGCTCACCCTCTCTTTAATCTCAACAAAGACTTGTTTTTTGGATTTACCAATTAGAGAAGGAAGGCCGAGGTATTTCCTGTGTTGGGAGCATTGCATTGGGCCTAATATGCTTAGGATTTCATCCTTAACATCATTGGGAGTGTTGGGGCTAAAGAAAACCGAAGACTTATCTACATTGATTTTCTATCCCAAGGCCGCTTTGTAGGAGTTAAGAATTTGAACCAGCTCTAGACATTGTTGGGCATTAGCCTTGCAAAATAAAAGGCTATCGTCCGTGAAGAATAGGTGGGTGATGTTTGGGTAGCCCCTACAAATGGATATACCATGGAGAGCTTAGGTACGAGTAATTGGTGGATGAGAGCTGATAGGCCATCGACACATAGAAGGAAGAGACCCAGAGAAAGGGGGTCACCCTGTCTAAGGCCCTTGGTAGGGATGATACTGCCATATGTTTTGCCATTAATGATGACAAAGTAGGAAACAAATGAGATGCATTGCATAATGAGAGAAATCAACTTCCTATCAAAGCCTAGCCTTTCCCATAACTCCCTTAATAAAACCTCATTCAACCCTGTCAAAGGCTTTATTCATATTGAGTTTGACGGACATGAAGCTATCCTTCCCTTTAGATTTGTGGTTCAGATAGTGCATTAGTTTAAATGCAACTAAAACATTATTTGTAATTAGCCTATCGGAGGCAAAGGAACTTTGGTTTTCAATTATAACAGTGGGTAGGATAGCTTTTAGTCGGTTAGCAAGGGTTTTGGAGATGAGCTTATAAGCCACATTGCAGAGGCTGATTGGCTAAAACTCAGTCATTTTGGAGGGGTAAGCAGTTTTGGGAATGAGAACTATGTTTGTTTTGTTTAATGCTGCCATGGGAAGGTTTTGGTTGAGTATATTAAGAACCATGTTGGTAATATCTGTTCCTACAATGCTCCAATATTTATGAAAAAAGACAACTGACATACCATCGAGGCTTGGAGCCTTGGTGGGATGAATTTGATGCAGGGCCTTTGTCACTTATTCTCCGATTAAGGGTCTAATCAGCTCCTCATTCATATTGCTAGTGATTCTCATTGGAATGGCCCTGGTGATTTCCTCAATATAGCTTGGTAAGGTTGTGGTGTATATATTTTGAAAGTAGGCTACTACCGTGGCTTAGATACTTTCTTTGTCATCACACCACCTGCCATCCTCACTCCATAATCCCATGATTGTGTTCTTCCTCCCTTTGTCCATGGCTCTAGCATTTTGTGTTTTTGTCTCCCTCCTTATACTAATGAATTTTGCTCCTCTGATGCCATAACATCTCTTCACTATCCAACAAGTCATTCAATTCTTTCCTAATTTGGTTTATCTCAGCATCGTGGGAACCATCATGGTCTTGAGCCGTGAGGGTGTTAAGCATTTTCCTCCTCTCTTGGATTTTTTAGGGATGTTACCGATTACTTCCTTTTTCCACACCAATAAATCATCTGCACATCTACTAAGATTAGCAGCAATGCCCTCATAAGTGTTGGCGAGGTCACCGCTATTCCAATCTGCTTCAGTAATCTCATGGCAATCCTCCCTTTTGGCCCATAGAGCTTCAAAATGGAAGCAACGTTTGCGGGAAGGAGGGGAGTAGCTAGAATCAAAGATCCTTAAAATGCAATGATTAGAGGTGGATTCAACCTAATGATGGACTATTACATCTCCAAACAAATTTAGCCAATCGGAGTTGGCAAAGACTTTGTCTAGCCCGAGGTACACCCTATTACTCCTTTCTTGCAAATTACACTAGGTAAATTTAGGACCAAAGTAACCAAGGTCTTGGAAGCCATACAAGTTCACGACCTCACAAAAACCATCCATTTGGTGCTGGGACCTCAAAGCTCCCCCTGATTTTTCTATCAAAGATAAGATTTCATTAAAGTCATCACAGCAAAACCAAGGTAAAGAAAATTGATTACTTAAATAAGAGAGTAAGTTCTTGGATTCTCTTCTCAGGGGCTAAAGAACTCATTAGGTCTTACTAATATAGTTGTGCGCTTTAACATTTTGACTTGTAGATAGGACAAGAGGGTACTGGATGTTTATTTGATATATATAATAGCATTTGGTTGCTAAGATTTGAGAGTGAGTTTTTTTGGGCTTTTTTCACTTTTAACTTGAGAGTATTGGTAGAGTATATGCTTCCCATGATTTTATTGTCATACCATATGCTCTACCTAATTTCATATATATATATATATATGTTTTTTTACAGGCAGGCGAATTTCAATACATGTAGTTGTCAATGAACCAAATGAGAATATTTGTAAAGTTGTTGGGAATTAGCCAGTGGATTTACTTGTGATAGGGTTTATAGTTTATACTTTTGGAGTGTAATTGTATGTCATTATTAGTCTATGTTAGAGACTAATGCATAAGGTGTTATTTATTTTGGCAATCCATGTATGCTTTAGAAAGTATTAGAATTGCAAGTTAGTAGGTGTTTATTATATGATTTAAATCAAACTAGTGATACTAATAGTTCTAAGGCCTTGAAGTCCACAGCGTTATCAAAGTGCTATTATTTATAAATTCACTATATTTATCTTGATCTTGATGTTATGCCCTTTTAAGATATGTTTATCTCATTAGAGTTAGCTTCCTCATAAGGATTTTTCTCTTTGTATCTTATATGTTTTAATTCCTTACATAGTCATGTTGTTAGTTTTATATATATATATATATATATATATAATATATATATATATATATATATATATATATATATCTTTTTCTTTTTTGTTAATCCTAACTTGAAGTTGATTGAGCCAGAATATTACGACATTCACCTATAGAAGAATGAGAAGGTTATGACAATACAAAAGGATTAAATTTTGGGATGGTTTGGTTGTGTTTTGACAGGGACATTGGCCAAAGGTGAAGTTTATGGTGGTTTGAGAAAAGGAATTGGGTTTTGTGTTTCTCATTGTAGCTTGCTTTCTTGCTTTGTTGGTTGGTGGCAGGTTTGAGACCTTTGTGGTGGGATAGGGCTCAGTTGTGGGCAAAGAAGTGGTTGTGGAAAATTTAAATTTATTTCATTGTTGTTTAATGTTTTCATTTGATTATTCATTAGTAATTTAGGATAATTATTGTAAATTTAAATGCAGATGTGTATGTTTGATTGATAACTAATGGTTCAATCATGTAACATTGTATGTACAAGAACTATATAAAATGTTTTGCATTTTGATGAATCCTAGATGGATTTAGGGAACTGTATAGGATTGTACAAGAACTATATAGAACGATTTGTAGTTTGATGAATTTTAGATGGGTTTAGTGAACTATAAATAATTGCAATATATAATTGTGTGATTTGTATAAATTTAGGTGGTAAGTGTTATTGGTAGAATGTGATCCTCTAACATCATGATCCTCTAATAGACCAAGCACGTGCTTTGCTGCCAACACTAGTTTAATTATACTACCTTAAAGAAACCACTTTGTCCAGCGTGTTGTGAGTAGGAATGGCAACGGGTCGGGTTCGGGCCGGGTTTTTTAAAATCTGGACCCGACCTGCGGGTCTAAACCCATAACCCGTACCCGGCCCTATTATTAAACGGGTTTTTTTTCCTGAGCCTAGACCCGGCCCACCGGGCTCCACGGGCCCTGCAGGCCCCGTTTAGCCTTTTGGGCCCAGCGGTGGTCCAACCAAAAAAAAAAAAAAAGAATTGAACTCCAGCGTACACATACAAAATATGGTTGTGTTTATGTAATGAGATTTTCAGATATACATAAAGAATAATGAAATATTGAAAAAGTTTATAGCATTGTCTTTTTTTGTTCTTTGCATTTGACATATACACATAAAATCCACCATATATTGCTTGAAGAGAGGCTGAATGCCACGAGACCTGAAGAAGAACTCAACGGCATCGTTGCGTCCGCCATTGTTGTGCCATACAATTTTTTAAAAAAATCACAAAATCACAAACACAGATTCCCTTTCAAATACAAATTCACAAACAAAGCTTCACAAAATCACAAACACAAACTCAGATTTGAGAGAGGGCATGAACCCAAAAAAAAATTGGAGAACTTGGTCCACCAAGGCTCTATCTCGGGTCTCGGACTCCTACTCGACCTCTCTCTATCTCAAACGACTAAGATTTCCGATGATGAACTGTGAGGGGCTGAGGCGCTGTGAGGGGCTGAGTCGCTGTGAGGGGCTGAAGGCTGAAGCATGAAGCTAAGGGCGTGAGGGGCTGAGGCGTGAAGTTGAGGACTGGTGGGAATGAAGCATGAAGCTGAGGCCTGATGGGAATGACTGAATGAAAGGGGCAGCTGGGATGTGTAGTGAGGAGTGACTTAGGGAGTTAGGTTTGTAAATGATAATATATATATATATATATATATATATATAAGGGAGGGGTGTTTTAGTAATTTTAGCATAGGGTATTTATCCGGGCCGGGTTTCGGGTCGGGTTTCGGATTTTTTGATAAAACCCGAACTCGACCCGGACCCGCTTCGGGTTTTTTTTTTTAAAAACCCATACCCGACCATATTCTTTATCGGACCGGGTAAAATCCGGCCCATTAGGGTCGAGCTGGACCGGGTATCCGCGGGTCGGATCTAAATTGCCATCCCTAGTTGTGAGGCCTCTATTAGTCTAAGCAAGCAAACCAAGTAGTGGGAACTTACCTGAATCCGTTAAGAGTAGTAAAGTCTGTAAAAGCCCTGCAAGCGTGGGTGACTAGAGTTTCAACCCAATCAAAGCCCACTCTTTTCTTCTTTATCCACTAGGCCTAACATTACTTGTTCTCGTGTAACCTCTTTAGGCCCAAATTAAATTAAATTTATTAAACTATGGGCCTCATACTTTATTTTATATATACATATGTAATATAAAATGATGGGCTGTTACAATGCTTGAGGAGAAACATTACCTAGAGCATGAAACAATTTTCTGTGGGCTATTGGGACCTGGATTGGTAACTCAGATGGCCAAGATCCCACAGCCTCTTTTTAGACAAATCTTGTATTAATAAAATGACTACATAGTGCTGAAAGAGCTAGTGATAATCGTTGCCACCCCATATGATTAGAATACTACCGATAATAATAAAACTGCAAGGGAC